>LPNX010007657.1:347129-378287 GCA_001517045.1 Pseudotsuga menziesii | reverse complement strand
TAAAGACCAAATTGATCAGCCAAAAGGAAGAATCAGAAAAGCCTGCTCAAGAGCTTGAAGAAACTAGAGAGGTCAATCATGATCTGAAGACTCAGCTGGAGAAAGCCAAGAGGACAGAAGAAATCTTGAAGAGACAGCTAGAAGAAAAGGAGGAAACAGTTCAGAAGCTGGAAATAGAGGTAGTTGGTCTCAGGGAGAAAGGTAAGAAACATGAAGCCTTGGTCAAGCTCCAGGACAGCTCAATTGTCCTAGATAAGATCTTAGATTGCCAAAGATCTTCTCTCGACAAAACTGGTCTTGGTTACAGGAAGAACAAAGAAAAACTTGAAGATGTCACTTGGTCTCTGAAGACTCCAGAAGCAGGTCCATCAACGTCCAAAGATGCTCCCCAGGCACCTGCACAGGACATTGGAAGTTCAAAGATGAAACAAGGAGTTAAGTCTGTTCATCAAAGCAACTTCATCAAGGAAACAGCTCCAAGACCCAGGTATGAAAGTAGTTTCAATGGCTATTGTTATTCTTGTTCTAACTTTGGTCATAAGGCTATGGAGTGTAGGTTCTATGAAAGGAGAAGGGCTGGAAGCCTCAATGTCTCAGTGAGATGTTGGACTTGCAATCAAGTCGGACATGTTGCTGCCACATGTCACACATTGAGATGCTACTCTTGCAGTGGGTTTGGACACAAAGCACATGAATGTGCCAGTCAAAGAAGTCAACCAAGAAGAAATACTCCATACATATCAGCAAGAAGATTTGAAGATCAGAAGACAAATGCCTACAGTCAGGGATATGCTCAGGCATGGAGAAATGAAGGGAATCAAAGAAGTATTGGAAGTTCCAACAGCTCAGTGAGGTGCTGGTCATGCAACAAATTTGGGCACAAAGCACAAAACTGTTGGAATGATATGAGAAGACTAACATATAGCTCCGCCAAGAAAACCAGCAAGGACAATGAAGGAACAGATGCCAAAAAGCAGGTATGGATGAGGAAGACCGAGCAGTTGCAGATAGGAGAAGCTGATCAGAGCAGGGAGGATGGTTGCCATATGGCAAGCCAAGTGTAAGGTCTCTCAAAGACCTTAGCACACCTTGAGTTCATGAGGCTGGAGAATGAACTCAAAGGAGAAAGGATGGTTACTCCAGGCATAGAGACAGGTCCAAGGATCATGCATATTGACAGGGGGAGCAGTTAGCGGTGATCAGAGAATTCAGAGACAGGTATGTGGGCACCCTTTGCCATTGATGCCAAAGGGGGAGAGAAGACAAAGGGAGAGATGCAGACAAAAGGGAAGCATGCTCATAGGGGGAGCATGAGTTGTTGTCATCAATGACAAAGGGGGAGATTGTTGGTGAAATTGTCATTGATGCCAACATGGTCTTGATGCCATTGATGCCACCACTTTGCTGAAGATGTTGAAGAGACCCAGCTGATGTTGCTAAAGACCCCAAGCCCTGGTAGATGTTGATGAGCCCATGGACATTTTTTTTTAAGAAGACCTTAAGTTGTGAAGAAGTCCCTTATGTTGAGGAAATAGCCACTTGAAGTTTAAAAGAATGGTGAAGTCAGCTCAGTCAAAAGGATATATATAAAATAAAATAAAATAAATATATAATAATAATAATAAATAAAATACAATGAGGTGAAATAAAAAAAGAGATGGTAGTGGAAATTATTTTTTTTTTAAACATAAACATACCATACTTCCTAAAAGGCTGCCATATTTCATGAAGTGGACAACATGTGGAGGTGTATTTAAATACACTAAGCTCAAACCAATGAGAGGTAGAGGAGAGAGCTCTCAAATATGAGAGCGTGTTTTTTTTTTTTTGATGAAATTTTTGGTGAAGCCGCAGGACAGCGTGAAATTATTTTTGGAAGAGCTCTGTAATTTTGAACTGGGTGGATCGTGTGTTACTCTGAGACTTTTTGGAAAGGGGGAGCAGTATTCTGAAACATTTGTCTTTGGAAATTCCTGGGAAGTTGATCAAAGGCTCTATAGATCAATGATTGGTAGTCTGCTATATGTAACAGCCTCCAGACCAGATGTGATGCAGGTTGTTGGACAAGTTGCAAGATTTCAAGCTACCTCAAAGGAAACCCACATTATAGCAGTGAAAAGGATCTTCAGATATCTCAAAGAAACTATGGAATTTGGACTTTGACATTGATAGCCTATTCAGACACAGATTCTTACCTCTCTTATGACTGCACTTTGCTGTTATTTTCACAGGATCTTACCTCTCTTATGACTGCACTTTGCTATGACTTTAGGCCTCTTTTGATTGAAGAATATAATCTTTGATTTTATGAAAGTAATAGATTTATGGACTGAACTGTGGTTGTGACTACTGTCGCAACCTTCAAAGACGGTTCATGACTATGGTATTCTTTGAGAAGATCTCTTTTGAGATGTTGACAAGTACAGGACACTTGAAGACATACAGACTTTGATGAGCAGAGCATAGGTGTATATGTTTATAAGCATCCCCTGTGGACATGAGCACACATAGTTGATATAAGCAGACTTTGTTGATATGACAGTGATGACATCAGATGGACAAGATATAGAATGAAGTGAACATTGACTGATGTATGAGTACACTGATAGCCATAACAAGTACTGTAGTTGAAGACATAGTGAAAGTCATGACATGAGAGTGATCAGTATGTGAAGGCAAGATGGGTCTTGCACACCTTTTCTTAGATGGAACTAAGAAAAACCAAGCGGGATCTTGGAATAGAAGTTGGTGCTTCTCAATCAGTTGGCGTTGGTGTAATCGAGAAGATTACAGTCTTCCGTTGTAACCCTTATCAAATTTGACATAATAAAGTTTACAAGTTTATCTTATAAAGTGTCTCTTGTGATGTGATTGATTAATGTTGATAAAATTGTTAGTTTGCAATTGATGATCTCTCTTTAAGTTTTGAAGAAGTGAAAATTGGTAAAAGTCCTCACACACTGATTCACATCCCCCCCCTCCTCAGTGTGGCATTTTGCCTAACAACTGGTATCAGAGTTGGCCTTCACCACAAGCCTAACTAGCTTGAAGGAGATTTGTGGACACACACAATGGAAGGACAAGCAGAGTTCACTGCCAATGATGTTCCAATTTTTGACATGACAGATTATTTCGGTTGGAAAAGTAAAATGAAAGCCTACTTGAAGAAATTTGGTGTATGGGAGATTGTGGTCAATCCACCCGTTCAGTCCAACAAGAAGACAAAGTCAGCTGCACAAAAGGATGCTAAGAACGACAACATCATTGCCCTGAAATTTCTCATGGATGCACTCTCAGGACTTGTTCAAGAAAGAGTGGGTGAATCCACTTCAGCCAAAGACCTATGGTTCAAGTTGGGAAGTGAGTATCAAGGGAGAAACCGAGACACAAATTGAAGCAAAAGTCAAGACTACTGAAGATGAAAAGCCAGAAGAAAAGGAAGAGAAAGCATCAGACACCAATGAAGGTAAAAATCCTGATTACAGTAGCAGTAATTGTGATAATATTGAAAATGATCTTGAAGATGCTGAGAAAGATGTCCTACCACACCTTCTAGCAGACATTGATCTCAGATACAATTTGAGACTTAAAAGGAAGATTTTGGGGTCGTTTGAAAAGTACCATGAGAAGTCTATGGATTTGTTCAAGAAACTCAATCACAAGTGCTAATTTTGTACTTAGGGAAGTGTTCCCCTTAACCTTAGTCACTTAGTGAAGGGAAAAAAAGTGAACCTTGCATTAAATGACTTAAGCGACATTTAATTTAACTTTAGGCATTAAAGTCAATTTTTGATAAATTTAAGTGGGTGAGTGAAATTAATATTTTATAAATAAAATATGAGCATTTAATTTTAACAATCGATCTAATTCATTCTTAGCCATTGGATTAGATTCCTCTTCACCTACCTAGGATTGAGAAGCAAAATGCAAGGAAAAGGAAAAAATGCATTCATTCGAATGAGAAAAAGAAAAGAGAGCTGAGAGAGTGGGCACACATATTGAGGCAACTTGCTGGAGAAAAACACAGTGGGCACGAATATCGAGGAAGGATACAGATTTGGCACACTTACCAAGGCAATCATACCATACTATTTGTGGGCACGAATATCAAGGAGTTTGCTGGGCATATTAATCGAGGAGAACAACACTTAATTCTATTTGTACTCGGCACAGATTTCGAGGTCGTACAACACAAAAATCGAGGTTCGTGCAGTCTGTATGGACTGTACTCTTTTGCACAGATTTTGAGGTGAACTACAGGGACGATTCCCGAGGCAACACGTGAGGTTTTGTGGCACAGAATTCGATGGCTGCACTGCTGCATTTATTGTAGACCGTACATCACGAGTTTCGAGGCGATTTGGCACAAAGTTCGAGGTCATACTTAAAGTGTTATGTCGGCACATTTTTCGAGAGGAAAAATTGCACAGAAATCAAGACAACCTTGCATGGAAACCGAGACAGCTTGCTGGTCAGATTTTTGGGTGGAGATAAGTTGGATTTTTTACTATAATTTAATGTCTGATTTTTAACCTGAAGAAAAAATAAACTCTCTCTCTCTGACTGGTTTTCCCCTTGTGGGTTTTTCCAGGGCCATTGGCCAAAAATTTCTAAGTACTGCGTGATTGAATGGCATGCTAAATATTTATTTTCTGTCTGTTAAAAGTGAAGTTACAGCAATGTTTTAAGGTCTGAAAAATTCATGTTTATTTCCAGCACTTTTATTTTCTAAGAATGTCATAAACAGAGATAAATTTTACACTTGAAACCGATGGCTGAAAAGTTGAGAAAAATCTACATGGTATCAGAGCTGAGTTGGGCAGAAAACTAAATTTTAGCAGAAAAACAGTCATTTCCAGAATTCAGAGAAAACTTTTGTGACAGTAGTACATTTTGCTGAAACTTGTTCTTTGGGAAAAAATGACTTTTGTTGGGTTGAGAAGTGAAGATAGACTAGATGGGGCAGGGAACTTTGTCTCATGGAAGGCCAGGATAGTCCTTTTGTTGAGAGAGAATGAGTTGTGGGATGAGGTAGTTGACAACACTACTGCTCACCCCATTGTCATTCCAAGTGCTACCACTGATGCAGTAGCACATGCAGCCTTTGTGAAGAAGGACATTAAAGCCATGAGGATTATCTTGGATGTTGTTAAAGATCATGTTATTCCTCACATTTCCGGGAAGGATCATGCGCATGAGATGTGGAGTGCTTTGACTAGGTTGTTTCAGAGTACTATTGAAAACAAGAAGATGGTGCTTAGAGAGAAGTTGAAGAACATCAAGATGGTCAAAGGTGATATGTGTATGACTTATCTTACTAAGAACTCTCTAGTGAGCAATGAGCTTGCAGCTATTGGGGTGGCGATTACTGGTCCTGAGTTAGTGCGAACAACCCTGAATGGGATGACTGCACCTTGGGGGCTGTGTTTATTCAGGGGTTGGTGGCCAGAGAGAACTTACCATCTTAGGACAGAGCATGTGATGACTTTGTTCAGGAGGAGACTCGTGGGGGTTTCTTACAGTGCAGTGGTTCGACTAGTAGGGGAGATGAGGAGGATGTGGCATTGCCAGCGAAGGGGAAGAAGAAGAGCAAGAAGGGTGGGGCCAAGCACCAGCAGGATGGGCAGAAGAAGGATATGAGCACTGTGAAGTGCTTTGCATGTCACAAGATGGGACACTATGTTGCTACGTGTCCGAACAAGAAGAAGAAGAAGCAGCAGCAGACAACCACTTCAACTGAGATTGATGATTTTGCAACACGATTTCAGAGTGAGTTTTCACTATGCATTGGGCATATTGAGAGAGAGAGAGCATCCATTCTCACCAGTGCGGATGTTGACAGACAGAGGGAGTTCTCCTGCGTGACAAACCATTCTTACAGTGCATCTACTTCCAGCACTTGGTACATAGATAGCAGAGCCTCGAGTCACATGATAGGTGCTCGTGAGATGTTCTCCGAGCTTTCACAGACAGATACAGATGTGGAGGTTGTGTAGGGAGATGACTCAGTAGTCAGTGTAGTTGGATATGGGACCATTACATTTTAGAGGGAGTCCATGAGTCCCATGGTATTGCGGGATGTATTGTATGAACCTGGACTGAAGAAGAAGCTAGTGTCAGGTTCCATGATCGAGGATCAAGGTCTTGGGGTGTCTTTCATAGATGGACACATGCATATGTTTCCCAAGACTGCAGGACCATCTGCTTCAGTTGCCATTGGAGCGAGATGTGGGAAACTGTATAGGCTCTTGTTTCAGCTGCAGCATGCTTTAGCACATAGCAACAGCAGTGAGTTGTGTGAGCTTTGGCATAAGAGGATGGCTCACTTGCATCATCCAGCCTTGGGGTTGTTGAAACACATGGTTACGGGATTACCGGAGTTCACCACAGGGCAGAGTGATGTGTGCAGGAGATGTGCTTTGGGAAAGTACACCAAGACTGCTTTTCCGAGCAGTAATAGTAGGTCAGCAGGTACCCTTGACTTGATACATTCAGACTTATGCGGACCTATGTCTTCTGTGTCCTTGAGAGGATACAAGTATTATGTGACATTCATTGATGACCATTCCAGGAAGACCTGGATCTACTTTCTGAAGAGCAAGAAGTCTGAAGAAGTCTTGCAAAGGTTCCAAGAGTTCAAAGCTCTTGTGGAGAACCAAACAGGAAGGAAGATCCGAATCTTGAGATCGGATAACGGGGGTGAGTATACCTCCAACGAGTTCGAAGGATTTTGCAAACAGGAGGGCATTAGGAGACAGTTGACAGTTCCGTATAGTCTAGAGCAGAATGGAGTAGCAGAGAGGAAGAACAGGTCCATTGTTGAGCAGCCCGAACTATGCTACATGACCAGTCACTTCCTTTCATTCTCTGGGCTGAGGCTTGCAGCACCGTTGTATATCTTCAGAACAGGAGTCACCATTGGGCAGTGGGGAATATGACACCTAAGGAGTGCTTTTCAGGCAAGAAGCCTAAAGTTGGCCATTTTCGGATATTTGGTAGTCTGACTTACTCTCATGTCCCTTCAGAGAAGAGGACAAAGTTGGAGCCCACTGCAGAAAAGGGCATCTTTGTGGGCTATGATGAGACTGCGAAGGCCTTCCGTATTTACCTTCCCTCTCAGAGGAAAGTGGTGGTGAGAAAGGATGTGAAGTTTGAGGAGGAGCAGGCCTTCAAGAAGTCGAGAGAGTTAGAGCAGTGAGTGCAGCAGGTCCCTGCACCTCAGGTTGTGGCACAGATTCCATCTAAGCAGCAGTGAGGATCACAGGTTTCCGCGGTTACAGGACCGCAAAGTGTTGGCACAGGTTCACCAAGTTCAGTGGTTAGACCAACGGGGTCTTCGGGGACAAGTGATGGGTCTACTATTATAGGTACACCTTACAAGGGATTGGGATCAAGATCAGTATCAGGATTACAGGGTACACCTGGTGTTGGCACACCAGCTCCAGGTTCAGGAGTTACTGGGGTTTCCACCTCTAGTAGTTCTTCAAATGATGACCGACCAGTGTGGGAGCAACCTCCAAGGACGAAGGCACCTAAGTGGCTTCGAGATACCTTGAAGGAAGCTTAGGAGTTTGGGGCACCCAGGGAGGATGTGAGGGCCATCAAGATGCCTGGCAGATTGGGCATGTTGTTGGTGGCTAGTACACGAGATTCTGTGCCTTCTACTTTTGAGGAGGCCACCCAGCATTCGGTATGGAGAGATGCCATGATGGATGAGTACCATTCCATCATGAAGAATGATGTATGGGAGTTTGTTCCAACACCTGAGGGGAAGTCATTGGTAACTTCTCATTGGCTTTACCAGTTGAAGCATGCGACAGATGGGAGTGTGGAGAAGTACAAAGCCAGGTTTGTAGCGCAAGAGTTTTCACAGGTTGAGGGCATTGATTATAATGAGATTTTTGCGTCGGTTGCTCGATATACTTCTATCAAGAGCTTGATCTCCATTGCAGCGGAAATGGGTTGGAAGTTCCATCAGATGGATGTGAAGGCCACATTTCTCAATGGGATCATACAGGTGGAGATTTACATTGAGCAACCTCAGGGCTTTGAGATACATGAGAGAGAGACACATGTATGCAGGTTGAAGAAGGCCCTTTATGGGCTGAAGCAAGCTACGAGAGCTTGGTACTCTAGGATCGATTCTTACTTGCTGAGCATGGGGTTTCAGAAGAGTGAAGCAAATACAAATCTCTACTTCATCATGGTTGGAGATGATCCGCCTGTTCTTCTGCTATATGTTGATGACTTGTTTATCACAGGGAGAGAGAGACCCATTGCAACTTGCAAGAAGGATCTTGCGGCAGAGTACGAGATGACTGATATTGGGCTGATGCATTATTTCTTGGGATTGGAGGTTTGGCAAGAGCCTGGACATATTTTCCTGGGCCAGGGAAAGTATGCGGTTGATATTTTGAGGAGATTCAAGATGGAAGATTGCAGGCCTATGTCGACACCTATGATCACCAACTGGAAGAAGCTTCATGCTTCTGAGGGAGAGTTGGTCGATCCTACTTTATATCGTCAACTTGTTGGTCGATCAACACTCAGCCAGATTTGTGTTTTGCAGTGAACACTCTTAGCCAGTTCATGGTTGAGCTTAGGAGTGCGCATTGGGTCGCTACAAAACATGTGTTGCGCTATCTTTCAGGGACAGGGGATTTTGGTTTGGACTACAGGAGGTCAAAGGAGATCAGATTGGTTGGGTATACAGACTCAGATTGGGCAGGCAGTGTGGCAGACCGGAAGAGCACTTCTGACTGTTGTTTCAGTTTGGGCTCGGCAGCAGTGTCGTGGTTCAATCGGAAGCAGAAATTTGTTGCATTGAGTTCTGTTGAGGCTAAGTATATGGCAGCTAGTTTGGCCAGCTGCGAGGCCTTGTGACTCCGCAAGTTGCTAGTGAATCTATTTGGTCAGGAGCTTAGGCCTACGGTGATTTACTGTGACAATCAAAGTTACATCCAGCTCTCTGAGAATCCGGTTTTCCATGACAGGTTAAGCACATTGAGATCAGATATCATGTCATCCGTGACTATGTTCAAAGAGGGGCAGTTACGCTTCAGTACATTTCCACAATTGAGCAAGTAGCAGACATTCTGACGAAGTCTTTGGGGCGGGGCAAGTTTGTCTTCTTCAGGGACAAGTTGGGAGTGGTGCAGAACACCTTCCTTGGTAAGAGGGAGTGTTAATTTTGTACCTAGGGAAGTGTTCGCCTAAGTGACTTTAGCCTTAGTCACTTGGTGAAGAAAAATAAAGTGAACCTTGCATTAAATGACTTAAGTGACATTTAATTTGACTTTAGCCATTAAAGTCAGTTATTGATAAATTTAAGTGGGTGAGTGAAATTAATATTTTAGAAATAAAATATGAGCATTTAATTTCAACCGTCGATCTAATTCATTCTTAGCCATTGGATTAGATGCCTCTTCACCTACCTAGGGTTGAGAAGCAAAAAGCAAGGAAAAGGAAAAAATGCATTCATTCGAATGAGAAAAAGAAAAGAGAGCTAAGAGAATGGGCATGCATATTGAGGCAGCTTGCTGGATAAAAACACAGTGGGCACGAATATCGAGGAAGGGTGCGGATTTGGCACATTTACCAAGGCAGTTGTACCATACTGTTGGGCACGAATATCGAGGAGTTTGCTGGGCACATTAATCGAGGAGAACAACATTTAATTCTGTTTGTACTTGGCACAGATTTCGAGGCTGTACACAGGCCGTACAGCACAAAAATCGAGGTCTGTATGGCCTGTACTCTTTTGCACATATTTCGAGTGGAACTTCAGGCACGATTCCCGAGGCAACACATGAGGTTTTGTGGCACATAATTCGATGGTCGTACTGCTGCATTTATTGCAGACCATACAGCGTGAGTTTCGAGGCAGTTTGGCACAGAGTTCGAGGTCAGACTTAAAGTGTTATTTTGGCACATTTTTCGAGAGGAAAAATTGCACAGAAATCGAGACAGCCTTGCATGAAAACCGAAACAGCTTGCTGGTCAAATTTCTGGGTTGAGATATGTTGGATTTTTTACTGTAATGCAATGTCTGATTTTTATCCTAAAGAAATAATAAACTCTCTCTCTCTCTGACTGGTTTTCCCCTTGTGGGTTTTTCCAGGGCCATTGGCCAAAAATTTCTGAGTACTGTGTAATTGAATGGCATGCTAAATATTTATTTTCTCTCTGTTAAAAGTGAAGTTACAGCAGTGTTTTAAGGTCTGAAAATTTCATGTTTATTTCCAGCACTTTTATTTTCTGAGAATGTCATAAACAGAGATAAATTTTACACTTGAAACCGGTGGCTGAAAACTTGAGAAAAATCTACAACAAAAAGACAAGTTTAGGCCTAGAATAAATTGCTGCCTGTTTAAGCCATTAGCTACCCCTTCCCTAGGCCTGGAAAGTGCATTAATTCACTTACAGGCAGTCATCAATAGTGATCAATATTCATATATATTTGGTTATTTCATGCTGTTGATATCTATGTTTTGGTGACAGTCATATATGGCTAGCATAGGATGAATGCTCAACGTGAATACTATTAAGTGGATGCATGAAAGATAGGGTTGTTATATTATTACTTACTGCTAAACACTTTGATGATAGTACCTTTTCATTATTGCTTACTGTTGTACTAGTGGCAACCATATTGTTTGTTTCATATCAGACTTAATGCTTACATGTGAATGAAGTTGTAATGTTCAGGGTATTGGATTAGTCTTGTTGTTGATGCCTCTTTCCTTCACTTGCTGGATTCACATACAGTGGCAACATTAATTGGTTAACCCAGGATTATTCCTCATTATTGCACTATTGGTCGTCTATTGTTTCATTCTATATCAAACTTGTTATTGCCTATTGGGAAGTAATTGGCTAATTAAGTGAACGACACTTCACACTTATTACATATGCATGATCTAAGACTGAAGTTGGTTATTTGCTTATCCTCGGATGAATGCACTACTGAAGTGGATGTACGAACTGCACTTATATGATTCATATTCATACATATTAGTATGTCCTCTTCATTCTTAAATTGACTCCATTAAGGCATTGGTCACTAACCTCTCTTCAAAGAAGATTTCCTTCGATGTTTTAGTGTCCTTACAAACTTGTGTTAGGGCTCTCCCCTAGGAGGTTTCGAATTCCAAAGAAGTTTGGAGAAGTGGTTGAGGCGACAATGGTCACTCTCTCCTTCATATGTTTGCCGGTGACTAGCCTTGCTAGTTCAGTCGGTAACACGTCAATGACTTCTTTCTAACAAGATCTGAGAAGCTCATAGCAAGATGCAAGAGAGATCTTGCGAAGGAGTTCAAGATGGACTTGGGACTGATCCACTATTTTCTAGGATTGGAGGTATGGTAACAAGAAGGTGAGATTTTCCTTGGTCAAGGAAAATATGGAGTTGAGATTATGAGGAGATTCAAGATGGAGGACTGCAAGCCTATGACTACGCCCATGATCACCAACTTGAAGAAGCTAAATGCTTTTGGGTCATAGTTGGTGGATTCCACGATGTACAGACAGTTGATTGGTTCTTTGATGTATCCGGTAAATACCTGACCAAATATTTATTTTTGTAAACACCCTCATCTAGTACACAGTATGGTACAATGGAGGTACAATGGAGTATGTGTTGATTTTTCTGAGCAGCATTGAGAGCCATTCTCTTAGGAGAATGGAGCCACCTGGTCCGGGATCACGATGAAGACTCAACCCAGTGTTGAGTGACCATTCTATTGAATGGTAGATATCTGGTCTGGGACCACGATATAGACCTAGCTCTACCCTGGGTAGACTCAACCCAGTGTTGAGTGACCATTCTGTTGAATGGTAGATATCTGGTTTGGGACCACAATATAGACCCAGCTCTACCCTAGGTAGACTCAACCCAGTGTTGAGTGACCATTCGGTTAAATGGTAGATATCTGGTCTGGGACCACGATATAGACCTAGCTCTGCGCTGGGTAAACTCAACCCAATGTTGAGTGACCATTCTGTTGAATGGTAGACATCTGGGTCAGGACCACGATGTGGACCAGTTTAGTACTGGTAGACTCAGCTAGTTCTGAGTAGCCATTCTCTTGGAGAATGGAGGCACCTGGCCTGTTACCAAGAAGGCACTGTAAGCCCTAGACTAGGTCTAGTCATGTGTGGCACTCTGACCCTTGATCTATGGGCTTTGTGTACTTCTCCAAGGATAAAAGTTACCCTAGTACCAGATCTAGGTGTCACAAAGAGTGTGAGATAAAAGCATTAGTAACTCTCTTGGTTTATGATGATGTCCTTTTGGAATCAAAAGGACCACAAGTAATGACCACAAGAGCACTTGGAAAAAGACTAAAGTCAAAAGTTAAAATTACATAAGGACTTTTGGACCACAGGAAAAGGACCACAGGTGAACGTCAAAAATAAATAAGGACTTTTTGGGTAAAAGTCAAAGTTACTAAAAGGACCTTTTTGGTAAAAAGGTAAAAGTGAAATTAGGACAAGAATAAAATATTATTATTTTATCTTTCCTAATTTTGGCCCACTTATAGGTGAATGAAGACTATAAAAGAAGATCAAGCCTTCTCATTACATTCAATTTTTCTCTCACAGGTGAAGCTGCCATTACTGAAGAAAACTGTTTTTATGTTTTTGCCTCAGCTAGGGCATCCAAATCAGCTAACCCTCAACTAGTGTATTTTATCTTTTCTGTCTTAAGGGTTTTACCAAACCCTTATCTTCAGCCAAGTTCAGATCTAGGGCATCCATCTTCAGATCTAGGCAGCCAAGTTCAGATCTAGGGCAACCACCTTCAGATCTTCAAATCCGGGCAACCATTCTGTAGATCCGGGCAACCAAGTTAAGATCTAGGGCAGCCATCTTCAGATCTGAGCAGCCAAGTTCAGATCAATGTTATCAGAACCGGACCAGTCATCGAACCGGCGAAGCCCAAAATGTGAACCAGACCAGAACCGTCAAAAAACCGGGTAAAAAACCAACTAACTAAAAAATACATAAATATTCATATTTTGTAAAAAAACATATATATTCATGTGCATACATATGAATCCAAACCATTAATACACAAATATGCAAAGTTTTTCATCTATATAGTAAATATGGCAAATATCCAAAATAGCACCTAGTGCAGTACATCTTTGAGGTTCTGAACCAAAGTACATTAACAAAGAGGCTCCAAACTACATCAGCAAAGTTCTATTTTCTGGTTTTTTTTTTAAATTGTGTTCCGTGAGTCCCCAGTCCGAACCGTACGGAACCCGCTGGTTCCGTACCCGATTTGGAAAAAAATCCAGTCTGATCAAATTTTTGTACTAACCGGACCGGCCAACCCTGTAAACCAGTCAGACCGGTCGGTTTTGCTGGTTCTGGTCCGGTTCCAATAACATTGGTTCAGATCTAGGGCAGCCACCTTTAGATCTTCAGATCCAGGCAACCATTCTCCAGATTCGGGCAGCCACAATTCAGATCCGGCAGCCACCTTCTTTTCGGGCAGAATCTGAGTTTCGAGCAGATCTTTGATTTTCGGGCAAATTTGTGATTTTTGGGCAAATCTAATAGTTTTGGACAAATCCCATATTTTTGGATAGATCTGATATTTTTGGGAAAATCTGATATTTTTGGACATATCTAATACTTTTGGGCAGATCTGATATTTTTTTACAGATCTGATATTTTTGGGAAAATCTGATAATTTTGGACAGATCTAATATTTTTGGACAAATCTGATATTTTTGGGCAGACTGATGTTTAGGACAGTACTGATCTTTTCCAGTCAGATCTAGAAATTTCAATTACTAGGGTTTGAAAGCCTTGCTCTGATTTTTAATGAGAAAATCTTACTATAAATTGTGGTTTAAGCCAGATTTGGGTTTGAGGAACCTTTTGAAGAATTTCTTAAGTCATCTCATTTAAGAGATGAGCTGCTAAATGTTTTTTGGGGTTTTTGTCCTTTGAAGGCTTCCCTAGTGAAAAACTCTTGTGTCCATTGTGCTGATGTGATGAATGTTATTTTACTGCACTTGTTATTTGTTTAAGTTAATATGCAAATTTTTAAGTATTTCTACTAATTCTAAAATTTAACAGTATGAACTCGGGTATGTGCGGGGTAATGGAATACAGTCGGTGGGCTATACAAATTCAAACTGGCCAAGAAGTGCAGTGGACAGAAAAAGCACCTCAAGGTGTTTCTTAGCCTAGGATCAGGATTTATTTCTTAGCTTAATAGAAAGTAGAAGTCAGTGGCACTTATATCTGTTGAGGCCAAGTACATGGAAGCCATTTTGGCAAGTTGTGAGGCCATATGGCTTCGCAAGATGTTCACAGGGTTAGTTGGTCAAGAGTTTGACCCGACGGTGATTAACTATGACAACCGGAGTGGCTTCAAGCTCTTTAAGAATCCAGTGTTTCATGACCGTTCCAGACTCCAAGCATATCAAGATCAAGTATCATTTCATCACGAACAGAGTTTAGAGAGGAGTTGTAAAGCTCTAGTACATTTCTACAAATGAGAAGGTTGTAGACATCCTCACCAAAGGATTGCCTAAGGGGAAGTTTGAGTTCTTCAAGGAAAGTTGGGGGTAGTGAAGAACACCTTCCTCACTAATAGGGAGTGTTGAATTTTGTAGCGAGAATAGGTGCTTCTACATTGTCTTATGTCTAGCACGTGGGAGTATCCTCAAACTGTAACTCTCTTTGTAAATGTGATTTTTATAATACTTTATGTAAAAGGTCAATTTCCCCATGGCATTGGAGGGCCCATGGTACTGGATGTCCAATGGTATTGTTAATGGTATTTACTATTGACCTAAAGTGAATGTATAAAAGAGTCTATGGAGAGTTGTCATAGGTAGTGTGAGATACATTGAGAGTGAGTGATTACAGTTGTAAGAGACAAATTTCCTCTCCTAGTAAGCAGTGTAAATCTCAATTTGAGACTACAACCTTTTTCAAGGAAGAGTTGCTTCTTTGTAGTTTATTGGATCCAAGGTGGATCTAGGGTTTGTCTATCCAGTTTGTAGAAAGGATTTGGAGCATCTTCCTATGTGTTTTGGTCCAGATCCAGAAGGTTTATCTAGAGGACTATTGTAGTGTTGTTGTAATCAAATTCTGCAATAAGAAGAAGACAAACATTTGCTGGTTTTTCCCCATTTGGAGTTTCCAAGGTAGATCCTTGTGTCTATTTTGTGTGGTTTCATTTTATTGTTCCGTTGTGCATTTATGGTTTCTTGTGCAGTTGTATTTTCAGTAATTAATGTTCAATAGTTAAATTAAGAACACATTAATAGTTGCTACTAATCAAGAACTGTATAATTGCATAAAAGTTAACAGAAATTCTAGTGCAAAACCCTCGATATCCCTAGAATATACTTATAAAACCCTTGCTATAGAACTAAATAATTGTATGAAAATCAAGTGTTTTTTGTTTTTGTGTACTAGGGGGATCCCAAGCTGGAGGTTGGGCTGGTACTCGCATTAAATGAGGTCCAGGGATCCAATCTCGCTACCACTATACTCCTAGGTGCATCCACAGAGCCCAATTGATGGTGCACAGGTAAAAATTGGGGTTTCGAACCGGTGACCTTACTCAAGGAGTGCTTTAACAGTACACCCATTCACCAACAGTTCTACACCCCACAGGAAACATGAAATCAAGTGTTGAAATGCATGCTAAACTTTCAATGGAACCTGCAAGAATATACCTCAAAGTTCAGCATCCACATGAAGCAAAGGGGGATCTTCATCATTTAGCTCCTAATTTCCTCTTTTCTTCTCCAATATCCTCACACAACCAAGTTTTTCTCCAATATAATCAAATAACCAAATTTTTCTCAAATGAGAGCTTGTTTATTCACAAGTTCAAGCTCAGGTTTGTAACCTTAGCCTCTAACAAAACGAAACAATGAGGTAGTATCTCCTATATAGATGAGAAAGTTACTACATTCTCAAGTGATAAGGTCAAAAATAGCAACCCTAATCTGCAACACACTAATTCAACCACCTAACCAACTTTGAGAGGTCAAAATAAAATAAAATAAGATAAAAGTAATACATGTGTAGTACAAATAACCCCCAAGAGTAAGGCTCCCAAGTAGAGCTAGCCAAAATAATATTACATCATCCAAAATATAACTAACAAGGCCTAACCATCTTATCCATATCCTTGACAAGGCAAGGTGCAGATTAGTAATTAGCAAATACAGGATATACACCCATGAATTGCCTTAGTATCATAGCTGGCAAGAAGAGAGTATGTTCGCATTGAGTTGGTGTTGCGGTGTCGGAAGAATTCCAGCAGTTGTATGGTTTTAGAAACATTTTCAAGGTCTGATCTATAGAGTTGTATATGTTAGAGGTACTTCAATTTGCTTCTTTAGCAGCTATTTTCTCCCTATAATGCCAAGAATAAAGCCAGTGCTCAAGGGAATGCTCTTTAGTGGCTTTTGGTCTGGCAGCCAAGTGACAGCAGGTTTGGTAACAGTCACCGGATATTCCTTCATAACAGGAAACTGAAGCAACAGTTCATGAGAGGGTATGTGAAGGAAATCAATCTGCTTCTAGAGATGGGGATGTTTATAATGAGATCTGTCTGAATGCAGAGCTTTTGCCTTAATGAGCTTTCTTTCCTTTTTTTTCAAGCAACTAGGGAGAATTGTTCCTCCTTCATTGAAATTCTATATATAAGGATTTGAAATGCAAAGGGTTGGATATTATTTTTCTCTATGCAGTTTTTAGCAGCAGACAAATCCTCACTCTAGCATCCTCTGGACCTTAGACCACTCACCATGATGCAATCAATCTCTAGGGTAATATGTGATTTGGTACAACTATGCTTTGTTCTAGCTCTTTGAACTTACTGGTTGTCACTGATTAAGTTGTTTGCAGTTTTATGGTAGTTTATGGTGCACTTACTTTGAATTTATTTCACTAAAGCTGAACATTCTCTACTTATTTCACTCAATTCAATGCCACTTCTATCTATAGGATTTTAACCCAACCACTTAGAAGTTAAAGTTGTTATTTGAAACTTATCTTTGCTCTTGACTGATTACAGAGAGCCCAAAAGGGAGTCCTATGTGTGCTGATCGCCCTGGAATTTGTTAAAACTTTTTTATTAGATGGCAGCATACTCTATTTAGGGACACCCCCCTGAAACTGGAAAAGCACTAGTCCGAATAGAAAGGCTTTCCAACCATGACAATGGTTGGTTTGCCTACAGTTATTATGCAAATCGGCCCATGCAGATTGGCATCATAACACTACGTAGAGCTGCAACGATATTTTGATTAAATCTCTCTGATGTGGATTCTCCCTATGGATAATTTACTAAACAGCAGAAGCCTAAATGACACCATCCCACTTTCTTGATAGTGTCCAAATTATGTTGGCTATGTATGCTACATGATAGGAATTAAAAATAGAAGGAAATCCATACTACAGTAAGAAAAAAGTCTACCTAACATGCATGAGAATGAATCTGCAAACAAAACACTTATAGTCAATGTTTCACAAAACTCCTAAATTGCCCACATACTAGTACTGAAAACTCATGGAAACCCATAAATGCCTCAGAAACTTATTGAAAACCCCCAAGTGCCTATGAAGGGCATGGGACCCATACGAAGCCTAAAAAACTCTAATCTGTGGAAAATGAATACAAATTAACCTCTAATTTGTTTTTAAATCTACCAAATTTTTAATTAACCTATCATTCATATTTTATAACAAGATAAAGTATTATTTTAATACACACACACACACACACACCATGTTTCCTCAGACATGTCTGTCTCAGGGGGATCATGTTTCCAGGCATTCCCGTTTCCGAAACTAGTATATGTTTCATGCAGCTTAGTTTCTAATCATGGAAGATCCTTGTTTTTCATTTTCCTCTCTCAATAAATTTAACTGGCAGACTTTAACAACATCCATTACTTCAGATAATATTAGACCAAAGATACAATTTCAAGTTTCATGTCAAGCATTGCTAACCAAGACAACCTATGATGTAAACCTAGTATAAAATAATGTTGTAAGAAAAAGCAAAGTTGCTGTCCTATTGATATTTTATTCTTCTCAAAATAAAAATAAGAAATAAATAAAATAAAGAGACTGCAAATGGTACCATTTTCAGAAGAATTGTGTTCTTCACCCATCTTGGCCATGTTCCACACCTGTTCAAACCCCATTTTCATTGCAATTGGATAAATATTACCTGTTGTTCAAAGAGCAAAATAAAAATGGCATCTGCAAAATACTTACCTTCAAAGATGAATCAGAAAAGCCTCCAACAATTAATGATCCATCCTGAGATATAGATGCACAATTGAGACTGAAAAGAATCCACAGTGCAAGCGTGTCAAGCTACAGATAAACACACCAAAGCTACATCTAAATGCAGACCATAACCACTCCTGAAAGGGCGATGCAAAGGAACCATATTCCATACATTTTATCCTGAAATGCCTTTGCTTGCCACTAGAATTACCTGTTGTGGGTGTTAATAAAGGTATAGAAGCTGACAGAAGGCAATGCAGTGCTGCCTAAACGAGCACGATTGCGTAAGTCTTCCAAAGCTGAGCGTTCAACTTCCATAGAGCTGCAAATAGACAGAGGTCACCATCAAACTAGTGATGATTCTTTCTATACATAGAATTATTTTAACAGATAAACGAGCACGATTGCGCAAGTCCTCCAAAGCTGAGAGTTCAACTTCCATAGAGCTGCAAATAGACAGAGGTCACCATCAAACTAGTGATGATTCTTTCTATACATAGAATTAATTTGACATATCTGTCAAAATATTCTTCAAATGAAAAGTTCTTCACAACAGCTATGAATACGCCACATGCAGAAAAACCCTGCCAATATATTAAAATATCACAGGGCTGACACAATTCTAGACTGGACCAACATCCACTGTTCACTCAGAAACATAGACAACCATAACTGGAGCAATCCATATTCCATATGGAAGCAGACATTATCGTTTTTGAGTCTTAAGTGCATATGGCATTGCAAAAAATTAAAATAGCTTTAGATGAAGGCATAAAGTCCCAACAAGAAAATAATGGTCTCCCTGTAGGGCTGCCTAAGCAGTTATCCACTTTCAATACAAGATTTCCATAAAGACTCAAACAATTTTAAGTGACTGATATCTTGTGTCTGTCAGAACCAGAGCTAAAATGTACAGCATTAAGATGTCAGAATTAGGAACACAGGACAAAAGGTCTAGAAAGAAAACGTTTGCATAAAAACAGTTCCCTGCAAAGACAAAAGAAGTGCGTTTCCACTGAGCCAAATACCACTGTCCTCACAAGAAGGAATCAAGTACACAAAAATACAAGGGCTAAAAAAAATTATCAATTGGATGAACTGGAGCAAGAAGACAACTGAATGTAAAACAAGGAGATCAGAATATACTCAAGGGCAATAAAGTGGAAATACGTGAATTTGCCAGACCTCAAAAACAATGAAGAATTTCAAGTTACAGACAAAACAAATTTGAAAGATGGGCTGTCATCTTCTTTTTTGGTAGAAGAATGTTGCTAAACAAGAACACTATGAATTGGGAAACAAGAGTTGGAAGGTAGAATCACACTAGAGACTGGTGAAACATATCGATGTGCAAATCCATCACCAACCATCCAGGGGCTGATCATACACACGATGTACCCCAAATCTCATGAAGCATCCCCAAACGTCATGGAAACTCTTTCGAAATAACCCAAAAGCTAATACTCCCGCTTTACGAGAAAAGGGTTTACACCAACACCCACCAACTCCCTCTGTAACTAAATCAAATCTTCCACCTGCAAATATGTATCTGATGCAGGCTTCGAATCAACCGCTTTTCACTTGTAAATGTTAAAGAAATGTAATTGCGGAAGATATTCTATTTTGTATTATTATTGTTATTACCCCTTCCGGAGATGTTGTTCCTCCGATTAGGGATGTCATTGATGTAATTGGGCATGTAAAGTCTTGAGCTTAAACCTCCATTGTAAGTCTGGTTAGTAGTACCCACAAAAGTATTATTAAAATGTATTTTTGAATCTTCCAAAGCAAGTCGGCCCTGGCAGCAAGTTGAAGTCGACCGAGTTGGGTTATTAGACCTCTCCACTGATCAGTATAAATAGGGGAGGCACCTCCCTCATTTGGACACAAGCAAAACACTCGGGACTAAGCAGTTGTGCTAGAGAGAGAAGGAGCTGTCCATCTAGGGAGAGAGGAAGCAGTCCAGTATTATTCTTGGGGTCTTATAAGTCTTATTCTTTGGGTCTTACACTATACTTGGTTGAAGTCTTTAGCGAGGAAGTTTTGTTGGGTCTTCTCTCCCATGAGGGTTTCCCAGGATAAATCTCGGTGTTCTTTTGTGTGGTTGTGCTTGTCTTTCTTTCAGTGATCCTTTTGTATATGGTTATGATGTTATGATGCTAAATGTTCTTAGATCTTGTATAACCATTGAAATCTTAACATGGTATCAGAGCCACCCTGAAAGAAGCCTTTGTGCAGCTGAAACATTGCTACAATTGCAGCTACTAGAGATTAGGGTTTCATGCTCGAAAACCCTAGAAGACAAAATATAGTCATCTTGGGACTTTTGTTATAAATCGAGATTAGAGAAGGCTCAGGAGCTAAAAGTTTGACAGGTTGAAGATGAAATCTTGATGTACCTTGTGTGTGAATTTCAGCCACAGATTCGTTATACTTTAGGAGATATGATTCCTCCAAATCAGGGTTCCAGCCTCCTCCAGAATCCAATCTCAAACAGAATACCTAGGGAGAATTGATATATCTCGGGTTATGAAGGTCCAAATCAAATTCCGCAAGATGTTTCAGATAGGGCACGAACTGTAGTTTCTGTGGTCCGAGTTTCAGACCCCAAAGGTGAAACAATAACACGTGGCAGTCCGTACAAGTTCTCTATGTTGAACAGTCCTAAAAAATCGCCTTGGGAAAATTAGCACAAGTCCCACTTGGAGAATGAAATTCTGCTCTAAACTATGGAGTTGGAAAGAAGACAAACAAGGCTATCTTAGGACGAAGTTTCAGACCTTTAGGAGCAGAAACAAGATCAGGCAATTATGCAGAAGAAATGGAAGAAACTACGGCTTCCTGTTTCGGGCACTTCCCTCCACCGATCAGTGGAAAAAGGAGGACTATCAAACTCACCCTAGTAGAGCGATCTTTCTATGGAAGAAGTTTATCATTCTATGTATTTAGGGCATCAAATATTTTGTAGTGCTATCCACAATTTTGGGAAAATGAGTATGCTTCTCAGCTCAACTTGAAGAGGCACATCTTTCTATCCAATTAGATCAGAAATATACCTAAGTTGAAAAATTAGGGTTTCTCTATCAAACCCTAGGTCCACTAGAAGCAGTCTTCCAAAAAAGCTTTCAAGCAAGCATCAAGTTTAAGCAATCTCATTGGTAAGTTCTATCCTCTCAATTTCCATATGAGATTCTCATTTTTATCATAATGAAAAACAGTACCAAGCTTGAGGACAAGCTTGAAGGAGCCGAGAACACTCGAGCATGGAAGTATAGAGTGCTTCTCATACCTAAAGAAGCATGACTTGGAGAACTATGACAAAGAAGAAGTTGCAAATCCAGACAAATATGAAGATAAAGCACAAGAAGGACTTAGTCAAAGCCAAGAGGATTACTTTCGTCTCCATTAGATCTCACATCCTTGAAGACTCCCAAGGATATGTTGATGCAATGGCCAGCTTGTACAAAGGAAAGAACATCAACAAGAAGATGATCTCGAGAACGCAATTCACGGATGAAAAGATGCAAATGTCAGAAAGCATTCAATCTTACTTCACAAGAATCTCTTAGATCAGGGAGAAACTAGAAGCCATTGAAGAAGCGAAAGCAGGGATTACAACCTTGAATGGCCTCCCAAGGATTCACTCATTCAAGGAATATGTGCAAGAAGGAAGTTGATCTCTTTCACAGAACCATGGGAAGATTGCACACAAGAAGAAGCTTGGCTCATAACAAGAGAGGAGAAGATGGGAAGAACTAAAGATCAAGCTCTCACAGTTCACTCCAGAAGAAATCATAGAAGAAGAAGGATCATCATCACAACAGAAGACAAAAGGAATTCAGAAGAGATCCTTCCAAACATTCGATGCTACACTTGTGATGAGAAGAGATTGTCCCAGAAATATAGGCTCCTTCAACAAGAAGTCAAACAAGAAAAGACATCATGCTCACACCGCTGAAGATGATGAACCAACTAATAAAAGATTCATAGAAGAAAAGGAAGATTCCTCAAGTGATGAGGAATATGAATTCTATCGATGAAGACAAAGACCATACTCTTATCCATTTCAGCATTTGGATAAGAAGGAATGCAGTTAGTGACACTCAGAACCAGTACACAAGTTCCCAGAATCAGATGATGAAGTAGAAGGCTCCAGTTATTCTTGCATGGGCATAAGGATCAAGAAAGAGTCTACCAAACAAACAAAGATAAGTATTTGAGTTGTCATTTCCTATATATCTAGTTGCCTAAATAACATTGTTTAGTTGTGTACATATCTATGTTCAAGAAAATGTATTATGCATGATAGAATGTTTGCATTCATGAACAGTATACTACTAATATGCATGTGATGGGTAAGTGGCATATGGTGCTATACAGCATTCCATTGCTACTTATCTAGAATGAAACCTCTTTGCTGACATATTGAGATTAGAGCACAATCTCAATAATGTTATGGTAGAGATGGAAGGCATCTAGAAAGTTTCTGTGTGTATATGGGATATGGATGAATGTTATAGCATTGTCTAATATTGTTGCATGACTGTGTGACATATAGAATTCGTCACTATTAATATGTTTTGAAATAATGAAATGTTTCTAACCATGCAACTGATGTATTTGACTTGTAGGAAAGATCGTGTACAATCACCTACAAGAAAAGAAGGATGAGACTTGTTCCGAAGAATAAATGACGACCGTCCAGTTAAAAGATTCATTCCAATAAACAAACATGAAGATGAACCTGAAGCTCCCAGGGTCAGAGACACCGTGGCAAAAGATAGAGCTTCAAAAGTGTTAATTTTGTACCTAGGGAAGTGTTCCATTAAGTGACTTTAGCCTTAGTCACTTAGTGAAAAGAAATAAAGTGAACCTTGCATTAAATGACTTACGTGACATTTAATTTGAGTTTAGGCATTAAAGTTAGTTTTTGATAAATTCAAGTGGGTGAGTGAAATTAATATTTTAGAAATAAAATATGAGCATTTAATTTCAACCGCCGATCTAATTCATTCTTAGCCATTGGATTAGATGCCTCTTCACCTACCTAGGGTTACGAGCAAAACGCAAGGAAAAGGCAAAATGCATTCATTCTTGAGAGAAGATTGAAGAAGAGAGAGCTGAAGGAGAGAGGGAACGAATTTCGAGGCAGCTTGCTAGTGAAGTTTTGGTGGGCACGAATTACGAAGAGCCATTAATGCTTGCACAGATTTCGAGGAAGTACGGCAACATTAATTAGTGTGCACAAATTTCGAGGAGGTGGTACAGCCTGCATTTATTGCTGGCACGAGAAACAAGGAGGTATAGCCTGCATTTAATGCTAGCACAACAATCGAGGAGCAAAAGTACGATTTTGTACCGTACGGATTTGGAACAGTTTTCGAGGTAAATATCAGGCACGAATTTTGAGGTAAGGTACAGCACGCATCTCGAGGCAACAACGGTTAATTTCTGGCATAGATTTTGAGGTCGTACAACAACATTAAATGCTGACCGTATAGTACGAATTCTAAGGTTGCTGGCACAGTTTTCGAGGGAAAAAATTTGTTGAAATTTTTGGCACGTTTTTCCAGAGAAGTTTGCATAGAAATCGAGGCAGCCAAAACAAAGAAACCGAGACAGTCTGCTGGTCAAATTTATGGGTTGAGATAAGTTGGATTTTTTACTGTAATTTTATGTCTGATTTTTTAATCCTGAAGCAATAATAATCTCTCTCTCTCTCTCTCTCTCTGACTGGTTTTCCCCTTGTGGGTTTTTCCAGGGCCATTGGCCAAAAATTTCCTATGTTATGTGTGTTGAATGGCGTGCTAAATATTTATTTTCTGTCAATGAAAAGTGAAGTTACAGGAGTGTTTTAAAGTCTGAAAATATAATGTTTATTTCCAGCACTTTTATTTTCTGAGAATGTCATAAACAGAGATAAATTTTACTTCAAAACCAGTGGCTGAAAACTTCAGAAAAATCTACAAGAAGAATATAAGAATCATGATATGACCTAAAGAGAGCAGTAGATCCAGCTCGAGAGATGAAGACCATCAAATTCAAGATGAAGAAAAGTATGACGAGACTTCCAACGAAAGTAAGAGGCCTCCGATACACTCTAGCTATGTGGCACTGTTGAGTGATATCATTGATGCACAACTTCCAGCGTTGAAGAAGTAGCCAAGGAGAAATGGAAGAAGACTATGATCAAAGAATACAAGTTGATCATGGGGAATGATGTTTAGAATGTGGTTCTAATACCTGAAGGGAAATCCGTAGTATCTTCCATGTGGATCTGCAAGATCAAGTATGTAGTAGATGGCAGCATCAAGGGATACAAAGCAAGGTTCATGGTTTCTCTCAAAAAGAGGGAGTAGAGTATGGCATGACATACTCCATTGACCAAAGACACTTCTCTAGTAAATTAGAAGTGTATATTGAGCATAAAACCACATGTGCACAAAAGGCTTTGTATGAGCTCAAAAGGCACCCATGGATAAACACATCCAATTACACGAGGAGATTGAAGATCACCTAGAGTGGTGAAGATCTTAACCTTTGCTACAAGGTTGAAGATGAAAGCCTATAGAGGACGACAAGCTCATAGATAGGTGCAAAAGGAACTTGTCAACAAAGTTCAAGATAAAGGATCTTGGTATCCAGTGACCTGAGATGGATACATAGAAGATCAGTAGCAGAGGATGCTACTTGTCACTCCAGTACATAATGTTTCGATACATGGAGTACAAAATGCAAAATGATGCTCTGCTTCAGAGTGAGTGACAGTAGAATATCTTCGAGTTCGACATGGTACAACAGGATGGACAGCTTCCTGATGGATTAAGGATTTACCAAGAGTAAAGCAGGTTCCAACCTTTACTTTAAGGTTGAAGGAGAAAGACTAGTATCGATCAATGACCTAATAGGAGACGACGAACTCATTGTAGATGAAAAGAGGAAGTGCTGAAGATAGAAAGAACACCTCAGGATGTTGTTTCAGTTTGGGATCGGGTATGATCTCAGGGCTTAAGCAGAAAGAAAACCAGTGTTGCCCTCAATACAACCGAAGTTGAGTACATTGCAGCATGTTCAGCCTGTAGCAAAGCAATATCCTTCAACCCATGATCAGCAGGAGGTCTGAGCTAGGGTTTCATGCTAGGGCATCTCACGGCCAACATGGAACTGAACTAGGGCACTTTGGACAACCCTAAAACTATCAAATCAAACTCCAACAGGGCCTCTCTTCACGGGCAGTATTGATCCCCCACGGCAGTAGCAAAAGATCATCCCTTCAGTCACGAGCAGCGTGCTTAACCTTCCAGACAACGTGCTCACTTTTTTGGGCAACCTCTTTATAGCTTGAATAGACATAAAATAGTTCCGGGCAGTCTGTGTTGGATCTAGGAAAAGGCTTCCGATCTATATCAGACTTGGTCTGGGCAACATAAAAGGCCCCTCTCTACACTCCGGGCAGTACTATAGGATCACGGGAAGCCTGTTAGAATTTTAGGGCAATCTGTTGGTGGTCTCGGGCAGCTAGAGAAAAGTCTCGAGCAGCAAAAGAAATAATCCGAGCAATAGAGGAAGGTTTGGGCAGTCTGAGTAAATTCTAGGCAGCCCTAAATCCGGGCAGCTGACAATGGTTTCGGGCAGCCTATGTTGGACCCGGGCAGGAGCATCATTCTCACTTGTTGGTACAAGACAGACTCGGGCAGCAGAGAATTGGGCAGCCCTGTGTTCTTGGGCACCACCAAAACAAGATCTGGGCAGTCCGGGCAGTACTGGGCATGACACACATACTTCTTGGAAAGCTAGGCTTACAGCTATCCTAGAGGAAAATGACCTTAAGAACCAACATCTAATGTTGGTAGACTTGCCTTCAAGAAGAAGCAAGCAAAGGCTAGAAGGATCATCTATGATCCAATCAAGGAAGCCTTGATGCCCACCGTCACACCTTTAAAGACTACCAGAGAATGCTTTGATACTTTGACGAAATTGTATGAAAAGAAGGCTCCTAGTCAAAAAAGAGTTTTGAAGAAAAGGCTTCGAACACTAAAGATGAACAAGGATGAAGGAGTTGGATCTTTCTTCACAAAGATTGCACAGGTAAGAGACCAACTTACTACTATTTGTATTACTGTGGATGATGATGACCTTGTACAGACTGTAGTTGATGGTCTCCCAAACTCTTGAGAAACCTTTCTGGCATTAGTGAGTGGACGTAAAAATCAACCAAATTTTTATAGACTTTGGCATGATTGCTTGGAAGAAGAAGGAAGAGTTTCAAGCAACGCAATTGGCACCAAGGAAGGAAACCTTGCTCTTACAGCTAATACAAGGAAGTTCAATAAACCCTCCTTTCAGCAAAAGAAGGAAAAAAAACCACAAGGTAAGCACATTGATGTTTCAAGAGTGGAATGCTATAATTGTCAAAAGTTTGGGCACTTTGCTAAGGATTGTAGGAAGTCCAAGAGGAAGTTTAAAAGGAGTTTCCAAGTTTCTACTGCAGAAGCAGAACAAGAAGAACCCAAGAAGAAGAAGAATATTCAAGCTAGCCAAGATGATGAACCTAAAAGGGAACACTACCTGATCTCTGCTCTTTCTAAATCTATCACTGACAGTGCTAACACCTGGTTAGTAGATAGTGGTGCCTCCATACATATGACAAGTAACCGTGGAGCACTCACCAGCTATAGAAAGAAGAAGTTCACTGCACAAGTGGAATTTGGAGATGACTCCACTTACAAGATTGAAGGAGTTGGCTCAACTTCACTTCAACTTGATTTAGGTATGGTTTTACATATTGATGATGTCTTATATGTTCCTGGTTTGAAGAAGAACCTTCTCTCTGTTGTTGGCTTAAAGAACAAGGGCTACAGAGTCCTCTTCATGAACAAGAAAGTCCTACTATGGGCAAAGAATGAGAAACTAAGCTCAGTTGCACAGATTGGGGTTCGAGAGGGAGGCCTTTATAAGGCTTCCGAAAATTCCACAGAAGCCGTAGTTCATCACACAGTTGAACCATGTGAGCTGTGGCATGGAACGTTTGGACACCTTCATTATACAGCTCTTCCAAGCCTACAGAAGATGATTACAGGTATGCCAGAGATGTCTTCCAAACATGAAGGTATTTGCAAAGGTTGTGCTCTAGGTAAGAACACTAAGAAACCTTTCCCAAGAAGCAAGGATAGATCTAAAGGCTTAATGGATTTGATTCACTCTGACATTTATGGGCCTATGTCTTCACCCTCCTCGAGTGGGTGCTTGTACTATGATCACTCTCGAAAATCTTGGATCAAAGAGTTCAAGGCTCTGATTGAAAATCAGACAGAGGAGAGCTTCCAAAGGAAGCTAAAGAACCCTTTTTTGAGATCCTAGACTCAGAAGTTCAAAGGGAAGAAGAAGAATTTGTTACTCAAGTTCCAGATGTACCTAAAGAGCCTGAAAGTCCGCCAAAAGAACTACTTGAGGCCCCTCCTTCCAAAAGGAGACTTGCTAGGTACCAAGAAATGGTACAAGAAGCTAAGAAGCATAAAGCTTCTCCTAGGACTTTCAAAGAAAGTATAAGACCTCAGAAGTATTCAGGTCTTATGAGTCAGCTTGTCAATACTGAATCTTCCACATACAAAGAAGCAGCAAGCCAATAGGGTGTTTACTACCTTATCTTGATCCTAGTCTTGTATGTGGATGACTTGTTCCTTACTGAAGAGGAACAACTGATAGCTCAGTGTCAAAGAGAGCTCACCTTTGAATTTGAAATAAAGAATCTTGGTTTGATGCTTTATTTGCTTAGCCTTGAAGTCTGGCAGAAGCCAAGCAAGATTTTCTTAACACAAGGTTAGTAAGTTGTTGATATTGTACAAAGATTCGAGGTGCAGGACTACAGGTCCATAAGTGTGCCTATGACAACCAACTTGAAGAAGTTGCATGACTCAACCACCAGTTCACAAGCTGTGAACTCTACTTTGTATCAACAACTCATTGGATCCCTAATGTATATCGTATACACGAGATTAGTTATCTATACTCAAATTGGGTTGGCAGTGCAGTAAACTAGAAAAAGTACCTCTAGTTACTGTTTCAGTATGAGATCTACAATGATCTCTTGGTCCAGCAGGAAACAGAGTTCCATAACTCAGAGTACAGTGGAAGCAGAGTACATTGCTGCAAATGATACCTGCAAGAAAGCCATTTTGCTCAAGAAACTACTCTTTGGTTTGTTCGGTGGAAAGCTTGACTCAACGATTATCCATTGTGATAATTTGAGTTGCATTAAGCTCTCATAAGTTTTGGTGTTTCATGATAGATCGAACCACATTGAAATGTAGTATCATTTCATCAGAGACCTAGTTAAGAGAGGCACTCTGAAGTTGCAGTACATCCATACAGATGAACAGATTGCAGAGATATTGACCAAGCCTCTGACAACAACGAAGTTCATGTACTTTCGTGACAAGCTTGGCATGACAAAAAATACCTCTCTCGCTGAGAGGGAGTGTTGATTTTTCCTGTACAACATCGAGAGCCATTCTCTTGGAGAATGGAGACATCTGGTTAGGGACCGGTATGTGGAACCAATCTAGCGCTAGGGGACTCAACCTAGAGTTAAGTAACCATTATATTGAATGGAGACATCCGGTCAGGGACCAAGATGTGGAACCAGTCTAGCATTGGAGGACTCAACCTTGAGTTGAGTAACCATTCTGTTGAATGGAGACATCTGGGCAGGGACCAAGATGTGGAACCAGTCTAGCACTAGGGGACTCGGCTTAGAGCTGAGTAACCATTTTATTGAATGGAGACATCTGGTCAGGGACCAAGATGTGGAACCAGTCCATTACTGGGGGACTCAGCCTAGAGCTGAGTGGCCATTCTTTGAATAGAGGCACCTGGTCAGTTACCAATAATTTAACCTAGTTCGGGACTAGGGACTCGGCCCGAGGCTGAGGGCCATTCTTCGAGAGAATGGAGGCACTTGGTCTGTTACCAAGTATTTGACCTTGGGTCAAATTATGCAGCCTATGACTGAGGCAACTGGTCTGTTCCCAGAATAACACTATAAGCCCTAGACCGGGTCTAGGCATGTGTAACACTCCTCCCTCGATCTGTGGGCTTTGTGATCTTCTCCAAGGATTAGCTACCCCTAGTTAAGACACCTTAGTACCCGATCTTGGTGGCACATGGAGTCTGAGATAAAAGCATTAGTAATCCTCTCTATTTATGATGATGTACTTTGAGTGGGTTTGAAGGACCATATGACCACTTGTTTTGACCACAGAGCACCTAGTAAAGGCTAAGAGGTAAAAGGTAAAAATACATAAGGACCCTTGGACCATATGGCACTTGAAAACCTAAAGGTAAGAGTCAAAAATACTTGGAAAAGACTAAAAGGTAAAAGTCAAAAATACATAAGGACCCTTGGACCACCAAGGAGTCAAAGTGAAAATACATAAAAGGTCATTAGAGTAAAAAGTCAAGAAGATAAAAGAATAAAATATTATTATTCTGTTCTTTTGAGTTTTGGTCAACATCCAGGTGATTCAAAGGCTATAAAAGGAGATCAACTTCATTTCATTTAAACACACTTGCTCATGATCATTAAGCTGCTCCAAAAGAAGATTTTGCTGGTCACTGAAGAAAAGAAAGTCTTGTCTTGGTTTATGCACTAGCATGGAGGCTTTCTAGCTGGGGCATCTACCTCATCTCTACAGTCTAACCCTAATTCAGCTAGGGTCCTTCTTCTATCCGTCTTAGCCATCAAAACCTAAGATAGGGTTTCATACTTGGTGACTACTTGCAGCAGTCCTATCGCACAGGCTAGGGCATCACCTCCAGCAGCTGCAATATCCTTCAACCCATGATCAGCAGGAGGCCCGAGCTAGGGTTTCATGCTAGGGCATCTCACAGCCAGCATGGAACTGAACTAGGGCACTTTGGACAGCCCTAAAACTGTCAAATCAAACTCCAGCAGGCCCTCTCTTCATGGACAGCAGTGATTCCCCATGGCAGCGGCAAAAGGTCATCCCTTTAGTCACAGGCAGCCAGCTTAACCTTCTGGATAACGTGTTCACTTTTCCGGGCGGTCTCTTTCCAGCTCGAACAGACAGAAAACAGTTTCGGGCAATCTGTTGGATCCAGGAAAAGGATTCCAATCTATATCAGACTTGGTCTGGGCAGCATAAAAGGCCCCTCTCTACACTCCGGGAAGTACTGTAGGATCACAAGCAGCCTGTTAGAATTTTCGGGCAGTCTGTCAGTGGTCTCGAGTAGCAAAAGATATAATCTGGGCAGTCTGAGTAAATTCCCGGCAGCCCTAGATCCGGGCAGCTGACAGTGGTTTCAGGCAGCCTGTGGTGGATCTAGGCAGTAGCATCATGCTCACGTGCTGGTACAAGATGTTAGTTTTGTACCTAGGAATTTGTTCCCTAAGTGACTTTTTTGCTTAAGTCACTTAGAAAACGGAAAAAAGGTGACCCTCACATTAAAAGCTACTTAATGAGACTTTATAAAGTTAAAGTCACTTTTTTGATAAATTTAAGTGGGTGAGTAAATTTATTTAAGTGATTTAAATAAATGTGATTTTTACTCTCATTGAATCTTAGCCATTGGATTGGATCTTTCTCCACCATTGGATTAGATTCCCACTTAGGGTTTAGACAAAAAGGGTTGAGGGAGGCAAATCACTACACTTTTTCATTTTTGGAGAAAGAGAGACTGAGCTGAGGGAGAAGGAGGTCGAGCCAGGGCATTGGCACGATTCCCAAGAAGAGAGACTGCACAGAAATCGAGGTGTACGGACTGCATTAAATTGATGCACAAAAATCGAGGTGTACGGACTGCATTAAATTGCTGCACAGAAATCGGTTACAGGATTACCGGAGTTCACATTGA
>LPNX010007657.1:181299-346254 GCA_001517045.1 Pseudotsuga menziesii | reverse complement strand
AAGTGGCTTTACAAGATAAAGCATGCTGCGGATGGCAGTGTGGAGAAATACAAGGCTCGGTTTGTGGCGCGGGGGTTCTCACAGGTTGAGGGAGTTGACTATGATGACACATTTGCTCCAGTTGCTCGGTATTCTTCTATCAGGGCAGTTATATCTATAGTAGCAGAGATGGGTTGGAAGATCCACCAGATGGATGTGAAGACTGCATTTCTCAATGGTCTTCTGCAGGAGGAGGTATATTTAGAGCAGCCACAGGGATTTGAGATCCATGGGAGAGATTCTCATGTGTGCAGGCTGAGGAAAGCCTTGTACGGACTGAAGCAAGCTAATAGAGCTTGGTACTCCAGGATTGATACTTACTTGACATCGATGGGATTCCAAAAGAGTGAGGCTGATCCCAACCTATACTTCATTGTGGTTGGAGGAGATCCGCTCATTCTTCTGTTATATGTTGATGATCTATTTATCACAGGTGATGAGCGTCTCATTGCACATTGCAAGAGATATCTAGCATCGGAGTACGAGATGACAGACATTGGACTGATGCATTACTATCTGGGGATGGAGGTTTGGCAGGAGCCTGTACATATTTTTCTTGGACAGGGGAAGTATGCAGTTGATATTCTGAAGAGATTTCGGATGGAGGACTGCAGGCCAATGTGTACGCCTATGATCACCAACTGGAAGCAACTTCATGCTTCCGAGGGTAAGTTGGTGGATCCCACTTTATATCGTCAGCTCATTGGGTCATTGATGTATCTGGTCAATACCAGGCCAGACTTGTGTTTTGCGGTTAACACTCTTAGTCAGTTCATGGTTAAGCCTAGGAGTGTGCACTGGACTGCCGCAAAGCACATACGGAGATATCTTGCAGGTACGGTGGATTATGGTCTAGACTACAAGGGTTCGGGTGGAGTCAGCTTGGTTGGGTTCACAGATTCAGACTGGGCAGGTTGTGTGAGGGATCGAAAGAGCACTTCCGGTTGTTGTTTCAGTTTGGGCTCGGCAGCAGTGTCGTGGTTCAGTCGGAAACAGAAGTCTGTTGCACTGAGTTCTGCTGAGGCGGAGTATATGGCAGCCAGTCAGGCTACTTGTGAAGCACTGTGGCTTCGCAAGTTATTGGTAGATTTATTTGATCAGCAGCTTAGGCCTACGGTGATCTATTGTGACAATCAGAGTTGCATTCAGCTCTCTGAGAATCCAGTGTTTCATGATAGGTCGAAGCACATTGAGATCAGGTACCATTTCATCCGTGACTATGTTCAGAGAGGGGCAGTTGAGCTACAGTATATATCCACTGATGAGCAGGTGGCAAACATTCTGATGAAGTCTTTGGGGAGGGGGAAGTTTGTCTTCTTCAGAGATAAGTTGGGAGTGGTGCAGAACACCTTCCTCGGTAAGAGGGAGTGTTAGTTTTGTACCTAGGAATTTGTTCCCTAAGTGACTTTTTTGCCTAAGTCACTTAGAAAAAGGGAAAAAGGTGACCCTCACATTAAAAGCTACTTAATGAGACTTTATAAAGTTAAAGTCATTTTTTTGATAAATTTAAGTGGGTGAGTAAATTTATTTAAGTGATTTAAATAAATGTGATTTTTACTCTCATTGAATCTTAGCCATTGGATTGGATCTTTCTCCACCGTTGGATTAGATTCCCACTTAGGGTTTAGACAAAAAGGGTTGAGGGAGGCAAATCACTACACTTTTTCATTTTTGGAGAAGGAGAGACTGAGCTGAGGGACAAGGAGGTCGAGCTAGGGCATTGGCACGATTCGCAAGAAGAGAGACTGCACAGAAATCGAGGTGTACGGACTGCATTAAATTGCTGCACAGAAATCGAGGTGTACGGACTGTACGGGCTGCATTAAATTGCTGCACAGAAATCGAGGGTGTACGGACTGCATTAATTGCTGGCACAGACATCGAGGCTGTACGGACTGCATTTGATGCTGCACAGAAATCGAGGACTGTACAGACTGCATTTAATGGCACAGAAATCAAGGGTGTACGGACTGCATTTAATGCTGGCACGTTTTTCAAGATTTTGAGATGAAATCTTGGGTGGAGATAAGTTAAATTTTCACTGTATTTCTGTTCTGATATTTTGCTGAAGATAATAAAATCTCTCTCTCTCTCTAACTGGTTTTCCCCGTGGGGGTTTTTCCAGGGCTTGATTTTGGCCAAAAAATCTCTGAGTCTATCATTTTATGGTGTGAATGTTAAATGTGTTTTTCAGCCTGTTAGTGTATTTCACTGTGTTTAATTGTTCAGTGAAATTTCATAAGTAACCTACAGCCAATGCAAAACCGGTTGTATGTGAAAACCACGAAATGTTGACATAAACCAGCAAACAGTAAAACGCAGAATTTCTTCACAAGACAGACTCGGGCAGCAGAGGTTTGGGCAGCCCTGTGTTCTTGGCAAGCACCAAAACAAGATCTGGGCAATCCAGGCAGTACTGGGCATGACACATAGACTTCTGGGCAGCAAAAGAAATCTGGGCAGTTAGTTATAGATTTGCAAGATATGGTGGAAGTTGTCCTTGAGATAATTTTGGTCAAATTATACTAGGGTTTGTAAACTCTGTTCAAACCTGCTAGGGTTTGAAAGAATTTGTACAACATTCATCTCAGAATTCTGAGACAAACTCAATCGTCTCATTTAAGAGATGAATTACTAATGCTTTTGGGGTTTTTGTCCTTTAAAGATTTCCCCAATGAAAAACTCTTGTGTTCAATGTGTCTGATGTTTTGATGTGTTGATCTATCTACTGCACTTGTTATTGTTATCTATGCTACAGTCTGCAATTTTTTTATGAATTCATGCTAATGCCAAAATTCAACAAGCCCCACAAAGAACAATAAAATGTCTTCTGATGTACTAAATCATGTTAAAACAAGTATATGATACAACAATTTTGTTATGAGTCATGACTGTGTTTGAAATGTTAAAACCCCTATAACTCAGAGCCTGGACTTCAGGGACTGAAAGTTTCAATACTCAGAAAAAGTTTCTGAAAAATAACAGGCAAGGAATCAGTACCAGTTGTAAACAAAATTTAAACTCTGCAGCAACACACTTTACTAAATAAAAAGCCAAAAAAAAAGGCAACCATACATGGTGGGCATTGGGAGCTCAGATTTCACACGAGGAGCAGTACGAACAACATTTGTCTCTGTGCGAACTCCCTTTCCTGTTGTACCAGCAACCTTGTCTTTCTTCAACTTCTTGCTGGGGCCTCCAGACTTTCCAACATCTCCAGCTTTTTTCTGCATTGGCAAAAATGAAAAGGCTATCAAAAGTTGAACGTCAAGAAAGTTAAAGAGAATAGTTGCACACCTTAGTCACTGCATTCAGGAAGTTTTTCCAAAAATCTGAAATTTGCCAAATCTCGAGTACTTGAAAAAAACAAATTTAATGGCCATGCAAATTTTTACAATATTGATAAAAATCTTCAAGATTCATTCCTTTTTCAAACAATATATGATGTTTTCATATGTTCTTAACAATTTTTGCTTGATTCTCTTTGCCAAACTTAATCTCGATTTCATCAAATTGTTTTGCACTGGCAAAACTTTCTGAATTTCATTGTTGTCGAATTTGAACACGAACACAAACAAGGGGACTTAGGTTTTCACCAACAATAAATGTTACAAGATATGATCAGTTATTTCATAATTATGAATGAAACAAGCATATATTCACCAACTGGAATCCCCTTTACTTTAAATAGCATAACTTCAAGATAAATCCTCTTAATATTAACCTTGCTCTCTTCTCCATCCCCTTCTCTGGCTTCTGCTTCAGCTTTATCAGCCTCTGCAGCTAAAATTTCTTTCTCAAGTCTCTCTTCTAAAGAGTCTTCAAGTACCTACAAAAAAAGGATTTAAGCAATAGCATTAGGTTGTTTATCAATACAACAAATACATCAGATCAAGAATAAAAAGGAAATTAAAAAGATCAATATAACAAAGAGTCAAAAGATATAGTACTGCAACTAAATGTCTGAAAAGGAAATATGTACAAGGCCCCACATATCTAGGCTTCATGGAGCAAACTTCAAAAGAAGATCGCCATCTGCTGTAATGGAACATTTTAATCAGCTATTCTCTTTTCTTCTATTTTTATAAATCTTTTGTTCTATTAACTTAATATATTTCATTTGGCAGATGCATTGCACACTCCGTCAGTTGATCTAACTTATATGCTAATATGTTTTTCCATCCCATTCTGGCTATTCAATGTTAAACAAAATTTGAATTTGAATTTCAGACACAGATCTTTAAAAATTCAATCTTTTAATTATTTCAAATGAATAAAACTGCTACAAATATTGCCAGTTATTATTATGCTTTTCGTGATCAATATCCAAACCCATACCCAGCAGTTATTGATGTATATGAAGCAGAAGTAGATCCAGTTGCGGAAGCAGCAGTAGCAGTTGACCTAGTTTACCGAACAGAAGCATCTATAGAAAGCAGCTAAAGCATATCTCTATATAACAGATGCTTACCTCGATGCTTGTGATCGTGATTCAGATGTTTTTCCACAAAGAATAAAACAGTGATTATGATTTGTATGTGTGCGCTTAGGTGGCAAGGCTATTTATCAATAGGGCAGCGATAAGACTGGCCATCTCATCTCAATCTACTTTTGTCAGTTCTTATCAAATAAGACAGCAATCCCAGGGGAGTTATCCAAGTAACCCAAATATATTACTTATACATATCATCCTGAATACAATCCCAAGGGAGTTATCCAAGTAACCCGAATATATTATTTATACATATCATCCTGAGTAGCTTAAGCATTCCCCTTTGTGGATACCTTAAAATTAGAGTGTCCAATAATAATCTAAAGAGAGGCACATAGTCTATACAATTACATATACCCATGGTATGCAGAAGCGAAGTGACCTACAAACCAATGCTTTAAAAGTCGGAACTGGTGTCAAACCAGACTCTAAATATTATTGGCCAATGACTCAGTTTATGAACCAGTTTACTAAAAAATACATAAAATATGAAAATTTTAATATATATATTCATTACTTCAATGTAAATCCAAGATTCCAATATATTAGAGACTAAACATGCAAACTCTACTCACCTTTATACCATATAAATTGAATATAACAAGATGCAATGGAGTGCAATTCAAATCCAAAACAAAACAAATAATCGAGACTCCAAATGGCATCTAGAGCCCAAAAAACAATATGCTACAAGTTACTAGTCAACTACATAAAACCAATCAACAATATTTTATGTTTAGGGGCAGGAGAGGGTAGAATTAGGTTTTCTTATTTTAATGTTTTATTTTATGGGTCGAATCCTGACATGGCACACCCAGACTGGTTCAGGATGGAACCAATCAAACTGGCTGGTTTTGTACCAAATTTACCAGTTCAAACACTGAACAAGCAAGTTCACTATGAAACTGGCCACTGGCAACCGAACTGGTTACAAGGCCAGTTCAGAGGGTTCGACGGTTAGACTGGCCAAACCAGCTGGTTTCAGATCCTATTCAACCATAGTTAAAAACATTGATATAAAGTAGCAATAAACTGTATTTTGGATTATGTCCTCACTAGTCTTTTTGAAATGAACATTGTTCATTTACTAGCAAATATACAACATGAGGAAAGTAAAAAGAAATCCATATAGGACAAATATATAATTGAATAATGAATAGATAATAAATAAAAGAATTATTACAATGCCATGGGACAGTATACTTATATCAATATGCATTGACTGGTCACCATAGTTGATAGATAATATTAGAGTTTGTAGCTCAGAACAGTACTTCTACATTGGCTTGGTGTCTAGCATGTAAAAGTGTCTGAGACATGGAACTCTCTAGACAGAATTTGTTAAAGTGACCTTTATAATACTTCATGTAAAAGGTCAATTAGTCCATATGGTATTGACTCTTGAGCCCATGGTATTTCCAAAAAGTGAATGTTATAAAAGATTCTATGGAGATAAGATAAGATAATTTTATTTATGTCCACTAATGACCACAAAGTAGGTCAACGGGACTGTCGGTTACAATGATATCCGTGCATGTGGGAGGACCAAACGATCTCACTTAAAAAGAAATACAATACAAGAAGTAAGATAGGAAAGAAGTAAAAGTGTACAAAGCGAGTTGGGCTGAAGCATGGGAGAGTTGTCGCCCCAGTCTCAACCCTGTAACTCTGCACAAGGGCGGAGAAGCTCAGGTGGACAGGATCTGGGAGCCAAAACGACCGAGGAAGGTTTAGTACTCCTAACATCCAAGGCTGAAAGAGGAAAACTGAGGGAAGTGCAATAGTGTTTGCTGTCCCGAATAGGAGCTAGTGGGCACGGAGCGTCCTCTGGAATGATGTCAGAGAGGTCTAGAGGATCTTGTGCGTCTCTCGGAGGAAGGTCTGGTACGAAGCCACTGAGATCTTGTGGGTCGAGAGCCATCAATATTTACTAATATGGGAGTTGGATCGATATCTAGGTCGGTAAATCTCTTGGTGCCCCTGGAAGGTGGTAGCACGCTGAAGAATGTCATGATCCTCTATGTGGTATCTGGTTTGGTGGGGGGTTGGAGAACCTGCGCTTGAAGCCTAAGAGCCTCCTGAATATAAAGTGCTAAACATATCTGATCGGTGTATTTGAAGAAGGTGGCTAGAGTTTGAGGCCCCCTAAACAAGCAGTGGAAGCGTCCTCTGATCTCGTATAGTATATAGGACATCTGAAGATAAAATGCGACTCAGTTTCTACTTTCTGTAGATGACATAGCTGGCAGATCCTATACAATCTATCGATCTAGTGGTCTGTCTCTACCCGGAATCTATGGGATCCTACTTTCGGCTATCCGAGAGGGATTCGAAGAGCATGCATCCAATGGCGAAACGTGTACTAGGGTCGGACAATAAGCCCATCTCTAATCTCCAAGAAGTGTTCAACATAAAAGGCTATCTTTGGGCGCAATCCTCCCGAAGGATTGACCCAAGTAACCTGGACGTACTGCTTGTAAACATCCTCTATGATGATCTTATTCAACTCCTGTCGGGTAGGTAGAAGGTAACCGGGGACATCCAAACAATACCAAAACGGGGGGAGACGATCTAACTAGATCCCCATTGATGCAAGAAGGCTCGAGACTCCTGTGAGCCAACATTTGGGTCTGCCTGAATGGGTAGCGCAAGCAATGGCCTCGGCAGAGCAATAGGCTAGATAAGGGTACCTATCCCGACCTTTTGACGAATCGGCTAACCCCCGGATCCGATGCAAGAAGGAAACCACTCTAAAAGTCGTCTCAAGACGGAAGGGTTGGGCCCCAAACTCAGCTAGGATGATGTGTTGCAGCACTGTCTGCTTACATCTGATGATACGCCGAAGAAGAAGGATCTGGACTCTCTCAGCTGAGGCCCAATCTGACTCGAGTACAATGTGTGTGAGATCATTCCTAGTGAGTGATTCGTTCATGCTAGGGTTTGTCATATTGTTGAAGGTTTGCGCACAATTGCAGCAGGGGTGAGTCAAGAGTCTAATTCAGTTTGTTATATCCAAAAACCTGGAATTGTAAGTGTTGTCACAAATCTGCAATAACAGATAAGTTGTTTGTTGGTTTTCCCCAACGATTGGGGTTTCCAAGGTAAAATATCTTGTGCAGACTAGTATGGTTATTTAATCTTTTTGTTGTGCATTTGTTAAATTCCAGTGTATTTATGCTTGTTAATTTTCAGATCTGCATTAATAATTTATGTGTTTAAAAATCTGAAGTGAATAATTAACAGAAGTATATATCAGATCTAGAATTGGTGAAAAATTAACATGTTATCAATGCCAAGACTCTAAAATAACCATTGAAAGTTCTTGAAAGAAACCCCAACCCGGTTTCAAGCCTTTTGGCTTCTCTGCATGCTTTAATGCCCAACCCTTCAATGCATAAATTTTTAACAAAATTTAACTTGACTGAAACACAAGAGGTTCTTTTTCTCAATTTTAGACAATTCAGAAATTTTCAATTCTACTGGGAAATTAAAACTCAAAAAATTTCAGAAAGCCAAACACAAGAAAAATTAGCACGCTTGTTTTTTACCAATGGTCCCGGATAAAACACCTAAGGGAAAACCTGTTTTCAAAGTGAGAAATTTTATTATTTTTCAGACAAATTTTACAAATCCAGAACAGTAATACTTATCTCATTCCTTCCTCGAAAATCATGCTAGAAACTCTCTGACAGAACTGTACGGTCTGCTCATTAATTCAGCCCTCGAAATCTGTGCCACACATGTGAAACTGTACAGTCAGGTACGATTTGACGGTGTATGGCCTGCAACAATAAATGACCTCGAAAATCGTGCCCAAGACGGTCTCTGATGGCAGGATTTATTGGTGTATGGAATCTGACAACAACATTAATTGTTGTACGGTCCTTCTTGATTTATGTGCAAAATGTACAGACATGTACTCAATGTTCCCCCAAGTTTCTAGGACGCAGGAGCGCGGGAGCGAGGAAATGCACATTGGGGACGTGTGGAGACCACCCCCAAATTTTAGAAAAATTCAGGGGGGGCGAGGGGGCAAGGGGACGTCCAGGTCTTAATAAAAATTAATATTATAAATTATTAAATGTCAACAATAACAATTCAATGATTCATCCCAAGTAAACTACTAAAAGTAAATAATAAATAGTAAATACTAAGTTTATCATTGTGCAATGTTAATCAAAATATAGCAAAATAATAATACAAACACGTTATACAATTCATCATGATAATTTTCAAATTTGTCATTTGAATCTTGATATTCATATTCCTAATTTCAGTCATTGTAATTGAAAACTTGAATCAATGATATTGCATGCTAAAATAATGAAATAGTAAATTACTAAAAACTAAGCCCGAAATAGAAACTATACAACAATTAAAATTAAAATTTTGTTTTCTTAAACTGAAATTGGGAAAATCGTGGGGGGCGTGTCTAGGAGCCCCTCAGTTTTTGGAGGGGGCGTGTGGGAGCCCCCCTTCACCGGAGCGCGTTGTAGAACAGGGGGACGCGCCCCCTGTGAGTTTTTGAGAGTTTCCTGATTTTGGGGACGCTAGGAAACGTTTCCCCAAAATCCCCCGAACCCCCGAGGCGCAGGGGGTGAGGGGGGTGCGCCCCCGACCCTGGGGGACGAGTCCCCGTGTAACACTGTGTACTGTATGGTACAGTACGACACTCCTCGATTTCTGTGCCAAATCCCTACTGCAAATCTCCTCAATTTCTGTTCCAAATTTGTCTAGAAATTTTGTGCCCAAAATTTCTTGGGAATATGCCCACTTCAAATTCTGGAAATTTCTCTCTCTTGGTTCAAATTCTCTTCAAACCCTCACTCTCTTTGTTTCTCTTCCTCTCTCCAAAAATCTCTCTTCGAAATGATCACAAATGAATGAACTTTTGCCTTGCCCTAGTCCTTTTTGTTCATGGTAACTTCCCTGAAAATCTAACGGTCAATATTAGATTAGATGAAGGGTTCACATTAAATGCTCCATTAAATAATAATTAAATGGCATTTAGTGCACCTCGTGTCATTTAATAAAGTTGAGCAACCCCATTCTATTTAATCACTCACTTAACTTTATTTTAATGTGAACTTAGGAAAATATCATTACTCAGCCTTTTAATAAAGTCAATTTAAAATTATAAAGTGCTTCTCACTTTATTAAATGCACAAGACTAGGAGTCACAACATTTAAGTGTCCTTGTCCACCCTGTTAGCACTCAGAATGTACCCAGGTTGTAAAAGGTAAACTCCAAGGTAACAGCAAAACCACTTTAGGAAGAAACTGGTATTTTCTTCCAGAGAGGGATCTCTCAATAAAGATTTAACAGGACCAGATTTAACAAGACCAAATATAAAATAACATTTAAAGATTTATGTATTCGGCTGAAACAATCACATAACCATTGGGCATGGAGTCATATACAATATAAAGATACCACAAAGACGTGTACATGAGATTCATCAAAGGCAAGATAATCACATCATCACAGTCATTCAAATTGATCCAGGTGAAACAGAAGAGATGAAGAAACAACCCATTAATACAGAGCATCAACAAGGATGAATTCTATATCAACTTTAGCAGAAAAAATCATATAATATCTGAAATGATGACCAACGCATAAACATATGAATTCTAATCATCTAACGCTATATTCCATATACGAGGAAGAAACAAAATGGAGTGTTACACAAGGAAAATACAATCACATAAAGAAAGAAGCACAGACTGTAATATCAACGACACATGAATCTCTGACAAAAACTCTCATGCATTCACTTTGTTATTCCAAAAACAAATATGTCCTCCAAAATTATTCACCACCCGATGGGTTCCAACCCCCATCTCTTAAAAAAGATGCAAATTTATACATAAAATAATCGGTCTTCCCAGAAGATCAATAACTGAATGATCGGCTTAATTTAGAGTTTGTAACTGAATTCCTAACCCCTAGGAAGTTTGTTACAACTCCAATCCTAACAGATCATAAAGTCACAATCAACTTGATAACAAACTTTCGCTCAGCCAGCTCCACGTCTTTGCCCCATCAGCTCCTCAGTGCATAACACCTGTTCTTAGGGATGAAGAATATACTTTGTCTTTCCAAACCGCTCCACAGCTTTCCACTGCTCCGAACTTGGGGTGTCACATTCCATCATTTCCCGAATTGATACTTCGAGCTCCATATATGCTTCATAGGACTTCTTGGGCAATCTGCTTCTGATGATGGCGAACTTCTGTAGAATCTCGAAATCTTCTGTTAGCATATCCACAATGGTTTTCCCTGTCAGGCTTTTCTCCAAATCATTGAATTTGGAGTGGTCCATGCGGCACTGGACAAGCAGGTTATGATAATGTTCCTGTGAGAACATCCGTCCCTCTCCGTCCCAGAAAGAAGGCAATCCGTCCTCGAACAGCTCTTTAAAATCCTGTTTAAAATTATTAACCTACAGAAGCAATCCTTCTGATTTATCTTGGACCGTTTTGATTAAGTGATGCTTGTGGATGATTTTCTTTGCCCACATCACTATTGATACTCTGTCCTTTATGCCCATCTCATGCAATTTCTGATATGTCAGTGAATTCAGAAAATTTAGTGTGTTCTGAGCTGTAGTAAGAGGTCTTTTCTCCATATGTTCATTTACCAGTTTTAATCTCTGGTGAGCCAAATTTATCATTATATTCAAATCATCAATAAAATTTAGATAGTGCCGAAACTTGGTAATCTCTATACACAAGGTATCCCAAATGATATGTTTTGCCCCCTGAAGAGGGCCTTTCCCAATGCTTTTCTCCTTTAGCTCGTTGAATTTTTTCTGCAACTGATTTTTGTCATGTAATATTTGCTTTTTACTTTCACTTACTTTGGCCAATCAGCTTTTATCTTTTCATTCTCTGCCTTCAAATCTTTAATTGCTTCTTCTTTCAAGCTCACCTGGGACATTGGCACCAACAAATCATCGGTAGAAAAATCATCTAATGGCTTGTGGATATTCACAACGGACAGGTTTTCATCAGCAAGGGTTTGACTCATTAACTCTTCCATAATTTCCTTCTCGTCACTTTGGTCTTTTTTCATTAAGGAAATCTGGGATAATAGTTCATTCCGCTCGGCCTCCCACCTGTCCTTTTCTTCCTGTAGTTTGACAGCTTTTCCCTTATATTCCATCATCTCCTGATGGACTTTATCCTTTTCCTCTTGCAAAGCCATTAATTCAGCTGATTGGACGTGCTCTGAACCTGGAATCTTCAGCTTTTTCTTTAAGACCTGGAGTGCATTGTATTTTTCCTCTAGCATCCTCTTAACCGCCTGGGTGTTATCTGGACTAACAATGTCTGTCTGCAGCTTTCTAATCTGAATGACATTTGCTTTATTCTCAACTTTCTCATGCTTCAATTGGATTTCTAGTTTGTCTATCAAAACTTGCAATTTATTAATCCTTACCATGGCTTGCAATAAGTCTGAGTAAATGATGTCACTGGTTTGTTTGTGCAGTGGAATCTTATCCGGAGTACTGATTTTGTCCAGCCGGATCTCCATTTCAGACATCTTCTTGTCGTTTACTATAGCCATCTTAAATGTATTTCTCTCAGCATCTCTAGCAGAAACTAGAGAGGTTTTTGAACTGTATAAACTTCTCACTCTCGGGAGCAAATTTCTTGTCTCGTCTAGAGACTGCTTCCTCTTCTCTGTATAGCTGGCTTTGAGCTCTTCCTTCGACTTAAATACTGGGCTCGATTCTGAACTGTCTACATCACCTTCTACATTTTTAAAAGATAATTGATTTACTTGTACGGTTTTCATGGGAATTAGGGCAACCTTTTTAAAATCATCAAAAACTTCCTCATTTACCATTTCACCATCTTCAAGCAGCTTTGCCCTTTTATGGGACCCATCTTCGTCCACTTCCATACTCTCAGTCTCAGAGAGACTTCGCTTAACTAAAATGTTAGTATTTTCTGATACTGTAATGGGTGCGATATGTGGATCTTCCTTGAACTGTAACAGATTGGCTGTTTCAGCCAAATTTTCAACAGACTGGTGCTCAAATGGCTTATTCTTGTTGGCTTGTTTCCTTAGGGATATAACATGATGTGGATCATAATTCACTTTTGATTCCCTCTAGAAATCCATATTCTCTAATAACTTCTCTATGAATATTAAGGCGCCTTTGCTTTTAAAAACAAAAGAGCCGACTTTAAATGGAAACTTAATATTTGAAGACTTCTTGAAAGCCCCAAAATGCTCCTCTTCAGATAGCAACCTCTGCCTCATAAACTCAAGTGCGAAAATCCTCGGGGTTAAGAAGGCAGGTAAACTGTAGGGCTGACCAGTAAACCCATATATTCTTAACACAGTGTAATCCCTGTACAGAAACCAGTCTCCAACCCGATCTTCGGGTGAAGACTGCATTAAATACTTCATTTCATCCAGAACACGGGGCAAATCCTCATCAAATAACATTTTGTACATTTCCGACATGATCGAATTAGCAAATTCGAACATGTTGATTTGCTTGGGCAAATCAGAAGAGCACAGAGTACTTAAAAATTTCAACTCGATGACATTGGAGCATAACAGAATGTTGAGCAAGTAGGTTTGAAACCTAAAGAAACGAACTTTTGGGAACTCAGTTAACTGCAGATGGATTATTTCAGCGAGATACTCATCAAAATTAAACACAGGAATTGATTGGGACTCGGGGCTTAAGGAACTTATTCTTAATAAAAAACCAAGGATGACATCGCCTACACGACAATCATCACTCAGACCTAATACTTGACGGACCAAGGACACGACCATTTGGACTTCATTTTTGAAAATGTGTACGGGGTAGGGCAGGAAAAAGCCATCAAGGGATTGACCTTCTTTTAAAATATTAGATAGGAAATGACAACGATTCTCAGTTTCACAATTCTTATAAAAATCAGCAAGGACCGACTCATTTATCGACTCACGATTAACAGGGTAATTTTCAGGCAAACTGAGATTTTCTCTGATGACTGTGGCATCAATTTTACAAAGAATTCTTGACGCAGACCGACTCACAATTATTCTCTGGGAGGGATAATAGTTTACGGCACACCACTCTGCAAACTCCGAGAAAGGTAGGGTTTGCTCAAGAGCAAAGTAATACAGGAAAGACTTACAGACATTTAACACATCGTTCCCCTGTGAGTTATAATACCACAATTTCTCCTTGCTGACCGACACGCTCCCTATGGATAGGAAGGGGTCGCACACGCTCCTATCTCTGTCCACTAAAAACTCTTCTCTGTCGTCTACAACCGGACCAGACACTTGAATTTCTTTCCCCTGGTCCATTACTTAATTTACAAAGGTAATTTGGACGGAGGTGCTGCAGGGTTTAAGTCTTACCTGGTCGACTGTAGAGGCGCGTGCTTGGAGCGTGCCCGAACTGACAAATGGAAGCTACTGAATCGGCCGGTCCTTTTCACCCTTCCCGAACGAATAAAATAATAATGATAGAATTCAACCTTGCTTTTATAGGCCCCCACCGGCTTTCCATAAACCACTTTTGTCTCCGGAGCCTACCACAATTCGCCACGTGGACAACAATTTATTTCCCGCAACCACCATCTGTTCCTATCCGCCACACACTTCCATTCTCCGGGTTCATTCAAGACCATCGATCTGAATCTTCTTTAATTTCTAGCCCTTGGATCACGTGCCACGTACATCCTTCCGTCGGGCGCCTTGGCAATAAACAACGTGCAAATCTCCACCCCGGAAACATCTCCAACCGTTGATGAAAAAGCCTCTCATTACTCCGCCGTTAGATCGAGAAGGAGATATTCGATTCCGCTGGGCTTCCTGACCTTATCCTTCGTGCAACTTCCTGTTCCGGAATCGCCCATAGCCGAAGATGCGATCAACCTTTATTTGTGAGCCGTTGGATTAGGTGGCGCCTATCACATTCCGCTGGGCTCCGTCATTTTAACCACCGTGCAACTTTATGATCTGGAATCGTCAACCACCGTTGATCCACTTTACCTTTAATCCTCAACCGTCAAATCAACGACCACCTACTCATTCCGATGGGCGCTTTGGGTTTATCTGCCGTGCAGATTCTGGCTCCGGAATCAATCCCGACCGTGGATGTGATCTGACTTTACCTCTCCACCGTTGGATCGAGTATTATGTACCCGATTCCGCCGGCCTCTATCCCTTTAACCAACATGCGATTTCATAAGGCGGATCCAGTATGGACCATGGATCTGCCCGAGCCAGATTGATAGCCGTTGATCTGTGCACCTAATAAACGCCCGGGCATTCTTTATCTTCCTCGCATTTCTGTGAGTGCGGAGATAATCCTGGCCATTGATTTCTATCCGTTCAACTCGTACCATCAGATCCTTGATAACGGGCTCACTTCTTTGGGGCAGCATTGTACTCTTACAATATATCTTTTAACCAAGGTTCAACAAGCAACCTATCATTTCTTCTTTATCATGATTTTTTTATCCCCTTGATAAATAATGGTGTTAACACACCCCAAGGCAAGTCTAGGTGGACAAACACTTCCAAGGTAACTTTTCAACACTCCCTCTTACTGAGGAAAGTGTTTTTCACCACTCCCAACTTATCTTTGAAGTAGACATGCTTCACTCTACCCAAATACTTCGTGAGAATGTCAGCCACCTGCTCATCTGTCAAAACATACTGCAATCGAACAGCCCCTCTCTAAACATAGTCCCTGATAAAGTGATATTTGATCTCAATGTGCTTCGACCTGTCATGAAATACTGGATTCTCAGAGAGCTTGATGCAACTCTGATTATCGCACTGTATAACTGTAGGACTCACCTCCATATCAAGCAAATCTACCATCAACTTGCGAAGCCACAAGGCCTCACAACTGGCCTGACTGGCTGCCATATACTCAGCCTCAGCATAACTCAATGCCACGGACTTTTGCTTCTTGCTGAACCACGACACAACTGTCGAACCCAAGCTAAAGCAACAACCGAAAGTGCTCTTCCGGTCCGAAACACTACCTACCCAATCTGAATCTGTATAGCCAACCAATCCCACTCCACCAGATCTCCTATAATCCAATCCATAATCAATTCTACCTGCAAGATATCTCAAAATGTGTTTTGCAGCAGTCCAATTCACTCTCCTAGGCTCCACCATGAACCGATTGAGAGTGTTCATTCCAAAACTCATGTCTGGTCTGGTGTTGACCAGATACATCAACAAACTAATCAACTGACGATACAAGGTAGGGTCCACCAACTCTCCCTCTGAAGCATGAAGCTTCGCCCAGTTGGTGCTCATGGGTGTCAACATCGGTCTACAATTAGTCATCTGAAATCTCTTCAGAACATCTGCAGCATATTTTCCTTGCCCCATGAAAACATGTCCATCCTCCTGCCAAACCTCCATCCCCAAATAATAATGCATCAATCCAAGGCCTGTCATCTCGAACTCTCAAGCAAGATCCTTCTTGCATGCATCAATTAGGTGCTTTCCCCCAGTAATGAACAAGTCATCAACACACAACAGAGGAATAAGTGGAACACCACCAACCACAATGTAGTACAGGTTGGGATCCGCTTCACTCTTCTGAAACCTAATCGAAAGCAAGTAGGAATCGATCCTTGAATACCAAGCCCGAGGGGCTTGCTTCAGACCATACAAGGCCTTTTTCAACATGCAAACATCAAAATCTCTCTCACATACCTCAAAACACTATGGTTGCTCCAGATAGACCTCCTTTTGTATAAAATCGTTGAGAAAAGCGGTTTTCACATCCATCTGATGGATCTTCCAACCCATCTCTGCCACGACAGAGATAACTGCCCTGATCGAAGAAAAACTGGCCACTGGTGCAAATGTCTCATCATAGTCAACTCCCTCGACATGTGAGAAACCATGTGCAACAAAACAAGCTTTGAACTTCTCAATACTACCATCCGCAGCATGCTTTATCTTGTAAAACCATTTGGAAGTCACAATTGACTTCCCCTCTGGTCTTGGAACCACTTCCCACACTCCATTCTTCATGATGGACTTGTACTCCTCCATCATGGCATCTCTCCAAACCTAGTGTCCGGAAGGCTCCTCATAAGTATCAGGAACGGTGTCACGCAAGCTAGTCACCTGTGCCATAGAGCTGGAAAACCTCTCCAGTGCCCTACTCTCTCCGACCTCCCACTTGCGTGGTCCAACTGAGTCCTCTGCTTCCTTCATCAACTCCTTAAGCCAACTTGGCTTTCTCTTCTTAAAGGAAGCATCCTGTTTCGGACTCTCCTCAACCTCCTCATCAAACATCTGTTTCCCTGAAGTAGTACCAACAACTTGAGACCTTGTCCCTAATGAACCTGTACCTGTACCACTAGAACTCGAATCACCTGAAGGTGTCACCTATGAACCTGTGATCTGTGAACCTGCCACTATACCAGAAGTACCTGTAGACTGAGCCGGTGTAACTGAAGAACCTGTAACCTATGACCCAGACACACCTGAAACCAATGACCCTGAACTCTGACTCGCTGAACTCTGAGCTATCACCTGTGTACTATCCAGCTGATCCTCCATCTCAGAATCAAGAGACCTCCTGAAGGCTTTCTCCTCCTCAAACTTCACCTCCCTTCTCACTACAACTTTCCTCTGCGAAGGAAGGTATATACGAAAAGCCTTCGATGTCTCATCATAACCAACAAAAATACCACGCTCACCTATAGCCTCCAACTTTGTCCTCTTCTCGGAAGGGACACGAGAGTATATAAGGAAAGCAAAAATCCGAAAGTGACCTATCTCAGGCACTTTCCCTTTAAGCATCTCCTCAGGAGTTTTGCTCCCCAATGCACGGTGCAGACTCCTGTTCAAAACATAAACAACAGTACTACAAGCCTCTGCCCATAGAAAGAAAGGAAGGCTCTGATCATGCAGCATGGCTCTAGCTGCACCCACTATAGAAAGCTTCTTCCTTTCATCCACTCCATTCTGTTGTGGAGTGTAAGGAACTGTCAACTACCTCTGTATCCCCTCCTGCCGACAATACTCATCAAAAGCACGGGAAGTATACTCACCTCCATTGACTGACCGAAATACCTTGATCTTCTTTCCTGTCTGGTTCTCCACAAGAGCTTTGAACTCTTGGAACCGAAGCAAGACTTCCTTTGATCTCTTGCTTCTAAGGAAATAGATCCAAGTCTTCCTGGAAAAGTCATCGATGAAAGTCATATAATACTCATACCCTGTCAAAGAGGTAGATGACATCGAACCACCAGATATGAATGAATCAACTGAAGCACTCCCTCTGATCTGGAATCACTGTTTGGAAAAGCAATCTTGGTGTACTTTCCCAAAGCACACCCTCTACACACACCACTCGACTCTGTGTTGAACTCTGGCATACATGTCGTCATGTCTCTCAGCATCCGCAAAGCTGGATAGTGAAGATGGGCCATCCTCCTGTGCCATAGCTCACACAACTCACTACTGCTCTAAGTGTGTGACGGTGCCTGATGTGGCTCGAAGAGAAGCTTGTACAATTTCATGCATCTGACTCCAATCACCCGTGAATCAGATGGACATGCTGCCTTGGGAAAGATGTGAACTTTCCCATCAAGGACATATACACCGAAGCCTCTGTCCTCAATCATGGAAACTGAAACAAGATTCTTCTTGAGCCCAAGAACATATAACACCTCACTCAGATACATAGGCTGCATGGACTCCCTCTCAAAGCAGACAGTCCCACGCCCAACTACACTCACCACTGTGTCGTCTCCCAATACAACCTCCATCTCCAAGTCTGTCTCTGACATATCTGAAAACATATCCCGATCACCTGTAATATGATTGGAAGCTCCACTATCTATATACCCAAGTGGAGGAAGTAGTGGTGGCATTCAACGAATGCCCAACAATCATGGAATGCTCCAAGTGGTCCTCAAAGTCCCTGCTGGTGATAGAAGATACTCTCTAATCACTAACACCTGTAAAGAGAGAAAAATCTCTCAAATCTCGCTGCAAACTCATCAATCTCTGCTATAGCTACAGTATGTTGCTTCTTCTTCTTGTTAGGACACTGTCCAACATAGTGTCCCATCTTCTAACATGCAAAGCATTTCACTTTGCTCATACCCTTCTTCTCCCCATCATGTTGTTTGGCTCCCTCCTTGGGACCCTTCCTAAACTTCTTCTTTTGCAGGCCCTTCGCTGCTAATTCCACATTCTCTTCATCATCTTTGTGATGTGATGTGCTACCCTGTAAGTAACCTCTCTGTGTCTCCTCTTGTGTGAGATCATCCCACAATCTATCCCATGTAGGCATGTTCTCCCTAGCAATGATAGTCTGCACAAACACGGTCCATTGTTGAGTCACACCGTTTAGTGTTGTACGCACCATCTCAGCACTGCCTATCACCTCACCTACAACTGCAAGCTCATCTCTTACCTGTGTGATCTTGGTAAGATATGAGACCATTTTTTCCCCTTTATCCATGTGCACACTCTTCAACTTCTCTCTCAATACCATCTTCATGTTTTCATTGGAGCTCTAATAAATATTTATCAAAGTTGTCCACATCTGAAATGCATGATCTTTTGCTTAAATGTGAGGGATCACATGATCCTTCACAGCATCAAGAATGACTCTGCTTGCCCTCGCATCCCTTTTCATAAAAGCTTCCTTATCTGTTGCATCAGCAGTACTACAGGATTTGTTGTTGTACTATGAACTATATCCCATAGTTCATTCTCTTCAAGAATCAAACTAATTCTAGCCTTCCATGGGCTAAAATTAGTATCCCCCTCTAATCTATCTTCCACTCTAAGACCAAAAACCATGACTACAACCTGTAACTTCAAGCAAGCCATTCAATACTTATTTTCTCCAAAACCCAGTTTTCTGAATCTTTAATGTTGCTATGATACCATGAAAGTTTTTGAAAGAAACCCCAACCCAGTTTCAAGCCTTTTGGCTTCTCTGCATGGTTTAATGCCAAACCCTTCAATGCATAAATTTTTAACAAAATTTAACTTGACTGAAACACAAGAGGTTCTTTTTCTCAATTTTAGACCATTCAGAAATTTTCTTTTCTACTGGAAAATTAGAACTTAGAAAATTTTCGACAACCAAACACAAGAAAAATTAACACATTTGTTTTTTTACCAATGGTCCAAGATAAAACCCCCAAGGGAAAACCTGTTTTCAAAGTGAGAGATTTTATTATTTTTCAGACAAATTTTACAAACCCAGAACAACAATACTTATCGCATTCCTTCCTCGAAAATCATGCCAGAAATTCTCTGACAAAACTATACGGTCTGCTCATTAATTCAGCCCTCGAAATCTGTGCCACATGTGAAACTGTACGGTCTGGTAGTGTACGGCCTGCGGCAATAAATTACCTCGAAAATCGTGCCCAATACAGCCTCTGACAACAGCATTTAATGTTGTGCAGATTCTGGCAGCAGCATTAATTAATGTACGATCCTTCTCGATTTCTGTGCAAATTGTACATACAGGTACTATATGGCACTCCTCGATTTTTGTGCCAAATCCCTACTGCAAATCTCCTCGATTTTTGTGCCAAATTTGTCTGGAAATTTTGTGCCCAAAATTTCTTGGGAAATGTCACCACTTCAAATTCTGGAAATTTCTCTCTCCTGGTTCAAATTCTCTTCAAACCCTCACTCGCTTTGTTTCTCTTCCTCTCTCCAAAAATCTCTCTTGGAAATTATCACAAATGAATGAACAATTGCCTTGCCCTAGTCTTTTTTGTTCACGGTAACTTCCCTGTCAATCTAGCAGTCAAGACTAGATTGGATGAAGGATTCAAATTAAATGCTTCATTAAATAATAATTAAATGACATTTCGTGCACCTCATGTCATTTAATAAAGTTGAGCAACCCAATTCTATTTAATCACTCACTTAACTTTATTTAAATGTGAACGTAGGAAAATATCATTACTTAGCCTTTTAATAAAGTCACTTTAAAATTATAAAGTGCTTCTCACTTTATTAAATGCACAAGACTAGGAGTCACAACATTTAAGTGTCCTTGTCCACCCCAAGGCAAGTCGAGGTGGACAAACACTTCCAAGTTAACTTTTCAACAACCACGGTGAAATAGCACAAGTTTACTATAGGATACTTGAGTTTTGGCTCTGAGCAGGACTCATTTTGGGCAATGATTTATGAGAATTTATAAAAAAAGGATCGTACGACCACAGTACAAGTCGTACAAACACCGCACAGCAGTGTATGAACACATGAGGCTCACATGTCTGGGTGGATCATCCAAATCGGGCCCAGATGGTTGCAGAAGTGGTAATTGTGGGCAAAGAGGGTCTGTGGGCCACATGAAGAGTGAAGGCATCAAGCTTGGGCTTAAGGATTGTGGTGGTTGAGTAGGCAATAAGCAGCAAGGTTGCTACGTCTCAACCAAGGTGCAAGCAAAGTGATGTGCAGGTGGATGCGAAAGAAAGGCCTTGCGTGGAGTTCGTGGGCCGACAGCAACAAGGGACCAGCCAGCCGGGAGACATGGGCGCGAAACCTCGAGAAGATCTAGGCCACTGACTACACGAGATTGAGCTCACGTGATGGGTAGACGTGGCAAAAGAAAAGGCCCCCCTATCACAAAGCATGACGGACAGTCTCTCGTGAGGTCCCACGAGAGTTCAGGAAAGCAAGTTGTCGATGTGAAAATCAACTGCATTGATCTAATTCATTCTTAGCCATTGGATTGAGATCTCTTCACCTACCTAGGGTTGAGAAGCAAAATGCAAGGAAAAGGCAAAATACATTTCATTCTTGAAGAGGAGATTGAAGAGAAGAGAACTGAGGAGAGAGTGGGCATGCATATCAAGGTAGCTTGCTGAAGAGTATTCCAGTGGGCACAAATATCGAGGAGCCACTTTATTGCTGCACTAAAACCGAGACAGTACGGATAGCATTTATTACTGGCACACATTTCTAGACAGGGTACGACTGCATTTAATGCAAACATGATTTTTAAGGAGAAGTACAAATTTCGTACAGTTCAGTTTTGTGGCACAATTTTCAAGAAAAATCAGGCACAGATTTCGAGTAAGAAATCTGGCACATTTCTCGAGAAATACAGAAAGGATTAGTGGCACGTTTTTCAAGGCCATACGGTTGCATTTAATGCAGTCCATATTGTACAGTGTGTGACTTTTGGCACAGATTTCGAGGGCTGCTTTAATTGCTCTCTGGCACAGAAATCGAGAACAGTAGGTTGATAGTTTTTGCACATTTTTCAAGAAGATTTATGCATGGAAAACGAGGCAGCTTTGCACAAAAATCGAGACAATCTGCTGGGTGATTTGCATTGGTTGAGATAAGTTGATTTTGACTTTAAATGAATGTCTGATTTTTTTCCTGAAACAAACAATAAAAACTCTCTCTCTGACTTGTTTTCCCCTTGTGGGTTTTTCCAGGGGTATTGGCCGAAAATTCGTGTGTTTGAATGGCGTGCTAAATATTTACTTTCTGTCAGTAAAAGATTTAATTTACAGCAGTGTTTTAAGTCTGAAAAAAATTCATGTTTATTTCTAGCATGTTAATTTCTGAGAATGAAATAAACTAAGATACAATTTTTACTTGAAACCAGTGGCTGAATACTTGTGAAAAATCTACATGGTATCAGATCTGAGTTGGGCCAAAAACTAAATTTTAGCAAAGAAAGTCATTTCCAGAATTCAGAGAAAACTTTTGTGACAATAGTACATTTTGCTGAAACTTGTTCTTTGGGAAAAATGACTTCCGTTGGTTTGAGAAGTGAAGACAGACTAAATGGGGCAGGGAATTTTGTCTCATGGAAGGCCAGGATAGTCTTTTTGTTGAGAGAGAATGAGTTGTGGGATGAGGCAGTTAACAACACTATTGCTCACCCCATTCTCTTCCAAGTGCTACCACTGATGCAGTAGCACATGCAGCCTTTGTAAAGAAGGACATTAAAGCCATGAGGATTATTTTGGATGCTGTTAAAGATCATGTTATTCCTCACATTTCCGGGAAGGATCTTGAACATGAGATGTGGAGTGCTTTGACCGGGTTGTTACAGAGTACTAATGAAAACAGGAAGATGGTGCTTAGAGAGAAGCTGAAGAACATCAAGATGGTGAAAGCTGAGATGTGTATGACTTATCTTACTAGGATCTCTCAGGTGAAAGATGAGCTTGCAATTGTTGGGGTGGCGATTACTAGTCCTGAATTAGTGTGGACAACCCTGAATGGGGTGATTGCACCTTGGGCTGTGTTTGTTCAGGGGTTGGTGATCAGAGAGAACTTGCCATCTTGGGACAGAGTATGTAATGACTTTGTTCAGGAGGAGACTCGTAGGGGTTTCTTACAGTGCAGTGGTTCGACTAGTAGGGGAGATGAGGAGGATGTGGCATTGACCACGAGGGGGAAGAAGAAGAGCAAGAAGGGTGGGGCCAAGCACCAACAGGATGGGCAGAAGAAGGATATGAGCACTGTGAAGTGCTTTGTATGTCACAAGATAGGACACTATGCTGCTACGTGTCCGAACAAGAAGAAGAAGAAGCAACAACAGACAGTCGCTTCAGCTGAGATCGATGATTTTGCAGCACAATTTCAGAGTGAGTTTTCACTATGCACTGGGCATATTCAGAGAGAGAGAGCATCCATTCTCACCAGTGCGGATATTGATAGACAGAGGGAGTTTTCCTATGTGACAGACCACTCTTACAGTGCATCTACTTCCAGCACTTGGTACATAGATAGTAGAGCCTCGAGTCACATGTCAAGTGCTCGTGAGATATTCTTCGAGCTTTCATAGACAGATACAGATGTGGAGGTTGTGTTGGGAGATGACTCAATAGTCAGTGCAGTTGGACGAAGACCATTACATTTCAGAGGGAGTCCATGAGTCCCATGGTATTGCGGGATGTATTGTATGTACCTGAACAGAAAAAGAACCTAGTGTCAGTTTCCATGATCGAGGATCAGGGTCTTGGGGTGTCTTTCATAAATGGACACGTGCATATGTTTCCCAAGACTGCAGAACCATCTGCTTCAGTTGCCATTGGAGGGAGATGTGGGAAATTGTATAGGCTCTTGTTTCATCCGCAGCATGCTTTAGCGCATAGCAGCAGCAATGAGTTGTGTGAGCTTTGGCATCGGAGGATGGCTCACTTGCATCATCCAGCCTTGGGGTTGTTGAGACACATGGTTAAAGGGTTACCGAAGTTCAGCACAGGGCAGAGTGATGTGTGCAGGGGGTGTGCTTTGGGAAACTACACCAAGACTGCTTTTCCGAGCAATGATAGCAGGTCAACAGGTACTCTTGACTTGATACATTCAGACTTATGCGAACCTATATCTTCTATGTGCTTGAGAGCCTACGAGTATTATGTGACATTCATTGATGACCATTCCAGGAAGACCTAGATCTAATTTTTGAAGAGCAAGAAGTCTGAGGAAGTCTTGCAGAGGTTCCAAGAGTTCAAAGCTCTTGTGGAGAACCAAACAGAAAGGAAGATCTGAGTCTTGAGATCGGATAACGGGGGTGAGTATACATCCAAGGAGTTTGATGGATTTTGCCAGGAGGGCATCAGGAGACAGTTGATAGTTCTGTATACTCCAAAGCAGAATGGATTAGCAAAGAGGAAGAGCAGGTCCATTGTTGGAGCAGCCCGAGCTATGCTACATGACCAGTTACTTCCTTTCTTTCTCTAGGTTGAGGCTTGCAGCACCGCTGTATATCTTCAGAACAGGAGTCCCCATTGGGCAGTGGGGAACATGACACCTGAGGAGTGCTTTTCAGGCAAGAAGCCTGAAGTTGGCCATTTTCGGATATTTGGTAGTCTGACTTACTCTCATGTCCCTTCAGAGAAGAGGACAAAGTTGGATCCCACAGCAGAGAAGGGCATCTTTGTGGGTTATGATGAGACTATGAAGGCCTTTCGTATTTACCTTCCCTCTCAGAGGAAAGTGGTGGTGAGAAGGGATGTGAAGTTTGAGGAGGAGTGAGCCTTCAAGAAGTCGAGAGAGTCAGAGCAGGGAGTGCAGCAGGTCCCTGCACCTCAGGTTGTGGCACAGGTTCCATCTACGCAACAGTCAGGATCACAGATTTCTGGGGTTATAGGACAGCAGAGTGTTCGCACAGGTTCAGTGGTTAGGCCAGCAGGGTCTTCGGGGACAGGTGATGGGTCTACTATTACAGGTACACCTTACAAGGGATTGGAATCAAGATCAGGATTACAAGGTACACCTGGTGTTGGCACACCATCTTCAGGTTCACGAGTTAATGGGATTTCCACCTCTGGTAGTTCTTCAGATGATGATCGACCAGTGTGGGAGCAACCTCCAAGGACGAAGGCACCTAGATACCTTGAAGGAAGCTCAGGAGTTTAGGCAACTAGGGAGGATGTGAGGGCCATCAAGACGCTTGACAGATTGGGCATGTTGTTGGTGGCTAGTACATGATATTCTAAGCATTCTACTTTTGAGGAGGCCTCCCGGCATTCAGTATGGAGAGATGCCATGATGGATGAGTACCATTCCATCATGAAGAATGATGTATGGGAGATAGTTCCGAGACCTAAGGGGAAGTCAGTGGTGACTTATCGTTGGCTTTACAAGCTGAAGCATGCGACAGATGGAAGTGTGGAGAAGTACAAAGCCAGGTTTATAGCGCATGGGTTTTCATAGGTTGAGGGCATTGATTATGATGAGACTTTTGCCCCGGTTGCTCGATATACTTCTATCAGGAGCTTGATCTCCATTGCAGCAGAAATGGGTTGGAAGATCCATCAGATGGATGTGAAGACCGCATTTCTCAATGGGATCATACAGGAGGAGATTTACATTGAGCAGCCTCAGGAATTTGAGATACATGAGAGAGAGACACATGTATGTAGGTTGAAGAAGGCCCTTTATGGACTGAAGCAAGCTCCAAGAGCTTGGTACTCCAGGATCGATTCTTATTTGTTGAGTATGGGGTTTCAGAAGAGTGAAGCAGATCCGAATCTCTACTTCAACATGATTGGAAATGATCCGCTTGTTCTTCTGCTATATGTTGATGACTTGTTTATCACAAGGAGAGAGAGGCCCATTACAGCTTGCAAAAAGGATCTTGCAGCAGAGTACGAGATGACTGATATTGGGCTGATGCATTATTTCTTAGGATTGGAGGTTTGGCAAGAGCCTGGACATATTTTCCTGGGGCAGGGAAAGTATGCGGTTGATATTTTGAGGAGATTCGGGATGGAGGATTGCAGGCCTATGTCGACACCTATGATCACCAACTAAAAGAAGCTTCATGCTTCTGAGGGGGAGTTGGTGAATCCTACTTTATACCGTCAGCTTATTCGGTCATTGATGTATCTGGTCAACACTCGGCCAGATTTGTGTTTTGCAGTGAACACTCTTAGCCAGTTCATGGTTGAGCCTATGAGTGTGCATTGGGTTGCTGCAAAACATGTTTTGTGCTATCTTTCAAGGACAATGGATTTTGGTTTGGACTACATGAGGTAAGAGGGGATCAGATTGGTTGGCTATACAAACTCAGATTGGGCAGGCAGTGTGGCAGACCGAAAGAACACTTCCGGATGTTGTTTCAGTTTGGGCTCGACAGCAGTGTCGTGGTTCAGTCGAAAGCAGAAATCCGTTGCATTGAGTTGTGCTGAGGCTGAGTATATGGCATCTAGTTTGGCCAGCTGCGAGGCCTTGTGGCTTCGCAAGTTGCTGGTGAATCTATTTGGTCAGGAGCTTAGCCCTACAGTGATTTACTGTAACAATCAAAGTTGCATCCAGCTCTCTAAGAATCTGGTTTTCTATGACAGGTCAAAGTACATTGAGATTAGATATCATTTCATCCGAGACTATGTTCAGAGAGGGGAAGTGACGCTTCAGTACATTTCCACATATGAGCAGGTAGCAAACATTCTGACGAAGTCTTTGGGGAGGGGCAAGTTTGTCTTCTTCAGGGACAAGTTGGGAGTGGTGCAGAACACCTTCCTCGGTAAGAGGGAGTGTTAGTTTTGTACCTAGGGAAGTGTTCCCCTAATTGACTTTAGCCTTTAGTCACTTAGTGAATGGGGAATTAAAGTGAACCTTGCATTAAATGACTTAAGTAACATTTAATTTGACTTTAATGTCTAAAGTCAGTTTTTGATAAATTTAAGTGGGTGAGTGAAATTAATATTTTAGAAATAAAACATGTGCAATTAATTTCAACCATTGATCTAATTCATTATTAGCCATTGGATTGAGATCTCTTCACCTACGTAGGGTTAAGAAGCAAAAAGCAAGGAAAAGGCAAAATGCATTTCATTCTTGAGGAGATTGAAGAGAAGAGAGATGAGGAGAGAGTGGGCACGCATATCGAGGTATCTTGCTGAACAGTATTCAAGTGGGCACAGATATCGAGGAGCCACTTTATTGTTGCACTGAAACCAAGACAGTACAAATAGCATTTATTGTTGGCATGCATTTCTAGATAGGGTATGGCTGCATTTATTGCAGACACGATTTTCGAGGAGAAGTACAGATTCTGTACAGTTCAGCTTTGTGGCACGATTTTCTAGAAAAATCAGGCATATATTTCAAGGAAGAAATCTGGCACATTTCCCAAGAAATACAGACATGTTTAGTGGCACATTTTTCGAGGTCGTACGGTTGCAATAGGAGATCTAGGAGGGGTCTCGGAGTGGAGATCAGGAGATAGAAGACGAAGAGGAAGAGGACCTTGCCCTAGCATCCAAGAGTAAGGGAATGTCAAAGAAGGGCTCTATTTCAGAAGACATTTCTAAGGGCAAGAAGAAGCAAGACGCCCGCAAGGTGAAGTGCTTTGCATGCCATCAAATAGGACATTATGCTAAAAAGTGCCCTAACGAGAAGTAGGGAAAACAAAAGAAGCATGTAGTTGTTACAAATAATATGGATGAGTTTGCGGCCAAATTCGCAGGATGAGTATTCACTCATTGCATGTCTCTCTAGCTCAATGGCCACCAGTGTGTAGTACACTGACAATGGTGCTTCATGTCACATGACTGGAGTACGGGACAGTTTCACCAGCCTAGAAGAGCACAACTCAAACTTCAACATTGAACTTGGTGACAATGCCAACTACAATTTAACAGGCACAGGGATTGTGAGGTTTCAGAGGGAGTCTAGGAAGCCATTTCTGGCGAAAGAGGTACTATATGTACGGAGATAAAGAAGGCTCTGCTCTCAGTAACAGCCTTGGAGGACGTGGGGTATGTTGTGTTGTCCTAGGACGGACAATCCTTCATCCTTTTAGAGGGAGTAGGTACCTAGAATGCAACAGCGAGGCTTGGTATCAGGGAGGGTGGATTGCACAGGTTGTTGGGACAATCTGTAGTAAAGTCTAAGGGGAGCTTGGAGCATGGATCAATGTCAGTGACAGAGAGCATGAGGCTTCTGTCTGTTAGAAATTGGCAACAAGAAAGGTCTTCTATCATTGCATGTGTCCTTGCATGCTAGAAGACGTAAAGGCATGAAGCCAAATGTATTAATGTGATTTTCCTAAGTTTAGACTTAGAAAAGCACATTAAGTGATCTAATTATTAATTGACTTAATGGAGTCACTTTTATAAAGTGAAAGTGAAAATAATTTAACCGATGGCTAATTTAATCTTGGCCATTGATCTCACCGGAGGATCTCATCCATTGATCCATAGTGAGGGTTAGGGTTTCGCTTGCCCATTGAGTTAAAAGAAGATTTGGTGGAGAGGACACACACGGAGACAAACAAAGAAGTTAGAGGAAGAAGTTTGCAGAGAAGACAAAGGAGCATTCACTCGGAGGATTCGCAAACTGATCAAGCAAACCACATGACCATACCAGTTCGCTAAGAGAGAGGTCGTACACATCAAGCAGAGGTCGTACACATCAAGCAAAGGTCGTACAACATCTGTACAAATTTCGTACAACTGACGTTGGACCGTACGGATTATGTACTGCTGATGCAGAGGACCGTACTGCTGACGTAGGAGGTTGTACAGCCGCGCAGGGGGGGCATACTGATTTGCTAGGTCTGCTCAATGATTCGCAAAGGTTCTATTTTTCCAAGTTGGGTGAATTGATCTGTTGGATTGTATTTGTTTTATATCTTCAGAATAAAATTTCTTATCTAATTGTTGCACTGGTTTTCCCATCTTAGGTTTTTTCAAGGATTTCCAAACCCAAAAATACTGTCTCTATTGATGTAATTATTGTGATATGTTTCTCGGTTTTTATTTTCCGATGCATTACGAGTAAAGAAACTCATATGTGGTTATCAGTAAAAATTAAAATATACTGTGTAGCTCAAGTTTGAATTTTACCATTGTGCAACCGGAAATACACTGATACTCTGTTTTGCATCTTTACAAGAGAGAGGCCCTTCTCTGCATGATGTTACTCAAATATTCATGCTGTCTATCTCTCTTAAAGAATAGAAATGGTTTATCCTTTCAAAAGCTCTCAAGACAGTCATTCCTGACTCGTTATTGCAGAATATTCTCATGCATCATTCAGATTCAAGGTTAGTTTCTGTTCAGAGCTGAAACACATACCTTGCATAGTTAGTATAAGCTTCTCTCACATTTCTATTCTTCTTGTTAAGAATCCTGCAGCACACCATTAATGAAAGCCCAGATCCATAGTAATAGACCATTTCTTCACTTTTAAACACTAAGAGCGCCTTCATTTTTTTTGTGATCCTATCGCACAAGCATCAGAACAGAAAAGAGTATGCCCGTCTCGAAGATTTCCCATGCTTGCTATTTTCATTCCTTTTTATGTAATTCACTCAGGGTTTCAAGAATGACCTCCATGCATTCTTGTGATCTGTACCAATCAAAAACTCATCGTGATCAAAGCAAATGAGACTTCAGAACTTGAAAAGAGTATACACAAAGGTTTCAAGAGACTGCAACTTCAGAGCACTTTCCATACTCATGGTTTCACAAAGATATGATGATATCATCACTCCAATCTTCAGCGTAATGTCATCCTTTAATATCTCTGCTCAATCGATGCGCCTTCACTGCCAGCACCATATTGAAACCCATTATCTCGTCACTCAAGGGAGATCAACTGTTCATGTGTGGACCTAGCTTGCTCCAGAATCATTGCTGCATACTTCAAATGCTTGCAATCTTTCAGCAATTTCCAGAATCTAAGATTTCAGCATGTCTCCCCCTTTTTCTATCTCAGATCGCCCACACAACATCTTAACACATCGAGCGCTACCTGAAACATGGTCTCAAACTCAGAGAAGAAATCGCTGTACACTGTAAAACTGAAATTTAGCCCGGAAAAGATGTTCATCGGAGCTCACACCCGCCTCCCTCACTTCAATCTTCTTACCATATTTTTTTATGCAACTACACAATTGATTTGCTATTTATATGTGCTTCAAGAGATCTGTGTGAGGACAAAAACGTTGACCCAATGGGTGCCCAATTTGATTTAGCGCCGTCCCTTCTTTTTTTTATAAAAGAAATATTTTATGAATGATGAGGACCAAACGTGGCGTCAAGAGAGAGGCTGGAGTGGAGATCAACGCCCATTGACTCTTGTTCATCAAATGATAAAGTGGCTACCAGCTCTTCACATTTCCTTCCAATGAAAGACAAACTTGGTGCAATCTTCCACAATTGAATTGTAAGAACTGTGGTCCCGCGCATTGAACCCTCATGGATGATGCCCAGATATGTTTTTGGTGCCAACCCCTTTTTCTAAAAAGGATTTTATAAATGAAGAGAACCTAGTGAGTTCAAGGGCTTCGTTGGCTTTGGTGTTCAAGTGGAACAAGGCATGGGCTCTTACAAGACACGATGACCCATCTTTTGGGGCTGCATGGGATTCTTATAAGGTTTTGGACTTGTACAAGACTAAGGCTCCTTCAAAACTGATCATCCTTTCCATGTTCCTCTAAACATCCTCAAGACTAATCCCATCACTAAAACTTTCATCTTGACATCAATGACCTTCAACTTGTCATCAATGATGACCCTGTTGACATCAATGGCAACTCTACTCAAGAGGGACAGTCTCTGACCAATGAGCTATGGTAAATACAAAGATGTCCTCTCTAGCAAGTCGTTTATGATAGAATCACAAAAAAATATGATCATCAAGTCACCCCTGCAGATCTAGGGGTAAAAACAACGAAGCAACTTTCCTCATTTAGATACTCCCTAGACACACCTGGCAATTTGTGCAGGTCGCATGGATCAACCCTTAGGTCGAGTTACATCCAAAGATGGCCTTCTACGCCAAGCACTTCATGAATCAAAGGAATGGGGTCATTGTTCAACCCCATTACACACTCCAGCATTGGGTGCATGCTCTCTGTATTCCCTGGGCCAATTCAAGGTGGGCTCTCATAGACTTAAGGTGGAGACGGATCACTAGATTGACCAATCTAACAGGATCTGCCAGGTGTGCCATCTTCAGGAGGTTGAGACTGAAGAGAACTTCATTTTCCATTGCACTATTTACTATGAGATCTAAGGGCAGTTCCACTGTCTTTTTGGGGAGCTTATTGTGAGTAAGTTTCAGAATCTACTTAATTTCTTCAAGTACCCTGACCAAAGATGTATAGCCTATACTTGCAGGTCGCCCTCTGACTCCATTCCCCCATCCTCTAGCCACATTGACATCCTATAACAACTTTATCTCAACGTATCACTTCCCATCTCACCCTTCTCCCATCTACTAGGGCCACCAAGAAGTAAACAAATAGTGAACATGTTTCCAACCCCAAAACAATGCAGACCCAAAGGTCAACATCCATTTCCTTGAGACCCCATTGACATTGCCTTCCCTAACCACATACCAACAGTCAGTCGATATCATCCATATCACAATGGACCCCCCTCCTCCAAGGAGCAGAACATTACACAGTCCAGCTTCTCATCCATTTCTTCCTCCAGACAAACTGCTATGTTCATATTCCTCCATTTGACCTCATTTGTTAGGAGAGATAATTCCAACAGACAATAACAGGCTTGTACAAATGTTAGGAGAGATGGTTCCAGTAGACCATGACAGGATTGTACTATTTTTTATCACAAACTCTAGATCCATTCTTTTTGTACATATCTCTCTCAAATCAACTCTCCACTTCATAGTTGATTTTTCAAGATTCAGATTAGTTTCATACTTAAATTTCTACATCTTGCTTTTCATTGAAGTCCTTTTAGTGCTCCCACTTTGTATTGACATCATTTTGTATTCAACAGTCCCTTTTGACCTACTTTAGAGGTCATTCTTTGGACATTAATAAAAATATAGCATCTTATCTTCTAGTTTCAAAATTTTCAACATGAGTAAATGTGTCAAAGATTGGGAGGTTGGGATAGTTGTAAAATTTTCTCTCATAGTATAAGGCATGGTACCCACATGTAAGTGCACAGACACAAAAGTCTATATATAAGCGCCTACATGTATTATGTGTAAATTCCATGATCCAACTTCCTACTCGTGTACACAGTGTAAAACAGCCGTAATTCTGTGAAAAACATATGCAGCAAATACTTGATTTCCCTTATTAAATGCAAGAAAAATAGGAAAAGAAAATATGTTCATATAATAAAACTATGAACATAAGCAGTAAATAATAAAAATGCATATACACAAAACCAAACAAACCCCAAATCCATCTGTGTATAGTACTTGCTATTATGCTGCAAAGGTAACCCGGCATAAGAGCTGAGCACCTAGTGTAAAATGTTTTATTGGAATTCAACAATTTCAATACCTCCACTAACTAGCTAAATTTTTCAGACTTACCCCCCAACGAATCTCTTTCTGATTTATTTGTTCAACGGCCTCTTGACTACTTCCTGTTAATGTTATGACTTCTCCCTCACTCGAATATGGACCACATGGTTGCCCGGGAGAGACTGTTCACCACAGATCAATATTTTATGAGAACATTCTGAAAGAAAAATTTTAAATGAAACAATCAAGTATGAGAAAGCATGATAGCATAAAAAAAAATGCCATTGCCAATGACTTTGCCAGTAAAATAGCATTTAATAAAAACCATGAAGAATTTACAAGGCACAAGGAGGGCGCCCAAAATGAACTTGCCTTGGAAATTTATCCTTTCATTGACGATTCCAAGCATGTTCTTACACTCCGTCTTAAGCAAATATTGTAGCAGAAGCTCATAGGAGTACTGAAGTATGACAAGGAAAAAAACACCCAAAAAGATATCAATAAACATCTTTATCAAAACAAAAAACCTGTTGTATCACTAATACATGTACTGATCTCTAAACCATGAATTTTTTAATGAAGAATCTGAATTATCATATAAATATACTGTATATAAAATTCAAAAAACTGCATCCATGCTAAAACATAAAGAAAAAAAGAGATAAATAAGCATTCATTACACGCATTATTCTCAATGCCATAAAATATACAAAGTTATATTGAGTTTAAAACCAGTGTTCCACCAACTTTTAGGGATGCGGGAACAGGGACACGCACATTGGAGATGTGTGGAAACCACTCCCAAATTTTAGGAAAATTTTGAGGACCGGGGGCGTCAAGGTCTTTAAAATTATAAAAAAATAATAATTTATATAAATCCCAACATATTAACATATAATTCATCATCCCATCACCATTTACATACTAAAACTTAAAAGTAAATAGTAAATTCATCAATGTAAACACAGTTGTCAATTCATCATTGATAATTGATAAATTATAAATCATAATTGAGTATTTGAATTTCATATTGATAAATTATAAAATCATAATACATACACATCTTCCATTATAACTTTGAATCATAGACATAAACAATAGATGAAATTTAAACTATTAAAATCATAAAATTGAATCATAGATGTCACATAAACTTGTCTTAAACACCTTCAAATTTAAAGAGTCAAAAGAGTGAAGAGTGAAAGACTTAGTCTGAGGTCATCAATGACAGTATCTACTTCTAGAGTCAAAAGTTAAACTGAAAACTAAAAATGGACAATGCACACTGAAAATAGAAGTAGCGGAAAGAAAGTTGAAAGCATCAAAAGAGCAACAAGTAGTGGTCCCCATGCATCTCCTGCATGAAGCCATCAAGACGATCAATGGGAGTGTCACTATCTGAGTCAGAGTCACTCTCATGAGTCATGAGTGACCAATGGCACACCAACAAAACCATTCTCCAACCTTCAAACCCCCTGCTCCAAACTTCAAGCAATGAAATCGGTCTTCCCTTGGAAGATTAGACCATTCCTTCTCTCCAAGGAAATCTGCTTACACAAGATAAATGTTTCAAATATGAGAATAAGGGATGGGTTGGGCTTTTAAGAGAGGGGTTGGGTGGGATGGCTTTTTAGGTTTATTAGTTTAATGATTTTTTTGTTTTTTTTAAGTTATGAAAAAAAGTGAAAATCGTGTGCAGGCATCTAGGCATCAATCTTTCCATGAGGAAGCGCCTAGATGCCCCCCACCTCTCTGAGATGTTCCTTGTGTGTTTCCTTGGGTTTTCAAAAAAGGGGGTGTGGGGAAACATTTCCCCAGGAGACCCCAAGCCCCTGAGGAGTGTGCTCCCGACCTTGGGAGGAGTTTTCCCTGTTAAAGTTAGTACAGCTGCGAGACCCATTCTCAAGGAGGATGGTAACCTAGTCAGTTAACTAGGGCAGAGTAAGACCCTTGAAGGTACCCCAAGGCCCCCAGTAGTCTCCCGAGGTTTTTGGTCTGGGACTAAACAGGTTGATGCCATGGCAAAGCCCCTAGCATGTGGCTAGGGCCCCTATGTGCCTCTAGGGTATTCTGGTCTAGGACCAGGGACACAATGTCCAAGTAGATCCTGCAGGTAGAGGCAGAGATATATTTTGGTCTGGGACCAAGGACACGATGTCCAAGTAGATCTTGCAGGTAGTTGATCGACTTTCAGTTTGGGACTGAAGCTCAGTTTAGTGCTGAGAGCCATGTTGGACACAATGGCCACACTAAGAGGGGGGGTTAATCAGTGTGAGAGCAATTTAAACATTTTTACCTTCTTTTAATCAATCAAAATATATCAAGCATTATGTTATCAATAACATCATCACATGCATCAGCTAAATCAACCATGAGTCATAAGCACAATCATCAAATCAAGAGAGACACAAGAATATATATAATTTTGATCTTTATTAATGGTAATGGAAGACTACAGTCTTCTCGATTACAATCAACACCAATTGATGAAAAGAGCACCAACTCTTGTAACAGGACCCAGCCTGGTTTTCTTATCTCCAACTCAGAAAAGGTTGAGGAGTCCAATCCTCAAGTTTGCAAGGCTATGCTTGCTGCACTTTCATGATCAATTAATCATCTGTTGCATCCCTCTAATCTGCTCATCAACACTGCTGGTCATTCTCTAGTCAAGTACTGTTGGTCAATCACTCTCTACATGCTCAATCTGGTCATCAACACCTGCTCTTCATTAACCATGTCAAGCCTGCTCAAGCATCATCATGGTATGAAAAATCATCATAGGATACCAGGCATCAACAAAACATCAACAACACAAAGTATGCATAATCATCATCATGGTATGCAACATCATTATAGGGTACAAAGTATCGTCAAAACATCATCAACATCATAGAGTAAGCATCACAATCTCTGTAGAAACAAATATGCTACTGTATGCATCACTGTAAATGCACCACTGTACTTACTTCACTGTTTGTGTCACTGTACTTACTTCATTGTTTCTGTCATTGTACACACTTCACTGTTTGTACATTACTTGCACATACTACACTGTTTACACATCACTCTACATAGGAGAGCATCATCACACCATAGCATGCTTATATAGGAATGCATACATCAATACATCATTGTATTGTATTTTTCACCACTGTATACATCATCACAGTACATCATCATATATCATCCTCATACAAGTATACATTATCATCATCCTACAGTAGTATGCATCATCACAACTTCACATTAAAAAATATACCACTGTATGTGTAACTGTATACAAACTATTTGCTCGTCTCTGTCAACTTGTTCATCATCCCTCATTCAACATTGTCAACATCAGCATATCATCATTATAGGGCATGCATCATTACATCATAGCATACTTCATCATGTGGACTGTTAAGTGGATGAAAGAAACAGTAGTAACACTTCTACTAAACACTGTATCCATTGTGTATACAGTCATCATCATGTAGATATGCATCATCATCAAGTGTGCATCATTACAATAGGGTTTTCTTCATCATTCTGTTATCATCATAGTGTGTAGGGAAGCATGCATTATCATCTTAACAAGTATGCATCATTGTGTATGCATCTTCAACATTCAGTATACATCATCATAATGTGCATCATCATCATTAAGCATACATGATCTTACCTTTCAAGCTTGATTGTGTAAGAACTTATTATTGTTCATGTCAAATGTAGAAGACTTTAGACTGTCTATGAGCCCAAGCCCAGTCAAACTCAGAACTGTGGAAAGGGTTCAAGTTCAAACTGCTTTAACCTCTGTTGCTGATGTTTAAACACCAAATACTTCACTGAGAGGAAGCCCTACTTCGCCGCTGTGATTGTATATAACTTCACAAATTTCGGGTTTATTCAAGTGCTGGTAAAGACCTCATCTAGGTAGCCATCATCCAACAAAAATCAAACTGTTCGAGTATGCAATTTGGGACTGTTTGAATGCTGATATAACCCTATGCGATTCCAAGAGTGGACTGCTCAAATATTCAGATCTTAAAAGCTCAGACTATTGCACTTCTCCCAAAATTTAGGGCTACAAAAATACCCAAAAAATAGGTCTATATGGAAGAATTCGGATGCTGCCTCAAAAATTCAACTGTCAAAACAAGATAAGAAAAGTCTACTGGTGCAAAAATTGGACTGTACAAAAACCCTTGACTGTTGCCTCTGAATTTCCTCAGTCCACTTGCCTAAGTCAACGAAAAAATCTCAGAGCAGATCTGAAATTCCATGCTTCAAAATGAGGACGGGACTGGTTATTTATACTAGTTTTTCATATTATTTTTGTTGAGTCAACCTGTTAAAAAAGTATTTTTAATTCTAATATTTAAAAATCTTTATGGAGCCGACTTCAAGGTTGCAAAATACATTTGTTATTTATTATAATTTTATTCTGTTTTGCAAGTATTCTTTAATGGTCAATGGTAAGGTGTGTCCACAAGTCATCAAGTGTGAAGGTGTCCTCCACATCATCATCCAAGGGTACATCAAGGAACCCATCACCATGACATGTATGACCAAGGACCCCACATAAGGATATCTTCAAGGTTCAAAGGGCTTCAACATGTCAACCAATACTTCTTCAAGAAACTTGTGGACTTAAGGACCATCTCCAAGGTTTCCAAGTCTTCATCAAGCTACAAGTGAACCATATTACATTTATCATTTCTTCAAGGGTGCAAGGACCATCACCAACACAAAAAGGGCCTCATCATGCATTCCTTCAAGTGATAGGAGTACAAGGACATCGTGATCATGGCGAGAGAGCTTCATGGACATCTTCAACTACCTCAACCACACCAAGAGACCTCCAAGGGTAAAGATCCATCATGACATCACTTGTGGGGTTGCCAAACCTTCTCCTAGAGTACCATGACACCATCAGAGCATGAATGACCACAGAATCGATCATTAATGCTTCTCCAACCCATCTAGGGCTTCTACATCATCTACAGGGGCTTTAGCACCATCTCCAGGGTCTTCAGCATCATCACCAGGGTCTTCAGCATCATCAACAAGGTGGTGGCTCCAAGATCCAACCTTGTGGGTACAAGGACCCTATCAACTGGATACAAGGTGCTACAAGGCATAACCCATCTCGATATGGGGTCCAAGGCACTGGATGTAAGGGTACTGGGATCATCCATACCTGTGCACTACAAGAGGGGCTTGGTGGCATCAATGACAACCTGTGGGGCCACTACAAGTCCATGTTGGCATCAATGACAATTTCATCAACAAGCCATTCTCTAGGAGAGTGAAGGCACCTGGTCAATTACCAGGAATATTATTCAGTCTGGGACTAAAACTCAGCTTAGTGCTGAGAGCCATTCTCTAGGAGAGTGGAGGCACCTAGTCAGTTACCAGGAATTTGATTCAGTTAGGGATTGAAGCTCAGCTTAGTGCTGAGAGCCATTCTCTGGGAGAATGGAGGCACCTAGTCAGTTACCAGGATTTTTTTCAGTCTAGGACTGAAACTCAGCCTAGGGCTGAGAGCCATTCTTTGAGAATGGAAGTTGATGACGTGTGATGTCCTCTCTCCTAATCGTTACTGCTAGGTTGCTTCTCAAGGGACTAGCCACCCCTTGATGATGCCAATAGCACCTAAGCCTTAGGAGCAGTATCGAGGTCCAAAGGATCATACCATCCGGTTTGGATCTTCCCCTTATACAATGATGACAAAATATATAGAACAATGTAGTTTGAGAGAGAAGATCATAGCCCTTGGTCTTGTTGGTCCTAAAGGTAATCCACCATTATTGTTCACCTTGATCTTGAGGGTATGTGGGTTGTCTTAATGTTACTCCCTTTGGTTGACTCTTGGTCCTTATCTTACTTGGTCCTAGCACTCTTATTGTATGTACCTTTGTTAGGTTGACTCTTAACTTATGGGTCTTATCCTAAGTCATATTTACTTTATGGTTTTATTAATAGAACATTTACTTTATGGTTTTATTAATTAAACATTTGGACCATTTACTTTATGGTTTTACTTTATGACCTTTGGAGCATTTATAGTTTTTTTATTGGACCTTACGATTTTATTTTGACCACACTTTTTTTATGATAAGTTTTCTTTTAAGATAACCTAATTGTTTTAAACCAAGATACTTATAAAAGAGTTAAAATTCATTATGTTTAACCAAGAAGAAAGAAAAGAAAAATATGGAAACGCTTTCCGAAGATTGAAACCCTGAAAACAGTCTTCTTCTGTAGTGTATGCGAACTTCTCTGAGTTGCTGTGTAGCTGCACTCTGCCAGAAAACTGCGCATTTCAATTTTGCTGTTGTGCTGCTGCTGTGTATCGAAATGAGGAGGGGCACCTCCTATTTATACTGTTTTCCCACTAAAAATTTAACTGGGGCCGACTTCACTTGGGGGAGCAATATAATTTTATATTTTATAATTTTATTTTATTTCTTTTATTGTTGGCTTTTCACCCCAAGGTTTACATTGTTCTTTCTAGGGTTTGTATGAATGATTACAATAAGTTCAACTCCCGAATGAGCACAATAAGAATAGCTTCCGAAGTTGCACAAACTCCAACACTCCCTCTCAACAAGGAAGGTATTCTTCGGTCTTCATTAGCATCATGATCATCTGGGTTTCATCTATACATCTATATTGTCTCCATCATCTCTAAACGTAGTGAAGGTTGTCTTTATGAATTTGTTCTATCCGGATGTTTGAGAGAGAATCTCCTGCTACATATCTATCTCTATTGTCGATGGAATACTTCCATGCCTGGCTAGAGATCCTGGATGAGCACACGTGCACAACCGTCTACTACCTGTTCGTCTCGTTTGTCGATGTGGTACTCCCACACCTAACTGAGAACCTGAATGAGTAGAGGTACCTGTGCAATCACACGGCCATCTACTACCTGTCTGACTCATCTGTCGATGGAATTTCTCCAATACCTGGACAAGCAGAGGCACCTATGTGAACCTGACTATCTACTACTTGTCTGTCTCATCTGTCAATGGGATTTCTCCCATACCTGGCTGAGAACCTGGATGAGCAGAGGTACCTGGGCAAGGGTATAGTAAGTGTCTCTCATTCATCTCTCCCTCTCAAGGAGGGATACGTTCTCTTCTACTCCAAGTCTTCCGCGAAAGTATTCAAATTTCATCCTAGGAAGAGGCTTGGTGAGAACATCTGCAATCTGGTCACCTGTCGAAATATATTGTAGCTCAACCGCACCTTTCTGCACCATATCACGTATGAAGTGATATTGAATCTCTATGTGCTTTGACTTGTCATGAAATACAGGATTCACTGACATCTACACACAACTCTGGTTATCACAGTGAATCACGATTGGCTCTGGAATCTGGCCAAACAATCCTGCAAGAAGTTTACGAAGCCAAACTGCTTCTCGAGCTGCTGAACTAGCAGACGTATACTCGGCCTCTGCAGTACTGAAACAACATCCTGAAGTGCTCTTCCTATCAGTAGAGCATCCGGACCAATCTGAGTCTATAAACCATTGCAATTTCAAGTCACATTCTGAATCATATCGTAGACCATATCCCACAGTGCCACGTAAGTATCTGAGCACATGTTTTGCAGCAATCCAATGAATCTGCCTTAGTTCACACATGAACTCAATGAGAGCATTCACAGCATAACAAATATCTGGTCTGGTGGGATCAATCAAATTTGAATCAATTGGCGATACATGGTGGGATCAATCAAATTTGAATCTGAAGAAGAATCCCTCAGCTTATTCAAGTTTGCATCCATCGGAGTAGCTATGGACTTGTAGTCCAACATTCTGAATCTCTTAAGTATATCTATGGTGTATTTTCCTTGTCCTAGGAAAATCTCTTTCTGCCTCTGCCATACTTCTAATCCCAAGAAGTAGTGCATCAATCCAAGATCCTTCATTTCGAACTCAGAGGCGAGTTTCTTCTTACACCATAAGATAAGTTTCTCATTTCCGGTAAGAAATAAGTCATCAACATAGAGTACCAAAATCAATGGCTCATTATTCACAACCTTGTAGTAAAGGTTAGGGTCTGCATCACTCTTGCTGAATCCCAGACTCACCAAGAATCCGTCTATCCGCCCATACCAAGCACGAGGTGCTTGCTTGAGTCCATATAACGCCTTTTTTCAGCTTACATACGTGAGACTCCTTTCCATGGACCACAAACCCTTTTGGTTGTTCAATATATACTTCTTCCTCAATAAGACCATTGAGAAAGACAGTCTTGATATCCATCTGATGCAATTTCCATCCCATAGTTGAAGCAATAGCAATGATCGATCTGATGGAAGTGTATCAAGCCACAGGAGTAAATGTCTCATCATAATCGACTCCCTCTTTCTCAGAAAACCCTCTGGCAACAAATCTAGCCTTGTATTTTTCAATACTCCTATTTGCTCCATGTTTGATTTTGTATACTCATCTGGAAGTTAGAACTGACTTCCCCTCAGGTCTCGGTACAATCTCCCACACATCATTCTTCATGATGGATTGATATTCTTCCACCATGGCATCCTTCCAAACTTGATGTCTAGATGCATCTTCATAAGTGGTGGGTTCTGAGTCAATGATACGACTCATCAATGCAACATAACTAGAGAACCTCTGAGGTCTTTTGCTTTCTCGAAAAGTGCCATGTGGAGCTTCATGCCCCTTTGCATCCTATAAGGTATGTTGTGCCCATCTAGGTCTTTTCCGACTTACTGTCATATCTTCGGAAATATCAATTGTCGCGACTAGATCAATGGGATCGATGAGTTCATCTTTTCCTGCTAACTCGTTATGAATTGGAGAGGGAGATGATCTCATCCCCAATTCCTTATCATCGATCTCCATGTTTGATCCTCTCCCTTTCCTGACAACCATTTTTTCTTCAAAGGTCACATCCTTGCTAACTTCGATCTGTCTGGATCCTGGGATATAGATTCTGTAGGCCTTTGAAGATTCACTATATCCCACGAAAGTTCCCTTCTTGCCTGAAGGTTCTAACTTCGTCCTTTTCTCCTTGGGCACATGTATGTAGGCTGGACACACAAAGATTCTGAGGTGACCCACTTCTGGTTTTACTCCTATAAAGGCTTCTTCAGGAGTCATGTTCTTCACTATCTTATGTGGGCATCTCTTCTCTACATATACAGTTGTTCTGGATGCTTCTGCCCATAAGAACGTGGGTAGACTCTGGTCATGAATCATGGCTTTGGCTGCCTCCACAATTGTTCTGTTCTTTCATTGAGTAACCCTGTTTTGTTGGGGAGTGTAGGGAACTGTAAACTCCCTCCTAATTCTTGCTTCTCTGCAAAAATCATTGAATTCCGTAGAGGTATATTCGCCACCGTTATCTAATCTTAAGATCTTGATCCTCTTCCCTGACAAATTCTTGACTTGTGCTTTGAACTCCTTGAATTTACTGAGTACTTCCTCAGATTCCTTGGTCTTAAGAAAGTAGATACAAGTCTTCCGTGAGTAGTCATCAATGAAGGTCACATAGTAATGATATCCTCCCAATGAGGCAACTGACATTGGGCGACACAAGTCAAAGTGCACTAGATGCAAGATTTCTTTGGATCTTCTCTCACTATCAGGGAAGGATTTCTTGGCATTCTTGCCAAGTGCACATCCTCTACATGTTCCATCATGGTCTACCTGTAGCACTGGTATACCTGTAACTATGTTCTTCATTGTTGGGAGAGCTCTGTAATTTAGATGAGCTAGTCTTCTATGCCATAGCTCACCCATACTTGTAGAGTCATGGACTAGGGATTGGATTGGTAGAGTGTTCAATTCATACAAGCTCTCCTCTCTCATACCAATTACTTTCGTTGTATCCATGCTTGAGTTCTTCTTCCAAGCAAGTACTTTTCCATCTGAAAATGCTACTTTATATCCTTTGTCTTCTAAGGCTGAGATGGAAACAAGATTTCTTTTCATACCAAGTACATAGAGCACATCACTTAAGTGTAGAGTATCATTAGATTCTAGCTGAAGGGAGGTAGCCCCAAATCCCAAGTACAACACGGAGATGAGAATCTTTCTCAACTACTTCTAAGAGATTTTCTTTATATCACGTCATGTGTCTAGATGCACCACTATCTATGAGCCAAGTATCACTAGTGGTGGGAACCGTACCTGATAAAGCTGATATGAAGAAGAATTATGTGCGATCTTCATTCTTTTGTTTCTTGTGATGATGATCTTCCTCTACATCAAGAGTTGAAGCTTCATGCTTCCTTTTGTGAGAACTTCGACAGCTATTGGCATAATGACCGTATTTCTTGCACCTGTAGCATTGGATCTAAGATAGATCCTTCTTTTGTTTCTTCTGATCTGGGGGAGGACTTGATCTCTTATCTTGATTCTTGTGAATGTACGGCTTCCTTCCCCTTCCCTTACCTTTCTTGGCATGAGATACGAACGCTTGATTTTCCTCAGGTTGAGCACCATGAAGTCTTTGGCGTGTTGCGATTCTTGTTTCTTCCTGAGTGCATTTTGCCCATTGTTTATCAAATTTGGGCAACTTGTTTCAACCACTTATAGTTTGGATGAAAGACTCCCAAGATAGTGGGAGACCATTTAAGGTGGTCATGACAAGATCCTTTTCCTCAAGATTGTCTCGACTGGACTTTAGCTTGTCCCGAAGCTCGATGATCCTCATGAAATATGACGCAATATTCTCAGACTTTATCATCTTCATATTCGACAATTGATTCCTCAATGTGAGAGTCACATTGATGCTATTGTGTTCAAATAGCTTCTTTAGGGTTTTGAACATCCTTCTCGTCGTCGACTTTTCTAAAGATCTGAGGAACCAAGTGATCTCTAACTGAGTCAACTAAAATCCTCCTTGCTTTGGCATCAACCTTTCTCCAGCAAGGTTTGTCTTCTTTGACTTCTGGTTTTGGGACCTTTGCCTTTACAAACTGTAATAGGTCATTTTCTTCAAGTAGATGAAGAACCCTAGACTTCCAAGGGATGAAAATGGAAGCCCCTTCCAAACGATCTCCAACCTTCATGCTAATGATCTTGACTGCAGATCTAGATCTGAGACCCTAACAGAGGCTAGGTCAAAAATGAAAGTTGGAGTTTTGGAAAACTGACTCTACAGATAAATGCGTCCTAGGGAGGCGAGTTGAGTAGAGGTAGAGTCAATCCAAAACTATGGAAAAAGTAGGTCAAAACTGGAAACCCTAATTTATGTTGCAGCTGCAGAATTAGGTCAAAATTGAAAATTCTCAGTATTGAATTATGTCTTCACCAAAAGATGCGCCCTCCTTAACGGCGAAATTCCAATGCTCTTTTTCTGCCAAAAGGTTGAGTGAAGACCTTGAAAGATGAAACCCTAGTTTCAACAGGTTGTCGACAAAGTTCCGACAATGGCGTCTTCTAGTACTGCTCTGATACCATGTTAGATTTTCTAAAATATTATAGCAGTATATCTTAATTTCATTTATCAATAGGATCACTAGAAGATAGACAAAGCACAAAACAATAACACACAAGTATTTTTCAAATGGCAAACCGAAATGGGAGAAAACCCAGCAACCTTCGTCTAGAGATAATAATTATGAGATCAGAGTACAATAAAGAAAGAAAAGAAAAATATGGAAATGCTTTCCAAAGATTGAAACCCTGAAAACAATCTTCTGCTGCAACGTAAGCGAACTTCTCTGAGCTATTGTGTAGCTGCACTCTGCCAGAAAACTACGCACTTCACTTGTGCTACTATGCTACTACTGTGTGTCAAAATGAAGAGGGTCACCTCCTATTTATACTATTTTCCCACTAAAAATTTAATTGGGGCCGACTTCACTTGGGGGAGAAATATAATTTTATATTTTATAATTTTATTTTATTTATTTTATTGTTGGCTTTTCACCCCAAGGTTTACATTGTTCTTTTTAGGGTTTGTATGAATGATTACAACAAGTTCAACTCCCAAAGGTGGACAATAAGAATAGCTTCCGAAGTTGCACAAACTCCAACACAAACATCTTTGAGAGTTCAAATAACCATATATTATGGCTAGTGGAGTACAATGGGACAAGGAAGAAGAATGAAGCCACTTTGGAAGTGGTCAGGCCTTAGAAAGCATCACAAAGGATGGAAAGCTCACAGAAAACTTCTCTAGACCATAAAAGATTCCAGAAATCAACAAGCAAAAAGCCAGTACTAAAGATCATGACCAGAAGAATGTAAATTTTTCTTTAAAATTCAAACTAGGGATAAACAGTATATTTAATTTGTTACTAAAAACCACACATGAATTTCTTTTACTAGTATTGCAACAGAAAGTAAATACTGAGAAACATCCACGACATCACATAAATATAGACACAATATTTTAGGTATAGAAACCCCCGGATAAAACGCAAGATGGGAAAACTGGTGCAACAGTCATATATGAAATTTATATTTATGAAGATATGGAACTATTACAACCAGCAGATAAATTCCCCCAACCTGGCGAAATGAAACCTCTGCAGAAACACTGGACAAATCCAGCAACCCAACACAATCCCAGCGCAGTTGTACGGCCTTGCATCAACAATGCAACCTCCTCTGCGTAGCTGTACAGCCCCTGCGTCAACAGTACGGCCTCCTCTGAGCAGTTGTACGGATCCGTATGGCGTTGATGTCAGCTTGTACAGATTCCGAACGGTTGTACAATTGCCCTCTGCGTGATCCTATACGGCCTCTAGCTCAACCTGGAAACTCAGTGACTCTGTCGAGTGAGTGCTCCTCTGTCTTCTCAGCAAATTCCTCCATCTAACTTCTCTTTGTCTGTATATCTTCTGTGTGTGTGTCCTTTCCACCAAATCTCCTTTTAACTCAATGGCTAAGTGAAAACCCTAACCCTCACTATGGATCAATGGATGTGATCCTCCGGTGAGATCAATGGCCAAGATTAGATTAGCCATCACTTAAGTTTATTTCACTTTTCACTTTATAAAAGTGATTCCATTAAGTCAAAATCAAATTAGAATAGTCAATGTATTTTCCTAAGTCCAAACTTAGGAAAATCACATTAAATACATTTGGCTTCCTCTTTCATTTCTTCCTAGCATGCGAGGACACATGCAATGCTAGAAGACCTTACTTGTTGCCACTTTCTAACAAAGAATACCTTCATCGCTAAGAGGGAGTGCTGATGTTTCTAGTAGCAACGGAAGATTTTCTTATGTCGGCTCCACACAAAAAATGATGACAAGCCCTAGAACAAGTCAACCCAATAAAATTACCCAATCTAAAGGTCATGTTGGCCCAATTAATGTGGAAATGACCCAGTCAAAGCAAACAAGTTGGCCCAGTAAGAAAAGTGACCTTTTCTAGTATAAATAAAAGTGAGGTTGGCTCATTTGCAACACACCAATTCACTCAAGCAAGGAGAAAAGTCTGCATATCCAAGGAAGACTAGTCGAGGGTTCAAGAGGCATCAAGAAGACAATCTTTTGGGGTTCTATCTTTCGCTCTCTCTACTTCGTTCTCAAAAGGGCTCACAGGTTCTTTTGTATCTTTCTTGTATTATTATTTTGTAACTAGTGTTGGGCACTAAGTTAGACTTTGTATCTTGTTGAAGAATCTTATCTACGGAAGTTTGCTGGGTTTTTCCCGTGAGAGGGTTTTCCTAGGGTAAAATTGTGTCTAATGTGAATGTGTTTCTTCCAGTAATCCTTTATATGCATGCAATTTAAATTTATGTGATAGATAAGTCATAAAACATTTAACTGCTAAGAAAAATCAACAAAACAGATTGCAAAATGAGAAAAAAATGTTGAAAATATAGCTTGAGAAGTCTTTTTGTACCATGATGCCTGAGTACGAAAATGACATTAAAAATGTCTCTAGAAAATGTGAATTTTTATTTTATAAAAGTTAATTACGTGATAAAGTGATTATATGATATAAAGTGAAAGTGGCTTTATTATTTAATGTGACTTTGAGTTATAAAATGCACTCATGTTTTTAAAGTGACTTTTGTAAAATATGTATTAAATGACTAAAAGTAAACATTTAATGAGAAATTAAATGAGAGCCCTAGATCTTGAGATTAAAAGATCTAATCCTAGCCATTGAAAAATGAGGTTAGGGAAGTTGGGGTTAGGATCTTTAATCATGAGATTATAAATGTATCTTTCTAGAGAGAGCCATCACATTCAATGAGAGACATTGATGAGGAGAAAGTGAAAAAAAAGAAAAAGCCAAGGAGAAAGACAGAAAGAGGAAGGGTTTTGCAGCAAGAGAGTTCATTTCCAAGACTGAACGAGGGCATGAGATCTAAGGCAAAGAAGCAGTCAATATTTCTGGAAAATACAGTCTGTACAGCACGTTTTCCAAAGGCCATATAGCCTGTTGACCGGACAGCAGCAAAAGTTTGCACAGTACAGCACAATTTCCAAGACAGATTTGATAGTTTTGGCACATGTGAGAAGGCACAGAAATCGAGGTAATTTACTGTGCTGATTTTCTGTTAAAAATCCAGACCGTACATTACCCTACAGACTGTCCAAACAGAAGTGTATTTGCTGGCTTTTACTTTCAGAATTTGACACAGTTCTCAAGGTATCTTTTGTTCAGTTCCTCTCAGTAAATTTGAAAAGTTTTCTCAAGGAGGCAGAATTAAATCTTTCACTGGGTTTTCCCCACATTGAGGTTTTGCCCTGGGCTTGGCCCTAAATCTGTTGTGTTCATTTTCTTTTCAGTTCACAGTTGGTAGATTCATTGTGTTTATTTTCAAGTTCAGTGTATTGAGCAGATTTTAATTAATGAACAGTTAGAAGTCAGTGAAAAGTAGACCAAGATTGAATCTAAGTGTTTGATAAATGTGCTAAAAGAACTGTTGTTGGTATTTGTCAAAATTTCTTCAAAAAAGGTGAAATTTTCAGGTTATATGCCAGCCTGTCTGCAGGCTGGCAATTTTTTGCATCGAATCACAATTTGAACTGATTTTTCCTCCCAAAATTATAGCACTAGGTTAGCATCACAATATATCACTTACGTTTTCAACACTAGCAGCAACTATAGACAAATAAGCACTCGACAATCAACTCCATCAATTAATAGTGCCTCTAAAATGCCTTAGCCATCATACTCCTAGTGCAACATGCATAGAAAGGTCTTCAACTAAATCAAATACCTCATGCTATATGAGGGGTAACAAAGGAGAAAGTGTCTTTGAAGGGAGAGGAAACGTAATGAATATAATAACAACAATCTTAATAGTTAATAATCTAAAGGACACAACCTCTCATATTTGTGACTAGTCAATGCATATAAGTATACCCTTACAAGAGTCATTGTAAACATAATCTCATTCATTCATTTAACATTATATGATTATTTATCTGATATAGATTTCTACTCCTTGTCCATTTTATGTTGGATATTTTCTCATATATGAACTATTATTCATTTCGTCTGTGTACCTGACACATCTTGATATTGACTTTGTTCTGTCTCAAAGAATGAGCAAATTCCATCTCCTGCAGGTCAGAAACAAAGTATAGATAAACAGATCTTCCTTTCAATAGTATGTAAAGTGAATTGCAATACATCAGATTTTAGCTACCTCCAAGTGTTGTGGTGAAAGAACACCTTCCAACTTTTGCAAGTCATGGAGATATAGGACTTCATGGTCTTCCCGAAAACTCTGAAAGAACGAACGAGCTGCCACAAAATATTTAAATGTTATAACAGGACAAAGTTTATCACGGAATGACCATAATCTGCTTTACAGTACACTAATTCACTAGCAAGTTTCTCTCAATATTTTGCTGAGATAGCCACATAACATGGAAACAGTTATCAGCATACCTTCTTGAGTGTGACCCTTCGCCACTAGGTCCATGAAACAGTGGATGAAAACTGGATAAAGTACACGGAGCAGTTCATGCTGCAAAGCAGAACTTATATTAACATAAATTTATATGCACCAAATTTGAGAAAGGCCCTCGCATTTCCTTTTAACCTGAAATTGTCAAGCTGAATCTTGGAAAAAGCATCAACTTATAGCAAAAACTGACCAGGAACCACAGTCCTCATCAGAAAATATGCAATCTCATCAGAAGAAGGATATCTGAACATTTTTTTCCCAAGCAAACATTTTTCGCAAATGCTAAGAGACAAAGGCAAATATCTAAGCCACAACTAAATAAAAATTCAAAGGAGGCCTGTGGAAAAGTGAAAGCTCCAACACGTACACTTCAAGAAACGTAGAAGTTTAATATTCATTCTATGCTAGTCAAAAACTGTCTCATTAAATTAAATGAACTTTATATTAGTGTCTTCAAAAGACCAAAATAACTCAAAGCGACTAGATCATACAGCAAGCAATTATAGCCCAATAAAATGGGGTCCAAGAAGCATCCCCCAAAAAGGAGACAAAAACCGAGTACAAAATAGCAGAATGAAATGACATATGACATACAAGTGGTTTAAACCTAAAAGGTGAACCCAACAAGGTGAAGAAGAGCAAGCAAAAAGACAAGGTCTTGAGAATAAATAAGATAGGATAAGATAATTATATTAATATCCAATAAATTGCTGGCTTTTGGGGTTACTTCAAAACTGTTCTCACCTTCCTAGGAGAGCACTATGCCTCCTAGTCCCTTGGTGATGCTTCATGGACATATTGATGGCTCAATTTGAGTGGATAATTGACCTTGGTTAGAGCGTTGGCATGGTGCCATTACCTACGAGGCTCTTACCTTGATCGGCATTATGACTAACCCATTGGGTGCACACAATGGGGGAGTCTATTATTGGATTAGGGAAGGCACCTACCTAGGAGGAGGGAACTTAGCTCTCAGAGTTTGAGACCATGTAATATACACCTTGGAGGTTGGACAATTGACTTCAAGATGTTTGGGTTGAGGAGCATAATCCATGGAGGTTGGGGACCCATATGTTGAGGAGCATTGGAGCTTACTGACTACATTGGTACACATGAGCATATCATTGGGCGTGTTGTCGCCTAAAACACACTTGACCGTGGAAAAGTCTTCCAACCACTAGGTGTGTTCTTGGGGGTAACTATGAGTTTATAACCCAATGTCACCTCGATTCCTAACTCCTCCGTTTAGACCCAACTCCTAAAAAGGTCAAGGGGGGTAGTCTCTATTTACTATGTTTCACAGGTTATGTTTTAGGAGTTAAAAGATTATTAGATTAATTTAAGGTTTATGGCAATCAATCATGCAAAAATGCAATAAGTTCAAATGACAGGCAAATCTTTCTTTATTTGTAAACCAAATATAATTGCAAGAGAAACATAATATTACTGAACCAGTGTCTATCTAAATCGGGTTATGGAGTCACAAACAAAGATTATAATGAAATTGCCAAAATGCACAAATTGCTCTAAATCATTTGTTCACCACAATAATCAAAAGACCACATTCATCAAATGTAAATACTTTAAGCAAATGAACTAAAGTGTACGAGATGAGCTTGAAGTTGAACTGAACCAAATGAACGATGATTGCAACAGTAAATAAAATGAAAGATCGTGATGTTGTGCAAGTGGTCCAATAAATTTTAATTTATTTTAAGGTCTTTCTTCAACTTAGGGGATTAATGTGTTTGAATGAGAAAATAAACTAACTAATGTGTCTACCTCCAACCCTTATCCCTCAACTGAGAGAAACTATTGGGTGCTCAACAAGAGAGCACAAGGCTCCCTCCTAGCTCCACAAGTCAATCCCAAGAACTAGTCGGGTGCTCAACAGGAGGACACAGAGTGCCACAAGGCCCCCAACAACCTCTACCCCTCTAGCTCCACACACTAATCCTCTTTTCTCGATCTTGCAATAATAGATTGAAATGCCTATTATTCTAGCCAACTCGAATCTTCTCCCTTTCTTGTCACCCAGGGTCGGACCAACCGGCAAGGGGAGTGAATACGGGGAAAAGATTGGGGCAAGGTTTATTTTAAACAAAATGAAGAATTTCATAATTATTATCAACGCAAGCCAACACGATATTGCAAGGGTGGCTTGGCCAACTCACTTGCAAGGTGTGGGCAATTGAAAATAACAAAAATTGAATGTTTAGCCGGCACGATTTTGCATAAATGGCATAGCCAAATCACTTGCAAGGTGTGGGAAAAATGAAATTGAAATAAAATAAAATGCTATCCGGCACAATTTTGCAAGGATGGCATAGCCAAATCACTTGCAAGGTGTGGGCAAAATAAAAGAAGAAAATAAAATGAAAATGAAACTCTAACTAAGCTAAACCCAAGCTAATCAACAATTGCTTATGCAAAGGTGCTCAAGCCCAACTTATTTAGACTTTTGCATGTAAGGATAGCAAACAAGAGAAACTTCAACTTAACTTAAAATGCAAAATAAGAAACCAAGTCCAAGTGACTCTCTTGGACTTGTTACAATGCCTGAAATTTCAGCATAAAGAATAGGAGGAAAGAAGTGAAAAAAACCATGTTTTCGCCCCTTTCTTGTGATGGCCTTGAAGTTCTTCTTTTGGGGTAGCCTTTGCACCCTTCTTGATTGAAATTTGTTAGAGTTTTTCCTTGTTTTGTTACCAACCTGCTAAAAACCAACAAACAGAAAATGACAAAATGTGCCCAAAATCACTTTGGGGAAGTTAGTATGTTAGTGCAATATATATACAAAATTTACACAAAGTTGCCAAATGAATAATTTTAAAAGAACTTGAGTATATAAGGGTTAAAAACAGATTTTCAACACTCAACAAACTAAAATTAAAATGCAGAAATTTGTATGTAAAGAAAGAGAAAATTGGTCTTTTGTTCTTCAAGAAGTGAAGCAATGGGGCATCCAACCAAGGAATCCCACACTTCAATCCAAATAACCTACAACTTATAAGATTTTCACTAAACAAGTACTAGAAGGTGAGAATCAAATAATGAGCGAAGAAATCATAAACATCAAACTAAAAAATATATGAACTTCTTTTACTACAAAAATGAAAACTCGCAAAATTTATGGAATACAAATACCATAAATCTTACCAAAGCAAATAAGTATGCCTCCTTGGCCAACCAAACTTGTGTAGCTCCTCAAGCATGGAAGCAAATCATCAATGGAAACAATGGACAAGATTTCTTCAAAGATTTTGGTTAACAAAGCCAAATGGCTGAAAATTACAATGACCCAAGCAAGAGCAAGAGCATGAAAGAGTGTGGGTGGGTGTAACCCAAATGAGGAGGGGAAACCTCCTTAAATAGGAAATGAGTGAGGAAAAAGCCCAAGTGCATGCAAGCCACTTGTCAAAATGAGAGAGTGAGAGCTCAAAGAGGGTAACCACTTCTCTTGGGGGCACCTTCTAGGATGAGAAATCAAATAGAAATGGGGGTGAAACCCCCCTCTAATATTTTTAATCTTTATTCTAGTACCAAAGGGAGGGGACCACCAAAGTGGGACCCCTTACTTTGACTTATTTTTAAATATCTCAATTTCCATGAAGAGGGAGAGCGCCCCCCCTTTGGCAACATCTTCATTCTTGTGAAACACTTGCATGGGGGGGACCCTTTTTCTTCTAAAGTCACCTTAGGAACATAATAAAACACTTAGAAACTTATTTTTCTTCTTCTAAGTGACTTTGGCAACTTTTCCAAATTTTGGCTTGCTAATTAATTGCCGATTTTCCTTATTTCTTTGACTGACTATGGCAAATGTGTCCAAAACCTTAGCAAGACTCTGAATGACTTCAAACTTTGTCCAAGAGTGGAGGGGGACTCATGCCAATGATTTTGAGTACCCATACCTCTATTCATATGCATTAGATGCCATTTCACGCACTTTTTATTACAATTTTTTTATGTTGAGGGGCATTTTTTAATCACCAAAAATTTAAAAAAATCATAGGTAAAACCTAACAAAATTCTGCAAGACTCTGGATAGTGTCTAGCATCGTTGCATGGAACATTCCTAGGCCTTATTCGCCCCGTGGACTCGATCTTAAAACGTCTTTCACCACTTTGGAGGTATTTTTGAGTGAAAAACTCAAATAATTAAAATCACTAAAAAGGAACTTTAATTATCTAAGGGAAAAAACACTCGATGAAAGGACTTCCCTAATGATAAAGTCCTAGGTAACCAAGTTATACAAAAACTAGACCTTTATGCTGACATATCATTACAATATCCCCTGCAAGGGTGCAGAAATTTCATGGAGAAAAGATAAGAAGAAGAGTTGCCTAGCTTGAAAAAAACTTTATTAGGTACTTCTTTCTCATCTTCAATGCACATGGTACATGGTTGGTCACCTAGTTGGCTAGGTACAGGGCTCATGAGACAACATGTAGCACACAATTATAGGGGGAGCACCTTGCATGAGGACACTTAGATAGCTGACCAGTATGGAAGAGAGCAAAGCCTTGGAGCGCACCATCTTATAGCGAGGGCATTGGGCCAAGTAGGTTCGGGCTTGGAGGAAGTTTCACTTTGTGGGTTAGATAAACACTAGTTTGACACATGTACATCCTTGTATTATAGAGTCCTCCATGTGGATTTACCTTGTCGGTTACTTGTATGGAAACATGTCCTTACTTTATGTTAACCCTCCCTCACCTACTTGTTTATATAAAGGAGGAGAGATCTCTTGCATTCATTATCATCATTGCTCCTCTTTGTACTTGTCTTTGAGATGTTAGGGTTCATAAGAAAGCCCTAAGAGAGAGAGAAGTCTTGTAAGGAGCGAGATGTCAAGTTTCATATGGAGAAGACAAAGAGAGAGTTAAGTATTAGATGTTCAAGGAAATTGTTGTTGTGAGATGCTACAGTTTGATCTTGCGATGCAAAGGTTTGTGCTATACATCTAAACCATAGAGAAGAACATAACATTGGAGACGATAACGTTTCTTAGGGCTCTTATTGTAGCACAAGGGTTTCTATCCTAGTAGAAGACATGGAGAATGGAGTTCACTCCCTACATGATTGGGAGCCTTGTTCTTTTGGGATGTGATGCTAGGGCAAGATCATGGAGAGGAGAGCTTGGTGTAATGCCTTTGCTTGGAAGAAGGCTCGATTATTGTATCGTTGATTTTGCATGGAAGTCTTGGTGCTTGTAATGATTCAAGAGTTGAAGACCTAGGGTTTGATTCAAAACCCTGGACATAAAAATTTGGAGGCTAGCAACAAGTACTTGTGTGATGCAACATGGCTAAGGTTTTGTGAACCCTAAAGAAGACAATAGCGCAAGTGTGGAGAGTTTGTGCCATGCAAGCATGATGTTGGAGCCAAGGAGGGCTTTCCCTTGTTTAATGCTTCTTTGTCATGGATTTTTGGTGGTGGCTATGGTTTTCTTGGTTTCCCTAGCTAGGTTTTTTAGAGCTTGAAGATTGTACCAGCTCGTGATAAGTTGTGTGTGTGTGTACATGTACTTCTCTTCTATACTCTCGCATTGAACTACTTTTGTAGTCATTTGTTGGATATTATCATATTACTAAAATTATATTATGTATATAAAGTTTCCAGCTGTCCAAAATTGTGTATTTGCATATTTGATTTTCAGCTTGCATTGTCTTTTTGATTGGGTAATATACAAACCTTGTTCATGTTGATTTGACATAAGATAGGGCTGAAATTGTAAAATGATTTCACATATATCTAGAAGATTAGAGAAAATGTACTATTGTAAAACTGTTGTAAACAAAGTGATTTCACATCTGGTATATGCTTGGAAAAGTGTGCCCTAAGCATTAAAATTTGTTGGCATATGTTTGGCATTTTTCTTGAGCTGTCCAGTGGGTTGGTGCTTGTAGTCAAGCAAAATACTGTCCACTGTTCACCGTTGTAAACTAATATTTCAGATCGTCCCTAAGGTTGAAGTTTACACAGATTAGACCCGAGAAACCTTCAATGTGAAGTCAAATTTTTTAATTTGCAATAATGTAAAAAATTTACATGGTATCAAAGCTATTTGTTGAAATCACTCTGTTGGTGACAAGGGAATTGGTAGTTTAGTTGCATTATACTGGGGAATGGTACTTGACCTTGTTGACGAGATAAATTGGGTGGTGAAACTGAAAACCTAGTGCGCAAGAGATGAGCGCTTGCACCCATGAGAGGGTTGAAGGGTTGAAATAGTAGTTGCACTTGTGATGAGAGTATGCTTTCAACTATGATAGCCGCTAGATCTACTATATGGATGGCTGTGATGGATTTATTTTCAGCAAGTGTGATGCCTAGGAGGACCTATGATAGGTGGTTGACTTGTTCCAAGGGTTGTTAGTATGTTTGCCAGTAGGTGGTTGATTTGTTTTCAAGGGCTGCCAGTTGTTTGATGGCTATATTTTCATATCTATAAGTGATATCATTGTTTTATTTGATCATTTTTTTGCTCAATATTCTAACATGGTCTCACTCTTTTAATAATGATGATGCTTCTAACATGGTGTCATATTTTGCTGAATATTTTATCTGGGTATCACATTATGCTCTTGCATATTTAGATGTCCTTTTTTAAAAATCAAATTTTTCCAAAATATTTTTCACTTCTAAAAATTTAGTGTTTGATTTAAATTTTGGACATCTTCTATCTGCTCTTGGTCATTAGCTTTTGTCCTTGGTTGCTTTAGTTTTTTTGTTTCTTACTCTATTTCATGATGTTTCCAAAGGCTATTACTTGTTTCTATTTATTTGTCATTATCCTATCTTTGTGGTAGATTTTTTTTTTACTTTTAGGAGCAAGTCTCTCTAGCATTTCTCATGATGAGAGCAAGAAACCATCTAATGCCCACTAATCTAACAAGTTGCTTAATGGCTATATTTTTCCATCTATGAGGTATCTTATGTTATTTCTTGAGTAAAATCCCTCTTTGAATCTATGTGATATCATGTTTTATTATAATGACTTGTCATAAGATTCTTGTCTTTTTTTATTAAAATTTAGTTTCTTTATCATGTATTGAAAAGTGTGTATCTAGTTATGTGTTACTTGTCTCTAACAGTCCTATATGGAAGCATTGACATTTTCAGAGCATTCATCTCTAGCATGTTAACATGATGACAACAAGAAAGTAACCCATGCTTAATGACTAGTCATTTCATATTTTTATAAGTGATATCATGATTTGATCATAATTTGCTATGTGTTGATCATGTTAATCATTTTGATCTATCTTCATATACATCATGTCATGTTAATTTCGATCATCTTTTACTCGATATTTATATGGCCATAAGCAATTGCATTTTTTCATTCCATATATCATGTTCATTATATGCTTTACTCTTGGAAGTTCTTTGTGCAGATTAGCTATGTTTACTTCACTTCCTATGGATTTGTGAAGAGTTCAAGGCAACTTGGTTCTGGCATTCCTTCCTATCTTGAGCATATGTTGTGATTATCTATGTTCTTTCAGCATTGTTCCTCGTTGATCAGCTTATCCTTGGCAGCAAAGTGTGATCCTATTTGCCTCTTATCTCAGATGTTTGAAGTTGTCTTTCAAGGGGGAATGTAACGTAATATCAATAACCATATTCCAAATATAATGTAATGAAGCACCATCTTCCACTGTTAACGTTGTGATAATTATTTGCACGATATCATTTTTTATGGTAGACCACTGGGGTCTTGTATTCACGATGAGGTCTATTGCAAAGTTTTATTGCATTCATCAAAGAGTGGGATCCTAATATGGATGAAGATGTAAGGGAGCGCTTGATTGACCATGTACATGGAAAAATCTAGGAGGGCATCTATGATAAAGATCAGGATGAAGAAATTGGAGAAGACACCTTTTCAAGCTATGAAGACTCTAATCAGCTGACCACTGCAGAGTTGGAAGACCGTTTTGCTCCTCTCGATTTATCAAGCATTTCAAAGGAATTACCAGACATTCATGCACGAGTTCTATGATTGAGGTGATGGTCCCTTTGACCATGTATGGAACTTTCTGGCACTTGCTCTAGATTTCAGTATCAAGGATGAAGATGTTTACATGAATTCATTTGTGCTGCATTTGGAAGGTAAGGGCATTATTACCTAGTTTAAAGACCTAGACAAAGGTACAATATCCTCTTTTGCAAAAATGTTGAAAGTGTTTTGCAGATATTGGTGCCCAAAAAGACAGAAGAGATGGATGTCCTACGTTGAAGAAATGAAAGGTTTTTCAAGAAAGAATGTTGGATAGAGGGCCAAGTCCTTGAGGAAAATATTAAAGAAGAACATAGCGAAGATGATCAGATTGTCTCGATCCTTGAAGGACATAAAGCGAACCTTATCAAAGAAATCCATGATGAAAATCAGGCCTCAAAAGGCTTACTTGAAGAAACCATTGTTCATGATTTGGTCGATGATGAAGGTTTTCCTGAAGATGAATATGATCATGCTGCAAGAAATAAGGACCAAGAAGCTATAGTTGAAGAAATTGAAGAACATAAGGAAATGGTGAGTTCCCCTTATCGTCATGTTGAAAAATTTTGGTTACCCCAACCCGGTTTCAGTTTCAATCACTGCATATCGTTTAATGCCCAAACCCCATCATGCATGTACTGTTAAAAATTAAAATTTTACTGTAAACTTGAAACACATGAGATATTTTTCAACTTTTTCAACTCTGAAAATTTATGACAGCCCTAGTTTTCTTGATCAAAAAATTAATTTAGTCAACACACATGAAAAAATTTAAAGACTCAATTTTTTTACCAAAATGGTCCAGGAAAAACCCCGAAGGGAAAACCTGTTCTTTAGAGAGAAGATTTATTCCTTCAAAGCAATTTCAATCAACAAATTACAACAGAATTTATCTCATTTTCATCTTGAAAATTGTGCCAAATAAGATAATTTTATTTATGTCCACTAATGACCACAAAGTAGGTCAACGGGACTGTCGGTTACAATGATATTCGTGCATGTGGGAGGACCAAACGATCTCCCTTAAAAGAAGTACAATACAAGAAGTAAGACAAAAAAGAAGTAAAAGTGTACAAAGCGAGCTAAGCTGGAGCATGGGAGAGCTCTTGCCCCAGTTTCAACACTGTAACCCTGCACAAGGGCGAAGAAGCTCAGGAGGACAAGATACAGGAGCCAAAACGACTGAGGAAGGTCTAGTACTCCTTAACATCTGAGGCTGAAAGAGGAAAACTAAGGGAAGTGCAAAACTGTCTGTTGGCCCGAATAGGAGCAGGTGGGCGCGAGGCGTCCTCTAGAGTGATGTCGATGAGGTCTGGAGGATCTTGTGCGCCTCTCGGAGGAAGGTCTAGTGCGAAGCTGGCGCTGAGATCTCGTGGGTCGAGAACCATCCATCTTTACTAATCTGGGAACTGGATCAGTATCTGTGTTGGTAGATCTTTTGGTGCCCCTGGAAGGTGGTAGCACGCTGAAGAACGTCATGATCTTCTGTGTGGTATCTGATCTAGCGGGGGCTGGAGGACCTGTGCTCAAAGCCTGAAAGCCTCCTGAATATAAAGTGCTAAGCATCTCTAATCGGTGTGGGATAGAGTTTGAGGTCCCCTAAAAAAGCAGTAAAAGCATCGTCTGATCTCGTAGTATATAGGGCAACTGAAGATAAAGTGTGACTCGATTTCCACTTCCTGTAGATGGCATAGCTGGCAAATCCTGTTCGATCTATCAATCTAATGATCTATCTCTACCCGAAGTCTATGGGATCCTACTCTGAGCTGTTCGAGAGAGATCCGAAGAGCATGCATCCAATGGCGAAACAAGTACTGGGGTCGAACAACGAGCCCGTCTCTAATCTCCAAGAAGTGTTCAGCATAAAAGCCATCTTTGGGTGCAGTCCTCCCGGAGGATTAACCCAAATCACCTGAACGTACTGCTTGTAAACATCCTCTCTGATGATCTTATTCAACTCTGTCAGGTAGGTAGAAGGTGACCAAGGGCAATTAGAGAATACCAAAATGGGGGGAGACGATCTAACTGGATTCCCACTGATGTAAGAAGGCTCGAGACTCCTGTGAACCAACATTTGGCTCTGCCTGAATGGGTAGTGCGGGCAATGGTCTCAGCAGAGCGATAGGCTAGGTAAGGGTACCTGTTCCGACCTTTTGATGAGTCGGCTAACCCCCGGATCTGATGCAAGAAAGAAACCAATCTGAAGACCATTTCAAGACAAAAAGGCTGGGCTCCAAACTCAGCCAGGATGATGTGTAGCGATACTGTTTGCTTACATCTGATGATACGCCAAAGAAGAAGGATTTGGACTGTTAAAAATATGAGCTTTAACTCAGCCCAAACACTTAGTAAAACTCTGATATCAGTCTTCAACATTCATAAAACCAAACACATATCACATGCATGTAAATTTCATGTCTCTGTAAGCTGATATACTGTAACTAAGTAAACTTTGCAGCGGAAAATTAACTAAAAAACAGCAGACTGTAAACACATGTAAGACACAATATTTTGGTCAAATTTGACCCTGGAAAAACCCCCTCAACCCCTAGGGGAAAACCAGCATGCAAGAGAAATTTTAATGAGCTTGAGAGAGAAATTTCTGAAGGTACAACAGTCATTAATTACAGCATAAATAATCTGAGCAGAACTTCGATGTCTGTGCACATAATCTACCTCGAAATGCGTGCCTGAACATACAAAGTCAACTTACAGAAAATCTGCCTTGTACAGCTTCACTGTATGTACCTCACAGGCTGCATTTTCACCTTTGGTTTGAGTGCACAGACCCTCTTCATTTCTGCACCAACAGACAGGCTGCTACAGGCATATAAATGTGCTACCAGCAGCAAAACACTTGCTGTACGGTCCTCTCCTCTGCTGAACAGCCCTCAATAAATGCTGCAATCACCTCTCCTATTTGAGCCACTATTTTGCCTCGAAAATAGTGCCAAACCACTGCTGCATGGACTACACAGAATTTCAGACTTCTTTTGGGGATGCACGGTCACTAACTATCTCAACTGGTGCGCCCTTCTTCTGGAAAAACGTGCCCTTCTCTAGAAATCCGAGCCCTCACTTTGGGCTGCTCCTCTCTCTCATTCTCATGCTCAATCTCCTGTTATCTCTTGCTCAAGAGCTTCACACCCTCCTCACCAAGCTCCTCTCTCGGAAATCGAGCCACTCCAAGAATTCTCTTCTTGAATAATGTGCCAAATGAGGTCTCATGCACTTTATTTACCCTATTAGGGTTATTCTCATGACTTTTCACCTTCAACGGACGAGATTAGATCTTGGCCAAGAGATCTATGGCTGGGATCTAATCTTTCACTCACTTAAATCTCCTAAGTGAACTTTACAACAATTTTTTTTTTCTTTTTGAAAAGTCACATCACCCTAAATATTTAAAAGTACACTTTATTACTTAAAGTCACTTTATAAACATAATAAAGTGAAACTCACTTTTAAATCATAAAGTCACATCAAAAATGTACTTTAATAAAAAACACATTACTAAAGTCACTTTAAGAATATGAATGAGACTCCAAGTTAATGTCCCCTGCACCTAGGCACCTGATGCAGGAGTGCCACCGAGCTATCAAAAACTAACATGGACTCTCTCAACTAAGGCCCAATCCGACTCGAGTAGAGAGGGTCCCCAAATTTCTGATCCATATAAAACAGTGGGACGGATCAAGGTATATAACAAGTTCATTTTGGATAAGATGTCCTGAAAGTGGTGGCGAAAACACTGTCTCTCAAGAAGGGCTAGGGACCCGTACCCCTTGTTGATTCGAGGCTGGAGAGTTGGTCGTAGACTAAAGCAAGGACCGAAAAACTGCACTCCCAAGTAAGTATAAGCATTGGTGATCTCGATTTCCTAGCCCTTGAACATGAAACAGAAGTCCAAGGTTTTCTTCGCCCCATTGAAGATCATAACCTTTGTTTTGCTCAAATTCATTGTCAGCTTCCGAAGGTCACAAAACAATGCTAAGGCATCAAGCTGTGTCTATAGACCTTCCGAGGAGGAAGCTAAGAGTACTACATCGTCTGCAAAAAGTAGGATAAAGATCAAGACATGGTGAAGGAGGCACCCATCTGCTTCTTGGATATGCTCATGGAGAAAGGCCTCCAACTCATCTATGTAGATTCCAAACAGGGTGGAGGATAGCGGGCAACCTTGTTTCACCCTAATGGTGCTACGGACGAACTCAGATAATCCTTGAGCTGTGCGAAGGCGGCCACGGACAGATTCATAAAAGCGCATAATAGTTGTCAGTAGGATCATTGAGATGCCAATGTCTCTAAGCCGCTACAATAAATCTTCTCTCGGAATTGAGTCGAAGGCAATAGAGAATAGAGAATAATAATCAACTGTACTAACTTTCCATGTGCCAAGCACATTAATAACAAGCTAGAAACCCAACCATGCAAACTATAGCGAATGGTTGCATGACAACAGTGCACATGCACCAAAACTACGAATTGCCTCCAAGTTTAATTAAACTGATATTTTGGAATTATCATCATGCATAACATATGCACCATGCCTTTCAATAACTTGCTATGTGTGTCCTTGGGGGCAAGTGAGAGCTAGGGACCATTGTCACCACAGTCCACAACTCCTCCGTTTAGGCAAGATCCTAACAGAGCCAAGGGGAGTAGTCCCTACGGAATACTAAGTTCCTAAGTTTATTAAGAATTTAGTTAATGGGATCTTTATTAAGGTGTGTAGGCTAAATTCTTGCACTATCTAAGAGATGACAAGCAGCCAATGCAAAATGCAAAATTTCACTTTTGATGATAGTCAAACCCTTTAGATTAACAAACCAGTGCCTAAAAATGAAATGGAGTCAAGACAAATGCAACTTTCAGATGAAATGCAAATCTAGATTAATTAATCCACAGTTTAAGTGTTTTATAACCAAATGAGATTACAAACGAAATAAGTTGAATATTATGGACAATATGCACAGAAATGAATGATTAGCTAAACAATTAAAGCAATGATAGTCAGTTCAGCAATATAAACAAATGAACATATTGTTCAATTTTAAGAGGCAGTGATGTTTTAATACACGTAATAAACATAAGTGCATGAACATGTAAATTCAGATTCAAAATAGTGCTGCTAATAAAATTTAAACTATAATAAAGCAAGAAAATAATTTTCATCTCTTTCAACTTAACGCTTCGTTGGTCATTGCGTTAATTTTAACGCTCTGTTGGTCACTGCATTGAAGTTGATCATTGAGATGTTTCACTTCCAATATCATGTACATAAAATAGATATAGTACTAGCAAATCATACCATTGATGGATCCACTTTATACTCAAATATTTCTGAGTTTGATCTTGTCACCGAAGGGACAAGTCAAACTAGGTGAACCATATACGTACCTTGAGAGAGAGGTTTAAATCCAAAAACATAGGCTTAAGTAATTCAGCCATACCCATAACAGTCATGCTAAGAACACATAGTCACTTAGCACAAGAGACACTCAGTCATACTGAGCAAAATCATACTCTCTGACAGTCATGTTGAGAAAACCACAATCCACACTTGAAGGATAACCTCACGGTCACTCAAGGAAAGAAACCCAGCACACAAAGGTAAAACCCATCAGAACTCATGCTAAGATAAACCGTAGATACAAATCATGAAGGTGAACCCATAAGCAGTCACACAGAGATAAAACCGTGAGGATAAGCCCGTGAAAATAACAAGCAAAGAACAGAGATCACGATGGAGTGAAATCACTAAGGATAAACCCGTGAATAAAACCAGCAGAGCGCAGAGATCACGGAGTGGTGAAATCGCTGAGGATAAACCCGTGAATAACACAAGCAAAGAGCAGAGATCACGGAGTAGTGAAATCGCTGAGGATAAACCCGTGAATAAAACCAGTAGAGAGCAGAGATCACAGAGTAGTGAAATCGCTGAGGATAAACCCGTGAATAAAATAAGCAGAGAGCAGAGATCACGAAGAAGTAAAATCGTTGAGGATAAACCCGTGAATAAAACAAGAAGAACTCAGAGATCACGGTGGTGAGAATAAACCCGTGAATACAAGATCGCTGAGACAGTTACCCAAGCAGAGATCACGGTGGTGAAGAGATGCGGACTAGAGGAAGAGGCACGGACTAGGCGTGCAGAGTTCAAGCAGAGAAAAGATGGCGTATAAAAACCAAAATCGCAGAGGTCACCGTGAAGGATTTAGCCGAGGATGCCTGAGAGAATTTTCACTGAGAAGTAGCGAAGATCAAGCAGAAAACGCAGAGATAAATCAAGCCTGTGAAGAATTCACGTGAGAGTTAGATCCATAAAAAACAAACCTTAGTTAAAGTCATTTTATAAGGTTAGGAGAACCAAATTAGTTAGACTTAGGAATGGGAAGGTGATCCTAAGTAAATAATAAAAAATTGGATCAACAAAATAAAAGAAAGGTAATATCAAAAATGTATTTATAAAGTAAAAGGGTCTTAAACATGAGATAAGATTAAATAGTCAAAAGTCTTTATTAATAAAATCATAAAGATTTTATTAATAAGACTATAAAATAATAAATTTAAATAAAGTCATAAAGTGAAAGTCTATAGGTCTAATATAAAGTAAATAGTCCAAAACTATAAGTGAGTCAAGGGTCCAAAACATAAGGTAACCATAACAATATATGGCCCAATAGTCTTTAATAAACCATTAGGTAAATACACTCCATAAAGTAGGAGTCATCCTCGTCAAAAGGTGCACATAAGTGAGGGTGCTAGGACCAAGTATAAATAGGACCCATAGTCAACAACCACAAGATCAAGGTGAACCGTAAGGGTGGACAATCATTCAATTAGGACAAACAAGACCAAAGACTTTTCTCTCTCAAGGTACATAGTTTTATATATTTTGGCATCACTATATAAAGGGGAAGATCCAAATGGATGGTACAATCCTTTTTGTCCTTAACACTGCTCCTAAGGGTTAGGTACTAGGGACATCCTCGAGGGGTGGCCAATCCCTTGAGAAGCAACCTAGCAATAACCGATTAGGAGAGGGGACATCATTATCTTCCATTCTTAATGAATGGCTTTCAGCCTTAGGCTGAGTTTCAGTGTCACACTGAAACAGGTTGATCAATCCCTGGACCCTGACTGGGTCCTCCATTCTCTCGCAGAATGGTCCTCAGTACTAAGTTGAGTTTCAGTCTCACACTGAAAGTTGATCAACTACCTGCAGGACTTACTTGGACATCGTGTCACTGGTTCAAGACCAGAATATATCTCTGCCTCTACCTACAGGCTCTACTTGGACATCGTGTCCCTGGTTCCAAACTAGAATACCCCTAGAGGCATATAGGGGCCCTAGCCACATGCTAGGGGCTTTGCCATGGCATCAACCTGCTTGGTCCTAGACCAAGAACCCCAGGAGACTACTGGGGGCCCTAGGGTACCTTCTAGGGTCTTACTCTATCATAGTCAACTAACTAGGGTACCATCCTCTATGAGAATGGGTCTCGCAGCTGCACAAACTTTAACACATGAATAATGTCAGCCAATTGCACAGTATAAACAATATCCACAAACTATGAACAGGTTATTAGTGGAATAAACGGCTTGAGCGAAAATACCACAGTGAGATAAACAAATGTTGTGAAATAATTACAGTAGTTAAACCATTCAACACATGAGATTGCAAAAGCTGAAACAACTACTTGCAAAGTAAAAATGAAATCTATGCTGTGAAATGGAGTGAAATGCTTTATAGTAACCTGTTTGTAGGACATTTTGCAGTGTCTCTTGGTTTATTTTAATAAATTTTAAGGGTGTCTTAGAACCAGGGATGTGACTACCCCTACCACATATCCTCCAAAGCCAAAGAGGGAATGTTGTTGTGCTCAAAACAGTGGAAACAAGTCCACCTATAAAAACGCCTAGAGACCTCCCACGGTCTTCTACCCCTTCTAGCCTCCGAGGTCACCTTCTTTAGTCAACGACAGACAATATATAGTGGATGCCTATTACTAAGAGCTTATCCAACCCCCCGTTGTTTCTCGGAATACTCCGAAGGGAGATGACCAAGTAGAGGAGGAGGGGCTAAACAGCTATTGGTTTATTTTAGGGGGTTTATTTTAAATCCTGTTCATGTTGATAATGTGCAAAATTTATTTTAAGACAATCAACAGGGCCAACCAAGCAATATCCCTTATGGGAGGTGCTGGTATTTGAACCCTGGACCTTGAAAGTAAATGTAAATAAATTGTGAAAGCAAAATATTGTAGCAGAATTAACAGTTATCTAATTCAGTCCTAAGCCCCTTAGTCCTTCCACTTTTCATACCTGACTCGAGTTCCCTAAAGGGAGATAACAAGAAGGAACATAGGATACACGGTGGATTTAAAATTGTATATTACTCTCTTTGCAATAAAAACGAAACAAGAAGTAAATCTAAAGCTAAGTGCTTGAAATGAAATGAAAGAACTTGAAACTAAACTAAAGCTACTATGCTAACCACACAACAATCTCTTCAAAAGAGAAAGGTGGGTAAAAATGAAAATCTAGATCTACTTGCAAGAAAAACAAACTAACAACTAGTAAGCTATTCTACCTCTAATCTACTTACAATAGATTTACAAAGCCTTTGAAAAAAAATTTGAGAATACCCCAAGAGAATCTCTCTTTGGGGTTTAGAAATACCAAAAGAAGCGGAGAGAAATGAGGGTTTGGGCCCCCTTTTGAACCGGATGGTTCTTGAGGCTTCTCCGGACTAAAATGGGCAACACTTCCTTTCCTCCTATGCAAAACCTGCAATAAAACAGCGAGATATGTTCATTGGAAATCACAGTAAACACTAAAGAAGTCTTGTTAGAAAAAATAGTCCAAAAAAAACCCCCAAAAAGGGCAAAAATCTAAGTGTAAAAATGCTTAAAATGAGATGTTTAGAGGGCTGGAAAATGAGTTTCCAGCCACCTAAGTGATGTTAAAACAGTAGATCTGAAGTAATTGAACTAATATACTAAGGGTTAGGGCCTTAAAACCAAGGTTTTTATCACCATACAATGATAAAAACTGAGTTTTAAAACCCTAATAAACAAATGTGCGAAAATGGTAAACAAAATTATAACCAATCGAGAAAGATGCTCCTTTGTTCTAAATCCCTGCAAATAAACTTATGAGAGCTGCAAAATGTAAGCCAAGAGGTGAGCATCCAATAAATCTACCAAAATACTTTGATAAATTAAAAAAAAAACTCACAAATGAAAGCAGAAATACCTCTACTTACAAATCTCTCCACAAAATACTTTGTGGAGAGCTATCTAGGCTAATACAAATGCAAATCAAATAGATATATATAAAGCAAGTTACCTCATCCAAAGACACATGAAATGTGGAAGGGAGCCACCAAAAATTCCTCCAAAGATCACTTGTATTAAGCCCAACTAGGGCAAGATTTGATACAAAATAAGCCTCTAGGGCTTGAGCAAAATGAAAGAACATGAGAAGAAAATAAGAGAGGAGTGATTCCAGCAGCATAACAATAGCTTGAGAGTTAATATATAATGAGGGAGGGGAGATCTTCTTTTATAGTTGAAAAGATCCCAAACCCACTCATAAATCAAGGGTCCAAAACATAGATCTAAACTCTAGCTCTTCTCCACCCTTAGATCTAGGTTTGTTGACTTTGCAATCCATCCACCAATCATAAGCAAGGGGGCCTCTTCAAATCAATGGTCAAAAAGATAGATCCATGTCACAATGAAGCTTAACCCTTAGATCTAGGGTTTCCATGACTCAAGTGGGGCCTCCTTTTGACTCAAATTTTTATTTTTTTTATTTTTGATCTTTTATCTTTTATTTTTAATCTTTTATTTTATTTTATTTTTAATCTTTTATTTGGGGCCTCGTTTGACTCAAATTTTGATTTTTTTTATTTTTTATCTTTTATTTTATCTTTTATTTTTTAATCTTTTATTTTTAATCTTTTATTTTATCTTTTATTTTTCATCTTTTATTTTTTCTTTTATTTTTATTCTTTTATTTTTATCTTTTATTTTTCTTTTATTTTTAATTTTTAATTAAGACAAGAGGGGCACAAGAGGGGCGCCCCACTTAGGAGATCTTCAAAAAATTATTTTGATCATGGAGGGGGTTTATTTAAAAATAAAAATTGACTATGCTTAGCCACCCCCCAAACTTAATTACCATGGCCTTATTTGATTTTTTCCTTCAAAATCAAAAAATTTAATTTTTCACCCTAGGAAATTAAATTAATTTCCTATGAAAAAAAACCTTTGTCTTAACCAAAATTGGTCTAACTTCCTAACCCCTTGTCAAAATGACATGAGACTTGAACCAATGGATTAGGGGGTGTCATAGCATTTTTATTTGCATTCATAGCCCCTATTACAAAATGTCAAGGTTCAAGAGATTACATTATTACATCAAAACTTAATTAATTAACCACCAAATGGTAAAGTTAATTAATTAGAAAAAAAAACAAAATAAAAATTAAAATCCTAACGAAATTCCGCAAGACTACAAGATATGGCTAGCATGGTCATGGACAACAACTTGAAACCTTAGCCACCTCATGGGCTTGATTATCAGAACGCCAATTCACCATTTGGAGGATTGGTGAGTGAAAAACCCAACCAATTAAATTGTTACATAACAAGATTAACTGGAAGGGGAAAAAACACTCGATGAAGAGGACTTCCCTGATAATAAAGTCCATGGTGACATCCTTAGAGGAATGACCCATGTTGGCATGTAAAGTTACATTAATTATCCCACGCAAGGGAGCGGACATTTCGTGTACAAAAGGGGCAGAATTGCCCTGCTTAATGTAAAATCCCTAGGATTTTTCCATGGTGCAAATTGTACAATATGTACATCTGCAATGTACATGACGTTGCCACCTAGTCGAAATAGGTAAGCAACATAACTCATTATCAAACTGAAAGTATGACAATTTAGTTAATAGGCCAACCTAAGTGTCATTGTGCTTTAACTCAAGTGGCGTCATACAAAAACTTTATTAATTGAAGTGTCGTCTTTTGATTAACTTAAGTGTCATCTTTTAGTTTAACTTTAAGTGTTTAATTGATGCTAATTACTTTTGTTTAACTAGTTCATCTTTATTCAACACTTAGTTAACTATTATTAACTAAATCATGCTGATTGATTTACTCGTCGTGATCTCTAAGAGTTCTCTGAAGCATACATTGTAACATTAACTAAGACTTATAATATTTAACTGATACATTCATTGTTACATCCAATGAAGCTAAGTAATTCGAGTTCACTTTAGTCATTATATTGGCAATTCGAATTCACTATGCATTATCTCTTTTATTGTGTATCTCTTTATCTTTACTGCATGGTCTATATGTGTTAACACTAATTATCATATCATATTATACTCAGAAGAATTGCCACATGCTATGATCATATAATATTACTCTCAGACCATATAGTCATTACTAAAGTAATTCACTCTAGTGATAGCTAATCTCTAAAGGAGACTTAATATCAATCTATGATCATGGTTAGTAATATATAGCATAACATTTATGCTTCAACATGCAAAGCATTTCACCTCTATATCTGGAGGCCCACATCAAGGGTATCAGCTATGATTGGGGGTCCGCATGAGAATCACAACTTGATATACTCACAAGTTCACCTCTATAATTGGAGGTCCATCTCATAAGGTACCAGCAATGAGAATCATGACTTTCCTTTCGCAAGGGAAACATGAGATTTCATTTCGCAAGGGAAGTACATTGTTGATATGTTACGAAGCTTTGTCATGATGGATTGCAAATCCATGTCTACAGCGATGGTTTCTAATTTGAGAAAACTACATGAGTTAGATTCTAGATCGAATCTAGTGGACTCTACTATGTATTGACAACTCATTGGTTCCTTGATGTACTTGATACATTCGAGACATGATATATGTTATGTTGTGAATATCTTGAGTCAGTTTATGTTTGGGCCTAGACAAAGACATTGGGTTGCTGCTAAGCATGCGCTTAGATACCTTCGAGGTATTATTGCTTATGGACTTAGATATACCTCCAATGGAAGAGTGATGCTACTTGGATATGTTGAATCTGATTGGGGCGATAGCACTGTGGACCGAAAGAGTACATCCAAATATTGTTTTAGCTTGGGTATAGCTATGATCTCTTGGTCCAACAGGAAGAAGGGCTCCATAGCCTAGAGTACTATAGAAGCACGATATATTGCGGCTAGTACTTCCTACCAAGAAGCAATGTGGCTTAGGAAGCTACTTGTTGGGTTGTTCAGTGAGAAGCTTGAGTCTACAGTCATTTGTTGTGACAATCAAAGCTGCATCAAGCTTTTCGAAAACCCTGTATTTTATGATAAGTCAAAATACATTAAGATAAAGTATCACTTCATCAGAGACATGATCCAAAGAGGTGCAGTAAGACTTCAATACATTGATACTGATGAGCAGATTGCAAATGTGTTGACTAAGCCTCTATCAGGGACAAAGTATAGGTACTTTCGAGATAAGCTTGGCATGGCAAAGAATGCCTCCTTCGCTAAGAGGGAGTGTTACAGTTGCAGCATCACGAGACATTCTCCAAGCCAATCTTGTGTGTCGTTGTGTCAAGATTGGGCCTCATGTGTTGAGGTAGGGAGCCTAAGTTGGACTCAAGAACTTGGAGTAAAATTCTTGGGTTGGACTCAAGAATGACTAAGCCTTATGTCTAAAGGTTAATCCTCATGTGTTGAGGTGAATGCTTTGATATATCAAAGTGATGATGTTGTACAATCTTGTTGGACAAGGCTTAGGACTTGTGTGTCAAGACGGATCCTCATGTGTTGAAGTGTACCTCATGTTTAGAGGTGATGCTTTGCATGTCAACACATCAATGATTGTGTGATGTATTACTAACCATGGTCACTTGAGATGGATGAGCTATTAAGTCTTTTCTAGAGACTTGCCACCTCTAAAATGAATTACTTTAACATATGACCACTTGGAACGAGAGTAACATAGTATGATCACAACATTAGAGTCTAGGAAAATCTTCTTAGTATAATTTAATATGATAGATAAATTAAAGTTAGCACATATGGAACATGCAGATAAGATAAAAGATAAAGTTAATATGCATTAAGAACAAAGAGAATTCAAATTGCTCATAGAATGACTTCAGTTGATCAAGAACTCTAATTGTTAAGCTTCAATGACATTAACAATGTATGCCTCAGTTAATTAAAGAAAAACTCACAGTGGTCATTGTTATCACATACATATTGCAGTTGGGCTACCATGATGCAACATACAGATTGATCTTTTTATTTTTCCGAGCTATTCATTCAGATGGGGTTATAACATGGATCATTGAGTTTTTGAGCCATCCAGAGCCATTGTTCAGCAGCAGTTTCAAATTGTTTCCTTGCCAAGACTGAGATCTCCTTGTCCATTGAGATGATTCTAGTGGTGACCTAGTTCATTCGAGTGGAGTAGCAGATATGGTACACAGTTGCATATGGGCATATCAGATAGAGACAGGTATATGGTGGGATCAGGTATATGGATCCTTGATTGGATTGTGCTCTTTGATGTATGTTGAACACCTAAGCTTGTTATGTTAGGATGATCATGGTGACCTATGCTTATATTGTGTGTGTACTAATGCTTAAACTTGTGTTGCGAATGATTAAAGAATCTAATGTTGAAGGCTATTGTTTATGCCATGCTTTACACAAATTTTAAACCTTAGTGCTTTGCTGGATCCATGTATCACTTGTCCCCATCCATACAATTCATCCATAGTTGGTTTTCTTCTCGTGACTTATGATGGACTGAGACCTATGAGATTGAAGATCATCTTCCCTACTTTGACCCATATGCATGATAGATCACAGGGTGTTTTATGTCTCGGCTCTGAGTTGTGCAACAAAACTTGCTGAACATTGATCCTTTTGGGCCAGGAGAACCCGCTGGTGTTGGTTTCTGAGCTTAGGTGTAATATCCCAAACTGGTATTTTTCTTTTTATGTGTGTACTATAGAAGGCTAATAGACTTATGCCTCAATAAAATAGAAAAGCAAACCCCGATCTTGCATGCATGCAATTGAATGCAGATCTGTGCCCTAGAAAATATTGAGATGCTCTAAAATAGGAGAAATCAATGCATGTACATACCAGTATATAGATCAGCTAATGGTGAAGAGGATGGTCCCAGCATGCAAGGATTCTGCCGAAGGAATAGGGAGATAAACCAATTCGTCCTCCACAGGTGAATGCGCCCTCCTCTCAAACTGTATATGCTCCAGAATAATAAATAAGCAGCTGCTGAAAGCCCGGATGATATGCACTAGGGTTATAATACCCCTCTAATGGTGATGGAAGCAGCATGCGGAAGAAACAGAGGCACACTAACCCAAAGTGTGAATGCCTCCTCAAATCAATTCGCCCATGCAGAATAGCGCCTCCAGAAAAGGGAGCACTGATGATAACTCTCTGGATACTCAAGTTGAACAGTCCTTCTTCCAAGGGAAAGGTAATGGAGGTGCTCCGGGATGAATGGAAGTAACATGCGGAAGTTCTGAACCCTGTAGATAGGAAAACGAATTGCTTGGTCTCTGACCACGGTGACACAGTGTGATGGTGGAACTCTCCGGTTGGATGGATAATCAACCTCCCGAACTAACTGCCGAGTGTAACCTGATGATGAACTAGTGCTGAACCTAGATGATCCAACCTGATGATGAACAAGGGCAAATAGATTTCGTTGTCGAAATACACCAGTTAGTTGAGCATGCGCTCAACCCCAACTTAGCTCATCGAGCTCTCCAATTCGACTCCACAATCAACAATCACATAAGTCTTTTATCCATTCACTTTATCTTTCTTTTATAACTTTCAACTACGAAAACCCTAACTTTTGACCTAATTAGGTCACTTTATCTTCTAATTTGCAATTGACTTGCATGCATGCGCATGGAGACTTAATCGGGTGCATGCATCATTAAATAATGCCCGGATATCATGCATGCAGGTGGCCTTTGGCTCTAGTGGCCCTCTTTGACCCAATGGTGATATAATATTGATGCCCTAGATCTTTTATATATGGCATCAATCTTCGGTTGATTCCTTAACTGTCAGTACCCGCTCGAACCTACATGAATCACATAGGTTAGCGGGTTGGTCCTCAATGCCTAAGCAAAAGAGGACATTACATTAGGTGAGTTGGATTTTGAAGCCTTGACCTCTCTGGTCGATTGCCCCTAATGTTTGGTCCTAACTGTGGACATTCCCCCCGAGTTTCCCAAAAAGTGTCAGCTAAAACTTGAAGCAATATGTCTACCATCATTACATGCATTACGTATTACATGCTATATACTAGAAATGCAAGCCCTCAAATAAAAACGCAAACTGTGTTTTTAGACACAACTCAAAAAGGGCTATGAAATGAAATTGTGAAAGGCCCAAATAAAGTAGTGGATAAATAAATGTTGAATCTAAAGATTGTTGGCCATCTTATGGAAATGTAATAATTAATTCCTCACAGAGCCTACAGGGTTTGATATGAGATGGAGTAAGGGAAAGCTAATTCTAAGTGTCCCCTAGGATCTCTTCACTACAGTTTCTTGTGTACTCAACGCAAGGGTCCTAGAAAAGATCCTCACAGAGCTTGATTGCTAGCTTGGATGTGAGCTATAGACATGTTGTTAAAGTTGAATGGACTATTTTCAGATCAACTCATCCACTTGTGAGACACCACCATTCCCTATTGTTTATTTATCATGCATATGTCAATGTGGTTGCGTGTACTTGTTATCATTTGAAGAGTTCATATGGTCAAAATCAACTATAAGTCATTTCCCTTTTACCTTAGCTTTGTTTTCCACCCTCACCCAGCACTGGTAGATTGCTTAAGCTTTGTAAGTATGGCATATGCAAGAGACTTCCAAAAGATTCAATGATTACTCAAAAAACAAGTATATCTTATTAGTTGTTATTATTATTGTCACCATGATTCTGAATGACGTGATTTAAGTTGAGTTTTAATAGACATCTTGGAGCAGTTCTTACCTTGGATGCCTGGAGGTTCAGATCACTTCAGCATCTCACCTTCAGTTTGGGTACTTTGACCTGGTCAACCTAGTTGGCCAAGTCAAACATAGTTCCCAAGGCAATGGCTAAAATTTTGACAGGGCTTGTATTTATTCTAGACATGCCCAGGACCAATACTGCGATTTCAGTTTTCAGAGTTTGGCCTCTGATTGCATGATTAGTGATTATTATCACGTTATTATTGGTCAAACTATATTATTATTCCAATGATTTTGGTTCTCCTAGAGCACCACAGTGTTCCAAGGGGTATGAGTAGTCACTTATACCATTCTTCTATGTCTCCAAATAATCCTATGCAGTCAATTTGCCCCAGTTCTCAGAAATGATGATTTTTATGATTTTCAAAGATTGTTCCGTCAGAAAATGAACTAGGAACCACTGGGAAAATCGATTTGGCTTGTGTGGTCAAGGAAATGGCAGGAAAATTTATCCAGATAATGTATTATGGCTCTCTAGACACTTCTTCGTCGATTTCAGTCATCAGTTCATCCAGCATTATTTGTTTGGCTCATTTGGTGAGGACGTCCCCCAAGGGGCGCCCCTCACCTTGGCTATATGATGTATCACATTGTTATATCTTATGATTTGATGTTGTAATGGGGCCTAGGGAGAATAAGCACCTAGTGACCCCCTTTGATGTATTATCGTGTTGTATCTTATGTTATCCTATGTTTTGACTTAGACAAGGCATTATTGGACAAAAAGTGTGCCCCCTTGATCTAGTCAACTTGATCCATGTATCGATCCATGTAAAGTTGATCTCCACCGTTGAGGATGTTATAATCTCAACAGTCAAATGTAAAAGTAAGTTAGGGTTTGCGTCTCCCAAAATCTATATAAAGACAAGATCCCCCCCCCACACATTGTATCCCATCGAGAAATTTGGCACCATTGGCTCTTGAAGAATAATAGAGAAATTTTTCTAGGATCTCTTCTCTTTTGTGGATGATTGAAGAATGTACTTTGTGATTGACTGACATTATTTCTTGTTTGCATTGGAGATTATTGGTGAATCTGTGGCATTTGTTTTTTGGATCCATTTTATTTGTCTAAAAGAGAAGTCGATTTGGAGGGGGGCGCACCTATGGGAGGCATCCATCTTGCTCTTCTTTTTGGATTGGTGGTTACAGGGAGTATTTCTATCTTATGATTTCTTACTCTCTCATTTTTTCACTTCTCGTTAGAAATTGTCGTTTTTTCTTTCCGTTCTCATTGTTATTTACTTGGATTGGCAAGAGAGAGCGCATTTGGCTTCCTTAGGCGATTTCAACAAAGCTAGATTTTCATTATTGCTTCACTTGATCTATACGGAAATAATCTTCATCACTTCGGCATTCATCCTAGGAAACATCAGTTACATTTCTCCTAGGTAAGATCTATCATTTTTCTCAGTATCTAATTGGGGCTGCATTTTCCTTTCATCAAACCCTCATTTCTTAGATCTGTAGGTTCTAGTTTGTTGCAGGGTATAAAACTTAAAACCCACTTTAGAATAATCATAAAACCCCTAAGTCTAAATTTTCACGATCATCGGACTCCATTTGCCCACCTAACACACTGGTCTGCTTCTTCGAGGAAGACACCCTCCTTAGGAGGAGTGGGTATTTTCAAATCCGCAAACTAGGTATTGCTAGTTTCAACTCTAATCACCTTATCTTACACCTAGCAATCAATCTGAGTGTCCAATTTCGCTTCATTACACCATTTACCCCTAGATTCAAATTTCCATGATCAAAACCCTAGGATAAATTGGGGCTTTTTACTCAGACACTCTTAATCATTTAATAATGGTACAAAACTCTAATTAAACATAATACTAAGCAATTTAATCAAGTTTCCATGGACTATCTACTTTCCTTCCTCTTTTTTAAGGATCTTGGTTCTAGGGGCACCCCCTGGGCCTAGTACTTTCACTAAGTTCGAAGTGTCGGTATCCTTGAATGGTGCGACATCTGAGTTCTTTCAGAGGTCTTGGATATCGTAGGTCACGACTTTAGTTGTCTTTCCTCTGCCATCCTAGATAGGATCACCCTACAGGGAAATTACAAGATTAGCGATAACAGTCACTTCAATAAATCAATCAATATGATTTCAGTTAAGAAGAGTTAACTAAAGTGTTAATAAAGAACTAGTTAAATAAAGTGTTTTGCCTGACAACACTTTAGTTGAACTAAAAGACGACACTTAAGTTAAAAGATGACACTTGAGTTACAACACTTGCATGACGACACTTGAGTTATCATCCTAACTAAGTGATCTAGCATCCAGCTAGAAGGCGAGTTCATCCTGAAGTCAGTAGAGCATGGATTTAATGTGATTGAAGAGAACGAGATGCAGAGCAATTCTCTTAAGAGCATTCGCTACTTTTTGCATGAGTAATTCCCCATGCAGTGTTTCGCTCTATCTTGCATGAGACTGACTTTGGCAAGTTGTTAATGTGTTGGACACAATGCAAAGATTATCCGGTTGATCTGTCTTCTCTATTATTCAGTGATAACACCTGGGGTGTTTGGATTCTCTCTTGTCTTGCACGTGGGGTGTCGGAAGCAATCTACTATTGTAAAAGACATTCTTTGTTATCTTCGTTATTATACTTTGAAGATTTTATGGGTTTTTTCATCCCCATTGTTTTGAGGGTTTTCCCCAAGGTATATGTTGTGTCATGTGTGAATGATTAGGTGTATGAATTGTTCAATGATTTCAAGTGCTCAGTATTTCCGCAATCAAAGGTTAAAAATCAAAGCTCAACATATTTCAACAAAAATTCAACACAATGGAGTACATAGAGGGCATGGTGCTCTTCGAGGTACATAGAAGGGTTGGTACTCTTGATTAAATGCCAATCACATATCCTCATATGTGATAGAATCCAATGGAAATGTGGTAATCATGCCAATCCTAAAATCCTGAAAACTGTTAAGTCTACTGATTTATTAATGGGACAAGAAATTCTCCTTTCTTCCATATCATTCAAACATCCTGAAGCATTTTGTAAATGAGTTGGACGGACCCATGGTATGGCCTTGAAATGCATTTCAATCCATAGGAAACATGTTTCCAAAACGTGATAGGTGCACTTCAGGCTGTACCACAAACGTTTCAGGGCCATACCAAATGCATTTCTGTGTTTCCGTTCATGTCACATCCCCCTAAGGCATGTTTCCTGCTACATAGAATGTAACATAACATAACAATCACTATTCACAAATCATCTACACCATCGTCTTTCTCATGACATCTAGAAAAATCAGAAGATATAGATCTAACTCTTAAGATAATAAATACAACATATATCAAGTGAAAAATTGAAAGACAATGATACTAAAATGAAAACTCTGATACTTCAAAAGTTTAGATGCCCGAAAATTTTAAGGAGTCAAGTCTATCAAAGAAATGACTTAGGTCACTTAAGATATTGGAGATAGGCTTATTGTCCTTTTATTTTTCATGTTGCTTTTTCTGTCCTTTTGTTCTCAAAAGGACCAGCTTTGGTCAAAAGGGAGTGGGGAGCGTTTTGTATTTACCCTACTGCATCCCCTCCAAAAGGGAACATGGGGAAACGTCACCCTTGGAGTATCCAAGTACCAAAAGCATGGGGAGCGTGACCCCTGCCCTTGGAAAGGTGTCCCTTGTAACTGCTTACCAAGACACGTGCTATTTAAAGATCCATCTTCTACCACAACAACAGTTTATATGTAGATTCTAGGTTCCTTATTGAGGTGTATATAACCCTTATAATTTAGAAGGCAATGAGTTTCGTGTCCATTTTGTCCAGTGACACTCAACCATTAGTAAAAATTGATACCCATACACGTCAATCTTTCTTATAGAGTCCCATAGAAAAAGCATACATATCTATAAACAACTTGTTTCTAAAGGTAACAAGCATACCTTGTACAGGTCCAAGGAATTATATGTCCAGGATCGCAGCTTTCTGTACTCCTCTCTGTATCGCACTGGCCCATTCTCTGACCTGGAATTAAATATCAGGCACCTTAATATTGATAATCACAAGGAAACCTTGATAAAAATAGAGGATGTCTAGATTTATAAGATATACTCATGTGTTTGCATCCATCATCTGAGCTTTTCTGTTTATCTACTTCAAACGTTGCCACATGAAAAATAAAGTTTAAAAAGAATCTTGGCACAGGCATACATATTCAATGTAGAAAGAACCAATCAAATAGAAGGCATGTAATGTACTTGATCCTAGTCTAACATTATTAAAGTTTCACCCACAGTGAAATCTATGCTTGATTCATTATCAAAAGAAAGCTGTATGAGTCAAGATCATATCGTCCTTTAATAGATAAGTAGTCACTATAACATAAACACTTTGCTATTTATTGATTTTCAAAAACAAATGTCCAGAGTCCTTAAAAAGGTAAACTGAACTTGGCTAAGATGTTAAGTTTAAACCTGTACACAGCCTAACTTTGAAATTTTGAAGGCTAATTTGATCTGCACTCTTGTGAAAAATTGTTGAAACATCCAACTTGTGGGTTGAGAAACCAGTAACAAGGGCCAACCACTAATAATTGGATGCATGTTTATTCAGAAGTAGTGCAACCTTCCGTGTGAGATGATTATTATTGCAACGGTTCCTTTGTATAATAGTTTCATATCCTGCATTACAATTCTCCGATAAATTCTAAAGCTGGCTTTCAAAACATGACTTCCGGGTTTTTTGTGCTTAACTAGCGAGCGTTTTCTAAGGTAACTTGTAAAGCTCAATTCAGAAATATAGTTTTCAAACATGGGAAAAAGATATATATTTAAGGAAGAAAAAAATCAGGCCAAAATGCCTAGAATGATAGGAGTATAAATTTGAACACAATATCGCAGCAAAGATGAAGAATATAAATAATGTTTGAATTGGCGGAGGTCTGGGGTTCAAACTTCAATCTTGAATGAAGATTTTGCTTACGCCTTTGAACAAACAATAAAGAATCCCTGAATTTGGTTCGAAACTTACTCAGCGAATGCGAGAATTAAATTGCCGACCTCGCGGTCCGTCTTGGCGGCGGAGGGATTCCTCTTGTGTTCCTCTTGAAGCGCTATTTGAGTTTGGCGGAAACCCTTCTTCTTCAAGTACTCCAGGACTGCTTTCTCTATTTCTTCTTCTTCCATTTTCTTTCCTTACAGCAGAGTTCGCCTCGTCTTAGAGCCAATATGCTACACTGCGAATGCCCGCCGAATTTTGCGTTTGCTGTTCCCTTCGAGTATGTGTTTAAATGCTCAACGTGACAGGAGAATTGAGCTTTCCAATTTTTTCTTCAAAAACTAAATTCAAACTTAATTCGAGTCCAAGATCTCAACGCAGCCTAAGATTTTAGATGGTAAGAAGATAACATAACTATATTATGAAGATTTATTTTGTACAAATTCTCAATATATATTAAAAATGTATCAATTTACAATTTACTTGTGATGACAAGTAATTAAAGCATGGCTACTTGTAGTTAGTGTACTCAACTTGTGGTCTATTAGCCTATTGATATTCATCAATTACAATTTAAACTTAACATGTGATTTATTATGTTTATTAAACACAATTTAAGTGGTTCTTCAACTAGTTAGAGAATAAAGAGTAGTCTCATCTTTATTTGCAAAAGATGATAACTACTTGTATATTTGAAATAAGAATGTAGTTAGAGAATAAAGAGTAGCCTCATCTTTATTTGCAAAAGATCATAACTACTTGTATATGTGAAATAAGAATGGGAATGGCTAGGCCTCACTCATGTTTCCACCAAGTTAAGCTTCTTTTAATAATTATAAAAATTTTAAACATTAACACTACTTAATAAATAAATATTGATTAAGAATAGTATTTTTTATAATATATTTAAGTTATGTATACTTATAAAACCACAAAAATGTGGTTTATCGGCAATCACTGAGGTGATGGGTTGTATTAACGTAGAGACTTGGGTTCATAATTATAAATATGGCCTTGTAAATATAAAAAGTATTTATAAAAAAAAAAGTTACATGGTCTTATATTTTTTCAAAAAAAAAAAAGTATTCATATAAGATTAAAATTATATATGTTTATACAACATTCTTAGAGCCTTTACTAGGTTCAAAATGAAAATATTAAAATATTATGAGAAGAGACAAAGGAGAGTCCATTTAAGTCTTCTTCCACATTCCATTCACTTAATAGAAGTTGGTCGTCCTCTTTTGACAAGGTGTTTGTCGTTTGATTATTTTCATGGTAGAAGTGTGCAAATGAAACTATCTAAAACCTTCCAAGGTAACTAAAATTTCACCAAATAAGGGCTTAAGAGTAACATTTCTTAAGGAGTATTCCTTTTTGCATTGGTGTATTTGTAACTTCGGAAGATATTATGATGTATATTATCATTGCATGTTGTTGTACCCCTATCAGAGATGTGTTTCCCTCCTTTCGGGATGTCATTATTGTACATGGTCCTTGAGGTACAACATTTGTTGTAAGTCGGGGCAATAGTCCCCAGTATAACTATGTAATGTTCTTTTGGATTCTTTATAGGAGAAGTCGACCCTTTTAGGGTTAGAGATCGGCCCAATCATTTTGGGAGGTCAGACACTTGAAGGGTATAAATAGGGAGGTGCCCTCCCTCATTTAAACACACTCACACTCACTCAAGTCTGTATGAGGGGAGAAAGAGAGAGAGAGAGAGAGTTGCAGAAGACTTCTTCTTATTGGGTTTTTTCATCTTGTGATATTGTCTTAGTGACAGAACTATTCTGAGGAAGTTTGCGGGGTTTTCTCCTTTATGGTTTCCCCGATGAAAATATTTGTGTCTTGTGTATATTGTTATGCTTAATATTCTTTCATATAAAGATCCTAATCAAGTTAATTAGATTAGAAAAACTAACATGTATTGCTAGGAATATTGCACCTCTTGCGGACAATAGTTGTTCCTCTAGTCTGAATGGTTCAGATCTAGAACAAATGAGTAACAAAGGATGGAAGACTTCCCCCAGAGCTTGTAGACATCTAGAATGAATCCTTTGGTTGTTCTGAAGTATGACGTAAGTGTCTCCAATGGTGATGAATCTCCACGGATGTACCTACACAAACACATCAACTAGACAAGCAATATCAAAGGCACCAGAATATAATCCACGGTTCTATACTAGTGACTAAGGAATCCAGTAATAAAAAGAATGATCAAAACATAATACAGTTTATGGGAAAGGAACCAACTTTGCATTAAAAATGAAGAAGAAAGCTTGCAACCATCCCCTTAGTGTTGTGATGCTCCTTCACAATGCCACCCCTTCTCCTCAAAAGCTCCAACTTCCTCCTCCTATGCTCACCCTAGATTTGGCCAAAATCTCAATGCAGCAACATAACTTTTCTCTCTTTCAACCATGGGGTATGAGTTAGGTTTTATAGGACTTTAGAGGATAGGGATGGTTGAGCAAATGGTGGGTGAGCTGGAAGGGAGATCCTACTAGGGGGGATCTCGAATCCAGGTGGTCCACAAGAGTAGGGATGAGGGTGCCACGAAGTCTTCCTTCGAGAAGCTTCGTGGATCTTCTCTTTTTGACTTTTTGACTCGAGCACCGCTTCTCCTCTATGCTGACAGAGCATTACCAAGGTGGAAATGCTCTTTGATTAAAGGGAGGAAGCAGTGGCACCACTTATTGTCAAGAGACAATGGGCGTTACTAAAGAGGGTAACGCCTGTTGAATTAAGGAAAAAGGCGGTGCTGGACTAAAACATGTAAAACCAAAGCTTCTAAGCCAATGTCCAACTTTAGTTTGGGAATTGAGGGCAATTGTTGATGTTTGGGACCTCAACACATGATGGTGATGAGATTTATGTGTAACAGAATGCCCCCCAAAGCATGAGGCTAGAGGGATACGATAGGCGAGAGCTTTGAAAGAGCTTTGATCAAAAACCATAATCAACCAGGCTTCTGCAATACATCAATACTTTTGATTCATAAAAATGTTCACTCATCATGGTTGCAGACCAATACAAGGCAGATCCATGAGAGAGATGAACAAACATGGCTACAAGAATACAACGTAGATCCATGTGAAAGAGACTTAAACTTGGACATAGCTACTAGAGATATAATGTAGATCTATGTCAAATGGACACAAATTTGAGCACATCCACAACCATACAAATGCGGATCCATGCTAAGACTCATACAATATACTCCATCGCAACCTGGGGAAAGCAATGAGCACTTTATTAGATACCTAGGGTCTTCATCTCGTCTTCCACAAAGTACAATTATATCTATGTGATTACATTATCTTGATGTCGAACATGGTAGAAACCACTTGATTATCGGTTAGTGATGTGAACCGTTAACAAGTGTGAGGGAAATCATCATTGATGTCAATGATTCCCAAGGTACCCTAGTACAATCTCCTAAGTGTGAATAGATGATTTGATGTCGAACACTCAGTCGAATCTTTCGATCAAAGGTCAATGATGTGAACCTATGTCGAAAGTGAGAGGATCTGTCATTGATGCATACAGATCTCAAGGTACTAACTTGTTTCTAAGACTAATTCCTGGATTATGATCTGAATTCGACAGGAATAGTCTCATCGAAGGAGGGTCATGATGAATCTGACATCGACGACATGAAACTTGGAAAAAAGTTCTGGAATTTTGAGCATGATGTAACCATAGGACTGACTCAAAAGGTACTGACAAAGGTAAGCTTTAAATTTCCCTTTGAACATCGGGTGGCACGACCGAAGAATTGGCAGCATTGACTTAGATTAGACGGATACCAAGACATAATGCGACGATAGACAATGCATTCTTTGAACGACTCAAATGAGTGACATGACCCATGAAAGTGGATCGACTTAGAAGCAAGCTGAATACCCAATTAACTGAATGAAATGCAAACAATTTCCGTGTTCAAGGGTGACTAGTAACTACCATTTATTTGCAAAATGAAAAGGTTCCCTTCCCTTAATTTCTCCATCGTGATTGATGAGTGCCTCTTTTCGTTTTTACGAGTCCAAAGAGGGTAACAAACACTCGTTGTAGCTTATCTGTGTGATAAGTCAATTCTCATATATTTCACGAACCTGAGAAAGGAGGGGTTCGCTCCCAAAGAGGGTCTCTCAGTGTTTAGTTTAATGAGTCCATTGAAAGTAAACTCGGTATCGTTCATGTTTAGAGAGTCTGGATGAAGACAGAAGAAGACTCCAAATGGTCCTTTTTCATAAAATTTAGTCTCTAGGGTCCGAAAAAGTATAAAATGATACCCGAGAGAACTCTTCCAGTCATGATTGGCCAGAGTGCTCCTTTTTCATAACTAGTCAATCCGAACCGAAAAAGGGGTAAACTACCGTCGAAAAGATGACTCTTCAAGTACTTTTATGAGCGTGAAGAAGACAAGTTCGCTCGACAATCTTTTCACATTTAAAGAGTCCGAAAAGAGTTTAAAGAAGACTCCATTAGGGTTTCTTTTCATGATGAGTGGGTTTAACGAGCCTGAAAAGAAGCGAAAATGACTTGGAACTTTGATACTAGGTTTAAAGAGCACGATCGAAGTGTCGAAATTACCGCTCAACGAATTTTTTCATTTTATGGCAGTATGAAAAAGCCAAAAATGAACTTACCCATAGCCAATACTATTCACTTTCGTCCCTGCGAGAAATTTTAAAAAGACTATTAGCTTCCCAAAACAATATTTAATTTAACTTTTATAACTATAGAAAAGGGCATTTTTAATAAAACAATTAAAAAACATTAAAACCCTAAATAATGTCATATAAAAATAAAATGAAATAGTAAAAACATCTCATTTACCATTTACCAAGTTTTGGAGAGCCGTTTGGATTTTTTGTGTGCAGATTTCAGTTGGAGTTTCTGGAGCCATTACCCATCCATTTTCTGATCCGTCAGTCTTAGGTAAGAACCAAGACCATTGTCACCATTTTCATGGTTGCAATTTTCTCTTTTTGAGCATTTATATTAAGCTCTGGGGATTTTTATCAAAGGATAAAATTTGTTTCTTGGGTAACGCGCTTATCCTTTGAAGGATAAGCGGTGCCCATGGAAAACCACGTTTTTATGACTTGGACAGGCGGTGGCACCGCTCTGTCTCAAGGAGACAGAAGAGGTGTCGTAAACCATACCCCAAAAATGGATGGCCTAACAAAACTAATGGGTTTTAAGCATTTTTATTGACTGATTATGTGTCTAAATTCCCTATTTATGGTTTTTGACAGGTCATTTTGTTCAAAATGGTGGTATGGAAAGAATGACAACACGAGGATGATAATGCCCATGTTGGGGCAAATGCGGCTTCCATAGCCGCTCTACGGGCTTGTGGCCTTTTGAAATTCTTCCAAGCTCCCAGTATGATATCCCATATCCAGTTACTAGAGTATATTTTGTGGATGTGGAACCGAGAACAATAACATTTTGAGGTGGGGGCTGGAACCAGTTGTTGTTTTGACTGAAGTCATGTAAGCCCATAGTGCGGAAAAAGGGTCAAGTGCTACTTGGATTTGTGATATATATGCAGCATAGTTTTCAAAACCTTGTTAATGGCCTCAACCTGACCATTAGCCTGCGAGTAATACGGAGTTGAATTTTCATGGTGAAAACCTGTTATCAGGAATATAACACTTTCTGCGGACAGAAGTTGTTCCTCTGGTCTGAATGGTTCAGATCCAGAACAAATGAGTGAACAACTAGATTGAGGACTTTCCCTGAACGTTATAGATGCTTGGAATACAACCTTTGATGAAAAACCTGTAGACCTGCAAAAACACATCAAATATGCAACAACATCAAAGATACCAAAGAACTATCTATAAATCCATATTAGTGACTAAGGAATCCAATAATATATATGTGAGATCAACACAACATATATATGGGAAGGAAATCAACTTTGCATTAAAAGATAAATGAAAGAGCTTACAACCATTTTGCCTTAGTGTTGATGCACTCCTTCACAAGACTAGCACCTCATCCCCAATAGCTCCAACTTGCTCTTCTATGCTCTTTAATAGATTAGGTCAAGATGTTAATTCAACAGCATAACTTTACTTCTTTCTTCTCCCCCCTAACCATGGAGTATGAACTTGTATTTATAGGGCTCAAAGGGATATGAAGGGTTGAGAAATTGATGGGTGAGGTGTCCATGAGATCCTCAAAGGAGGGATTTCGAGCTCAACTGGTCCAGGTGAGTAGGGATAAGGTTAGACACGAGGCTCTTGTTCTAGAAGCTTCGTGAAACCTCTTTTTTTCACCTTTTACCAAGGGCACCGCTTATACTCCTTTATGACAGAGCGATGAAGGATGAGAACCGTGCCAACAACAAAGGTTAAAGGCGGTGGCACCGCCTGGTTTCCACATGACTTGGGCGGTGCTGCAGAAGGTACCACTTATCTGCTTGAGGGAAAGAGCGGTGCTGAAAATTTGTATGTTAAAACTAACACCTAGAGCATGTTTCACTTCAATTTTTGGGATTTGAGGGCAAATATTTGTGTAAGGGATCTTATCACATGTTGGTGACAGATTTTGAGTGTAACAGAATGCCCCCCAAAGCATGAGGCTAGAGGGATACGATGGGCGAGAGCTTTGATAAAGCAAGTTATCACTTTGAGGTAAGAGCTAGCTTTATCGGAGAGTATCATCGAGTAGGCATCTGCAATACATCAATACTTTGACTTATGAATAAATGTAACCTCATCATGTCTACAGACCAATACAAGGCAGATCCATGACAGGAATGAACAGCCATGGCTACTAGAATACAACGTATATCCATGTGATAGAGGATTCAAACTTGGACATAGATACCAGATATACAACGTAGATCTATGTCATATAGACGCAAATTTGAGCATAGCCACGACCATACAAATGTTGATCCATGCTGGTACTTCATACAATATACTCCATCGCAACCTGGGGAGAAAGCTATGAGCGCTTAACAAATACCCAGGGTCTTCGTCTCGTCCTCCACAAAGTACGATTCTATCCATGTGATTACAATGTTCTAACGTCGAACATGGTAGAAACCGCTTGATTACTGACCAATGATGTGAACAATTAACAAGTGCAAGGGAGATCACCATTGATTTCAATGATTCCTAAGGTATCCTAGTACAATCTACTGAGCATGAATAGATGTCTTGATGTCGAACACCAAGTGGAATCTTTTGATCAAAGGTTAATGATGTGAACCTATGTCGAGAGCGAGAGAATCTGTCATTGAAGCATACAAATCTCAAGGTACTAAATTTGTTTCTAAGACTATTTCCCGGATGCTGAGCTGATGTCGACATGAATAGTCTTGTCGAAAGAGGCCCATGATGAATCCCACATCGACGACACGAAACTTGGAACAAAGTTATGGAATGTTGTAGATAATGTAACCATAGGACTGACTCAAAGTACTGACACAAAGGCTATTTCAACTGCAGGGGTAAACTTCTTTCTTTCCTTTGAACATTGGGCGGCACGACAAAAGCCTTGGCAGCATGACTAGACCAGACAAACACACAATACGACTATGGACAATGCATTCTTTTGAAAGACTCAAAGGAGTGACATGAATCATGAAAGTGGATTGACTTGTAAGTCAGTTGAATACCCAATTGACTGAATGATATGTAGACAAGTGCCATGTTCAAAGGTGACAAACAACTGCCATTTGATTTGTAAAATGATTCCCTTCCCTTTAATTTCCCCATCATGATTGATGAGTGCCTCTTTTTTGTTTTTATGAGTCCAAAGAGGGTAACAAACACTCGTTTTAGCTCATCCGAAGATAAGTCCATTCCCATATATTTCACGAACTTGAGAAAGGAGGGGTTTGTTCCCAAAAAAGTGTCTCTTAGTGTATAGTTTAACGATTTCAATGAAAGCAAACTCGGTATCTTTCATGTTTAGAGAGTCTGAATGAAGACGAAAGAAAACTCCAAAAGGTCCTTTTTTGTAAATCGTCTATCCGAACCAAAAAAGAGATAACCTACCATCGGAGAGACGACTCTTCAAACACTTTTACGAGTATGAAGAAGACAAGTACTCGACAATCTTTTCATATTTAGGGAGTCTGAAAAGAGCTTAAAGGAGACTCCATTAGGTCTCTTTTTACGATGAGAAGTTTTATGGGCCTAAAAAGAATCAGAAAAGGACTCGAAACTTTGATACTGAGTTCTGAGAGCATGACCAAAGTGTCGAAACAAATGCTTAGGGAATTTTTCTGTTTTATGGAAGTATGAAAAAGTCAAAAAGTAAACTCCCCGTAACTTTACTCTTTTCGCTTCTATCCCTGTAAGACTAAAAAACGACATTAATCTCTCAAACAGTGACTTTTAGTGGACTATATAAACGAATTTTGTAATAATAATCATTTCAAAATATCAAAATAACATTAGAAAACCCTAAAAATGGATATAAAAGTCATTGTAAATAGTAAAAATCAAACCATTTTACTATTTACCCTTTGGTGAGAGCATTTTGGAGCAAATTTGAGCCAAATCTTCATCCATTGATTCCGAGAGATCTGACTGTTCGATTTGAGCACCGTGACAACCAGGTAAATGACAAAACCCTAGCCTTTCATTTTGAAGCATCCATTTTTTATTTTATGTGGGGTTTTAGGCCATTTAAGGCAAGCCCTAATCTTCAAATGTGGGCACCGCTCCTGCCCCTTACGAGATAGGTGGTGCCTCATGAGAACTGTGCATCTTGCACTGCACTCAGGCGGTGCCACCACTTTGTGCAAATAGAACTCAGGCGGAGCTGGCCGTGAGTGTAGAAAAACACATGAATGAGCAAAAGCATTGATTTTTAATTGATTTTAATGATTGGTTATGTTTTTAACTAGTCCATTAATGGTTTTTGGCAGGTTTTCAGCGGTAAAAAATGGTCATATGGAAAGAATGACAATATGATGAAGATGATGCCTTGGCCGAGAGAAATGCGGGGTGTATAGTTGCATTGAGGAATTGTGGCCTCCTTAAATTCTTTCGTACACCTAGCACGGTGTCTCATGAACGATTGTTGGAGTATATCCTCCATATGTCAAACCCAGAGCGCAACACTTCGGGGTAGGAGCCCATATATTGACTGTTGAAGTAGAGGATATCTACTTCTTGACCAGATTATCAAGACGGGGTACCCCGATTTCACTGACTGGTTCTCGCAGAGGGGATGTGACTACTCAGGAGTTGATCGACCGTTACCGTATTCCTAGTACTAGAACTTCGGGGAAGAAAATTCCCATCAAGGCAGTGAGGGATAATCCTCTCCGTACTCTTCTTTTTACCATGCATAGGTTTGTTGGGAGCCAAGGGCCTCACTAGGATTCTAAAGCACACATGTTATATGCAATAGAGGCTATGGCACATACTGTCTTTAACTGGGCAGAGGCATTATTACCGGTCTTCAAGGACCAGCTGACCAAGTGTCGGCAGGGAGAGCTCAAACAGTTTGGCTATGGTTCCATCTTAGCCTATTTCTTCTTTGAGCGGGTCCCTCATCTGAGGCCCCAAGTGGTTTTTACTGAGTTGAGGGCGAGAGACCCTCGTATGATGAGATGGGTCAGGATCATGGTCCGCATGGGAGCAGGCAGAGGGAAAGTGAAGTTTGGGGCTCCATTTTTTCGCTGGTTGAACGATCAAATCCTCATGCTTGAGGATTATGCGTATGTAGGTGCCGATTTCACGGGTGACCCTGACCTACCACTTCCACCTGGCGAGCAGTGGGGAGATATGGGTAAGAAACAAAACTCTAAGATGGCAATTTGTGTTTTTGTATTTTAAATTTTTTTTTTAATGTAAAGTAACAAGACCTAAAAAATTTCATGCAGATGTTGGATTGGAACGACCTGGGGGATCTTCCCCGTTGGACAAACGAGCAGGAGCTAGGTTTGTTCAATGAGGTGATGACCTGATGGGAGAGTTGGAGGAGAACCTAGAGAGGTTGACTCTGGATATACCTTACGCATCCATCGACAATCTCTCGATGTAATATCAGAGGCACATAGCAGGAGTACAAGGCTATTTTAGTAGTTTGCTACGTAGAGTAGTGCAGGATATGATATGTTACCATGAGCATGACTAGATATTTCTACATGATGTATTACTGAAAGCTGATATAGCTTTAGGATTTTGTATGATTTTGTGCTGCTTGAGAGCCAGAGTGCTTCAGAGGAGGTCTCATGACCTATTTTTGTATAAACACTTTTATGTGTGTGTATATATATATATACAGACTTTTACTTTCGATGTTTATATGCTTCAAATGGAAAATGTATTTACATGAATTTTATATGTTTTTACTGTTTATTTATAATGTGATGAACCATGTTTGATTTTCATGTTATGAATGGGCAATATACCAATCTAGGATATAATTTGCCAATGAATCAACAATTACATTGTCTGCCCTAGGGATATGCCTATAAGTGATAACCTTAAACGACCTTTCCAATAGATGTACCCTTCGATAGAGACGGAGCAGTATAGGGTTTCTGATGGTATAGACCTGGTTCAAATGATAAACCACTAACTGTGAGTCCATGAAAACTACAAAGTCACGAATGTCCTGGGATGGAACCTCAGTCAAAAGACCTATGACTGCTTCATACTCAACAATATTTCTGGTAGCAGGACCAATACAAACTGCTCTCGAACTGACTAGATCGTGTGCAAGGGAATACTGAACCCAAGCAGTTGAAACAAGGTTCAGGGTATGGCAGCAAGCACCATCAACGAAGCCATAAAAAGCCATCTGATATGCATAACCAAAACATGGTATAAATAGTCTAGACATTAAACTCAAAACCATATTGAAAATACTAAAACACACTGAAAATTCAAACAATGTACATATATACAAGGTACCATACTTGACTGATCTAGGCATAGTACTTCTTCAGGTACAACCCATTGCAAGGTTGCCAGAAGGAGACTTCGTCATAATCCATGAGCTCATAGGCCCCTTTCTCTAAGACCTTGGAAATGATAAAAAGACCGTACCACATTGATTCAAACTTCCCCTTTCCTAGCTTATCATGTCTTTGATCATAAGTCAGGACTAGGTCACCTTCGTTAAACACACGAGGTTCGACAGATTTATCGTACTACGCCTTGACGCGTTTCTTGTGTGCCTCATTAACTAAGGCAGCATCTCGTCTAGTTTCGTCAAGGTTGGTCAAGTATAAAAACCTTTCTTCCTCGGTAGAAGTATTAGGGAGAAGTTCAACAACAAGTTTTAAAGACAGAATTTGAGATTGAATAGGTAGGACAACTTCTAGTCCATATACTAACCGAAAGGGTGTAAAACCAGTTGTTGTTTTCATAGAAGTTCTATAAGCCCATAGAGCGAAGAAGAGAGTCTGGTGCCAGTTGGATTTGTGATCTCCAACCATCCGACATAGCATAGTTTTTAAAACCTTGTTAATGGCCTCAACTTGACCATTAGATTGTAGATAATAGGGAGTTGAGTTTTCATGGCGAAAACCGAGCTTAGCACTTAACTCTGCCATCATTTGATTCCGAAAATGTGATACGTGATCAGTGACAATAGACTGAGGAACTCCAAACCTAACTATTACATGGTTAAAAAGGAAGAGGGCAGTAGTCTTACCATCCTTTGCATATGTAGGCATAGCCTCACCCCACTTAGTAAAATAATCCACAACTACAATGATGTAACCATGCCCCCCGGTTGAGGTAGTCTTACAATGCATGGAATCTATCCCCCACTTGGTGAAAGGGCCAATAGCAATGACAAAGTGTAACGGAGCAGGGTGGGTGAGCTTTTTCGGATAAAAGTGTTGACAAGGTGGGCATTTCTTAACAACCTCCTGACAATGTTTAAAAATAGAAGGCCAGAAATAGCCAACGCGAAGGATTTTCTGAGTTGTAGCCATCCCAGAAAGATGACCGCCACATGCTCCAGAATGGCAGTCATTTAGAACCTGTTCATCTTCGTCGTGGCTGAGGCATCGTCGGAGAATGGTATCTATACCACGTCTATACAATGTATCGTTGAGGATAAGATAGTATTTCGCGTGGTGACGAATGCAGCGACGATCATGACGAGATATAATAGGCTGAAAACGTTGTGTCTGGAGATAAATGATTAAATATCCTTACCACAGATCAATTTTGCTTATTAGGAACATAAATTCATCTGGGAATGAATCATTGGGATCTGAATCCATTACAGCACATGGAAGGTCACACATCAGATCTGCAAAGACTAATGATTTCTTCGAAGTAGCTTTGGCAAACTCAAGGTCAAACTCCTGTAGGATGACACTCCATCGGGAGTATTTTCCCCCTAGCACCTGACGAGTCAAGATGTAGTACATAGGGTTTTGGTCTGCAAGTACGATAGTGGTGCGAAGCAAGATGTAGTGACGAAGCTTTTGGACAACAATGACCGTAGCCAATGCCAACTTCTCCACATGCGAGTATCGAGTTTCAGAATCAAGAAGATTCTTACTTGCATAATAAATCATGTGTTCTAGGCCATTATGGTCCTCTTGGGCTAAAACCATTCCGATAGTAGTAGTAGAGGCAGCAATATACAAGAGAAAATCCTTCGAGTAATATGGGGGGTGTATCATGGGTGAATGGGTCAAAGTGTGCTTAAGATTATCGAAGACTCACTGAGCTTGGTCATCCCATAAGAAGGGGGTATCCTTCTTAAGGGGACGCATATACCCATGTGTTTTCTCAACAAAGTTACAAACAAAACAATGAAGAAAGTTTTCCTTCCCTTGCAAACTTTGGAGTTCAAGCAAGTTGGTAGGGGCAGGTAGAGGGAGTATTGCAGCAATCTTTAATGGATCAATTCAAATACCATCTTTAGAAACCACGAAGCCTAAGAGACGTCCCGTCTCAATGCAAAAAACACATTTGTGTGGGTTCAGTCGTATTTTATAATGACGACATCTCAGGAAAATATCTCTAAGATGTTGAGGATGGTCTTCCCGTTGCTGTGAATGCCCAGGGAGATCATCAAGGTAGGGCTCCATGATGTTCTTAATGTCGTGAAACGCATAGGACATGGCACGCTGGAATGTGGCCCCAACGTTCTTAAGACCAAAGGGTAACTTCCTGTAGGCGAAGGTTCCTCACGGGCATATAAATGTTGTCTTATGCTGATCGATGGGCAATACCTCAATATGATTGTAGCCGAAAAAGCCATCCATAAATGAGAATATGACACTCCCAGCACAGTTATCGATAATATGATTGATGTGTGGAGTCAAAAAGTTGTCCTTAGGACAAGCTTTATTCATATCTCGGAAATCGATGCAAACTCGAATAGTTCCCTACTTTTTATTCACAGGAACGATATTCGATACCCATTCCATCAGGGGTACAGGATAGATGAACCCTGCCTTCAGAAGTTTTTTGACTTCAGCTTTGATAGATGCATCCTTTCGCGGATGGACTTGTCTCAATTTCTGCCTAACCGGTCTGGCTATAGAATAGGTTTTGATCTCATGTACCACAATAGATGGATCTATCCCAGGTATTTCTTCATAAGACCAAGAAAAAATGTCTCAAAATTCTTTAAAAAGTGCTCTATACTCTTCAATTTCATCTATTGAACAGTTTTTCCCTATGTGAACATGTTCAACAGTTCCAAGCTTGATTGATATGTCGAGTGGAGCCATTTTGGTAATGTTGCATAAATTGCCTTCAGACTCAGAATCTTGTAACAAGATAGGTGTTTGCGGGGCATCAACAAAATCGGTACCCAAGAGAGATACAAAATCATTATCTGCCAAACTGGTATTGGGGAGGAACAAGGATCGGTGATGGTGATCCTCCCATACTGATTCATTCACATTCATAATCTCTATGATGGACTTGTTAGAGGGAAAATTCTAGGAGAGATAATCTAGAACAGGGAGTGAAGGTTCTAACCAATATGGCAAGTGGTAAGGATTCAAAGCCACAAGATGAAGCTCATCTGTATGAGAATCGAAAATGGACTGGATAACATCATAAACTATTTCATGTGGGATAAGGGAGGATGTATAAAAAACTTGCTTACCCTTAGTATCATAGTTGAACTAAGAGATCATATTAATGTTGTTGTTTCTATGTTATAAGGGGCTGATGGAAACACACCCATAAGGGCAAAGTCTTTCAACATCCCTACCCCAATCGACCGGTAAGGAGGAAGGGACTGACCTAGCAAAGGGATGTTATTTTCCGTAGGGGTAGTAACATCCGGCATACAAAAATCAAGTTGATCAATCGTCACAATTCTTCCCAAATGCGGAAATTGGGGGGTTCGAAACACCGTCGAAGCCACAACTGACATAGCATAAAACCAATTTCTTCCTAAGAGAAGATTGTAGTCTAATGGGGCATCCACTACTTCCACCTGAATGGAAACAGTTTTTCCCCCTAGCTCTACTGAAAGGGTTGGCATAAGGCCATGGGGATGGAAACCTCTTCCATCAAAGGATTTTAGGGTTGTCGGTGATTTTACAAGCTCGGGAGAGCCAATGGCTTTCCAACAGGACAAAGACAAAACAGAGGTTGAAGCACCTTCATCTAGAACAGTCCTAAAGACCTTTTTCCCAACTACTCTTGTTACGATTTGAAAATCCAGTTGGTGAGGTAATCTAGGTTTGAGGTTCTCTGGATTGAAATGAATCAGATTCGTGTCACTTGGGTCCATGGCTCCTAGGGCGGTAAATAAGTTTTTGCGTTGTGTAGGACAACTTTGGAGCACTTCTAAGGTAGACATTGCACATGGTGTTGGAGCTAGGTCTTCTACAACATTATAGAACTTTGCAGCTCAAGCATTAGGATTGAAAACAACCTTTCTAAGAGTACTCTTGGGCAAACGCAGAATCATGTCGAGATTAGGCTTCTCAATTGTTAGGGGACAAGTAGACGAGGATGTGGGAGAAGCAGTAGAAGGGGCTTTATCTGGAGAAGGTTTCTCGATTTTCTTCTCCTCAGGTTTGTCATATGATTGACTTTGAGTTGCTATATTAATAGTTTCTGACGACATCATTCGAATTTCCTCTATAGAACTAGAATTTCCCTGGTTAGACGTGTGGTCTACCAGTTGTTGCTGAGAAGGAAAGGGATCAGTAAGGACTGCCAGTGCAGGGTTACTTTTTAAAAATTTATTAATTTCATCATGATGAGGACACTCCTTCGTGAAGTGGTTGCCACCACATAATAGGCAAGGATATTTAGAAGTGGTTGCCACTCCTTTTTCCTTTGTTGTCATTCTTTGGGGTCGTAGGTTTGGGATTTTCCTGTTGGTTTCTAGGTTTCTTGTTTTTACCTTTTCCTTTTTTCTTACTATCGGATGATTGCGTACTTTGAATAGCATTCACCTCGATGGAAACCATAGGATTGGAAGGAGTTGTAGTGGAAGGACTGGGTTGTTTGGCAGCTTTTACTACTGACGGAGGCTAGATTGAACCGATAACCCCATCGACAGGAGTTTCTGCGGGTGGCTTAGCCGGATCAGTGTTGGGACGAGGAGCTTGAGGAATAAGGTCATACAAAGTTCCAGACTGGGAATACACCAAGTCTAGATACTGGGCGCAACTAATGGCCTGCTCTTCAATGACAACACCCCCCATAGCCACAACTCGGGCAATGAGTGGCAACAAAGACTTCGTAAACCAATCAACTAAGAGTTGGTCCGGGATAGGAGCTTTAATGAGTCATCGCTGCCTTCTCCACTCATGAATATGATCTAAAATATGTGTGGAGGTATTTTGACTTAGAGAGGTCAAAAAGTTTGTACCCGTTTCATAACGAATAGGTAGCTAAAAGTGTGTGAGAAAAACAGTTGCCAAAGCACTAAAGTCCACAAACGAATGTCGTGGAAGTTCAATATACCACTTCGCGGCCGTACCAGTCAAAGTGCGCTGGAAGAGTCTCAATCGAATAGAGTCATCCATCAAGGAGTTTGACGAACACCATAAATGGAAAGTCATAACATGATTCTTGGGATCATCTCCCTACTTACCATCAAATTTCAGAATATCCGATGGTAACTTGAATGGAATAGGAAGCCATGAAGAATTGTGTTGGATGGGGTCATTGATCAACTTGAACAATTTGGGAAAGTCTAAAGTTGCTAGGAAAGGTAACTGATGATTCGATTCAACATACTGGTAATATTGATAAGGCATGTAACCACCAGTAGGACCGTTAGTGGACTGATACACAGGTTGCTGAAAAGGTTGGTGAGATGATGAACCTTCAGAGGATGGGCCTCCATGGTTAGGGCCGCCAAGACCACCAGGGGCATTAGGAGGATTAGGAGGAGGAATGCGAGGACCTCCAGGACCACCAGGACCACCGGGACCGCTAGGACCACCAGGACCACCGGGACCACGAGGAGGAGGACCACCAGGACCTCCAAGACCACCAGGAGGAGGACCTCCAGGACCACCAGGAGGAGGATCACCAGGACCCCTGGGACCACCAGGAGGACCATCAGGACCCCCGGACCAGCAGAAGGACCATTAGGACCTCCAGGCCTCCAGGGGGAGGACCTCCATAAGGAGGCCCTCCAAGACCTCCAGGACCACCAGGACCTATAGGGGGAGGACCCCCATAAGGTGACCCTTTGACACCTCCAGCCCTATGAATAGGTACTCCTCCCAATGTTGGCATGTAGGACCAGTTGAGTTGCCCCCATGGAGTAAAAGTATTTCCAGGATATGGAATTCCAGTGTATGACATGCCTGTAGGGGTAGGTTGGTAATTGACATTTCCTATGGGTACTTGATTTGCTGGGTGACCATACCCCCAAGAAACTTGATTAATAATAGGTTGTGCCCCTAAGGGTTGATGTGAACTCAATGGAGGGTTAACTATATTCGTAGCAGGGATGTAAACTGTGGATGTGCCTGCATTAGAGGCCTGTCTATTATGATTAACAACTCCACCAAAAGGTAACATAGATTATGCGGAGGGTTTCCCCCCGGCATTACAAGGTACTGGTACAGCTGGAGTTGAAGGTTTCCCCCCAGCCCTAGAAGACCTAAGAGGAATAGAAACAAACCTAACATTTGCAACCATAGGGTTGGAAGTTTGACCTGGGTGTTGTGAAGTCTCAACAGGATCAATAGGTTTGATATAATCAACCAGTAAACGATATCCGGCTGGCCGAGGGTTCGTATTACGGGGAAGAATAGCTGACATAGGTTTTTTATGAGGGATTGGGGTTGCTAAGACAGTATCTAGTCTTTGCATTCTCTCTTGAAAATCTTGTGCACGGTGAATTGCTGATTGAATTTGTGTATATTCCTCTTCACTTGGTGAAGAATGTTCAGGAGAGGGCCTATGTACTCCAAATGAAGCAATGGCCTGTCCCATAGAAGTTCCCCAAAACGGAGCATCTAGACCATAATCTGGACGAACAGGGCTATCAACACGCCCTTCCACAGGACCATGGAAAGAAGTGTCACCCACAGGAGGTTGTTGGACCAAGGGAGTAACGTAAGAGGCGAATTGGTCTTCGCCTTCTACAACTAGGTTCTCTTCCACATGGGAAGTAGTTGTAGTTCCTTGGTTAGTAGCTTCCATTAGACCTTCTCCTGTGATGGGAGGAAAGTCAGGTGGCAAGCCCTGTGTTCCTCTAGAACGTCTCAAATAAAAGTCTGCTAGATTGCACAATCTCTAATCTAACCTAAGGTTTCAGAGCTAAGAAAAAAAACACACCAAAAACTTTCTCCTACTCAAGCTACAGGCCAACAAACAAATTCAAATGATAGGATGATCTCAAATGGTCGGTCTCTCGCCAAGATTGTCAAGTAGGTGCAACTTGCGATATACCACAAGGGTACGTGCGTAGTAATCTCCCCGAATGCTGTTTTCGGTTTATTTCTCCACACAAGACGACCAAAGGGATTTTCTCAGATAGATAGGGTATCCTAGTGGGGTATCTCGATATACTCAAGGCACATGGGAGCTCAAATAGGTAGTAGTGATGTCTAATGCACAACCGTTCACAAGGGGCCTTTTGATATACAATCGAGTACGTGAAGTACCTTTCTATATACCTCAAGGGTACGTGAAAGGCCGTTCGATATACCGATGGTACGTGGAAGAACTGTGCTAGTCCTGGGATGTAGTGTGGACAAATAATGAAAGCTCCTACGTTTAATGACGCCCGAACACGTCTGTAACCTAGCACTCAAATTTCTATGCAAATTTTAAGCCTATAACTACCGTTAATTTTAAAGTGGACGGTTAGGTGAATGCATGAGGTTTTGACATAAAAGTAAAACCATGCAAATATGAAAATGCAAGTTCATTCACTTTACCATTCAGTATGCCTAATTACAAGAAGGAGACAGAGTGTTTTCTTTTCAATTTTGCTTTAAAACCAACAAATTCCCCAAACAACTATACTAGAAAATTCTTTTTTCTGAGCACACAACCAAACAACACTTCTTCAAATCAATTCTTTTCTAAAGCAAATAGGTAGGGTAAGGTCTCTTTTCAGCAAAAAAGAAAGACAAACAACACTCAAATATGCATATGCAAGCTATTTTTTCGATTTTCTAAAACATTGAAAGATCTAACTTAAACTATCGATATTTTTCTTTTTGATGAGATAATGATGCAAAAGAGACAAAAGAACAAAGGAATCCTGAAAGCTTGCGAGGCTAATAAGAGATCCAAAGACTTAAGCCAGATAAAACAATAACCTAATCTCAACAAATTTTCTGAAGGCTAGATCTTGGATTTGGACAAGAGTAGTTCAAAAACTGAGGAAGATCAGATCAAATGTTTATGATCAGATCAGAACCATGCTCCTCAACAGAGTCACCAAATTTGTTATCATGAATATAGCACCTTCTACTGACAGAAGTTGTTCCTCTGGTATGAATGGTTCAGATCCAGAACAAATGAGTGAACAACTAGATTGAGGAATTTCCCTAAACATTATAGATGCCTGGAATACAATGTTTGATGAAAAACCTGTAGACCTGCAAAAACACATAAAACATGCAACAACATCAAAGATACTAGAGAACTATCTATAAATCCATATTAGTGACTAAGGAATCGAATAATATATATGTGAGGTCAACACAACAATTATATGGGAAGGGAATCAACTTTGCATTAAAAGATAAATGAAAGAGCTTACAACCATTTTGCTTTAGTGTCGATGCACTCCTTCACAATACTAGCACCTCATCCCCAATAGATCCAACTTGCTCTTCTATGTTCTCTAATAGATTATGTCAAGATGTTAATTCAGCAGCATGACTTTACTTCTTTCTTCTTCCCCCCAACCATGGAGTACAAGCTTGTATTTATAGGGCTCAAAAGGATAGGAATGGTTGATAAATTGATGGGTGAGGTGGCCATGAGATCCTCAAAGGAGGGATTTCGATCTCAACTGACCCAGGTGAGTAGGGATAACGTTAGACACGAGGCTCTTGTTCTAGAAGCTTCCTGAAACCTCTTTTTTTTCACCTTTTTACCAAGGGCACCGCTTATACTCCTTTATGACAGAGCGATGAAGGATGAGAACCGCGCCAACAACAAAGGTTAAAGGTGGTGGCACCCTCTAGTTTCCACATGACTTGGGTGGTGTTGCATAAGGTACCGCTTATCTGCTTGAGGGTAAGAGCGGTGCTAAAATTTTCTATGTTAAAACTAACACCTAGAGCATGTTTCACTTCAAGTTTTGGGATTTGAGGGCAAATATTTGTGTTAGGGATCTTATCACATGCTGGTGATAGATTTTGAGTGTAAAAAAAGCCAACTTGGCACTTAATTCAACCATCATCTTATTGCAGAAATGAGATCCATGGTTAATGACTATGGCCTGCAGGACTCCAAACCTAGCTATCGCGTGATTAAACAAAAAGAGAACGACAATCTTGCCATCCTCTCCATATGTAGGCATTGCCTCAACCCGTTTTGTAAAGTAATCAATGGCTACGATGATGTAACCATGCCCCCTGGCTGAGGTAGGCTTACAATGCATAAAATAAATATTCCACTTGGCGAAAGGGCCAACTGCAATGAAATGGTGTAAGGGAGCAAGGTGGGTGTGCTTTTTCAGATAAAAGTGTTGACAAGGTGGGTATTTCTTTACTACCTCATGACAATCTTTGAAGGTAGAGGGCCAAAAATACCCAGCGCGAAGAATTTTCTGAGTTGTTTCCATCCCAAAAAGATGACCACCACATGCTCCAGAGTGGAAATCATTTAAAACATGTTCCTCCTCTTTGTGTGTAAGGCATCGTCGAAGAATGGAATCGATACCATGTCGATACAACGTATCATTTAAGATGAGATAGTACTTCACGTGGTGACGGATGCGACGACGGTCGTCACGGGACATGTCAGGCTGAAATCTCCATGTCTGGAGATAAATGATCAAATATCCATACCATGGATCGGTTGTGCTCATCAAGAACAAAAATTCATCCAAAAATTAATCATTGGGCTCAGCTTCCACCATAGCACAGGGAAGACCACACATCAACTCCACAAAAACCAAGGACTTCTTCGAAGTAGCCTTAGTGAACTCAAGATTAAATTCCTGTAAGATAACAATCCACTAGGAATACTTGGCCCACAGTACCTGATGAGTCAGAATGTAGTACATGGGGTTTTGATCCACGAGTATAATCGTGGTGCGTAATAAGATGTAGTGACAAATGTTTTGCACAGCAATGGCCGTGGCCAAAGCTATCTTCTCCACATGTGAGTAACGGGTTTCAGAGTCAATGAGATTCTTACTTAGGTAATATATCACGTGTTCTTGGTCGTTGGGATCTTCCTACACTATAACCATATCAATGGTGGTAGTGGAGGCAACAACATATAACATAAAGTCTTTTGAATAATCTGGGGGTGCAACACCATTGAATGTGTCAAAGCATGTTTCAGATTATCAAACCCTCGTTGGGCTTGGTCATCCCAAAAGAACGAAGTGTCCTTCTTCAGGAGACGCATATAGCCATGCATCTTTTTCGCGAAGTTGCAAACGAAACAACGAAGAAGGTTTGCCTTCCCTTGCAAACTTTGGAGTTTGGTGATATTTGTCGGGGCGGGTAGGGCCAAAATAACAACAATTTTCAAAGGTTCTATCTGGATACCATCTTTGGAAACCACGAAACTAAGAAGATGTCCAGCCTCAACATAGAAGACACACTTGTGTGGATTCAGCCGAATATTATAATGACGACACCTAAGGATAATGTCTCTAAGGTACCTTGGGTGGTCCTCCCTCTGCTGCGAATGAGCAGGGAGATCGTCCAGATATGGCTCCACAATGTGCTTGGTATCGTGAAAAGTATAGGACATGGCATGTTGGAATGTAGCTTTGGTGTTTTTCAGACCAAAGGGTAAATTCCAATATGAAAAGGTTCCCCATGGGAAAATGAATGTTTTTTTAAGTTGATCGACGGGCAGAATCTCTATCTGATTGTAGACAGAAAATCCATCCATGAAAGAAAAGATGACACTCCCAGCACAATTATTGATGATTTGATTGATGTGCGGAGTAGGGAAATTGTCCTTAGGACAAGCCTTGTTTAAATCTCAAAAATCAATAAAAACCATAATAGTTCCATGTTTCTTTGCCACAGGGACAATATTAGACACCCAATCCGTCAGGTGTACGGGATAAATAAACCCCGCCTTCATAAGTTTTCCCACTTCGACTTTAATAGCCTCAACCTTCCTAGGATGTTCTTGATGTCATTTTTGTTGGACTAGTTTGGCTATGGGATAGGTTTTGATCTCATGTACTATGATGGATGGATCAATCCCAGGAATTTGTTCGTATGTCCGGGAAAAAACATCATGGAACTCTTTGAATAAATCTCTATAACTTTCAGCTTCTTCTGTTGAGCAGTTCTAGCCTAAGTGAAGGTGCTCAACAATTATGGGCTTGACTGATATGTCAATAGGGTTTGTCTAAGTGATGTTGCAAATATTTCCTTTGAAATATGTATCTTTCAACTAGACAGGTGTTTGAGGATTGGTGACAATATTAGTCCTAATCAGAGACACAAGATCAAAGTCTACCGAAATAGCATTGGGAAGGAAACATGATCGATGATGATGGTCTTCCCATATAGATTCATTCGCCTCATGATCTCCATAATGGACTCATCCGACGGAAAAGGCTGGGAGAGTGTTGTAGTTGCAACCGTTCTCCCCAAATTTCTTAAATTTTGGGCCCCCCCTCATGATTTAGCGTTGTTTTTAATCGTTGGATCCTTTGAACCTTTTGGTCACGCTTTAGTGTCGGATGATTTTAAAAGATTGACTCTCGGCCTGTTTCGGAGATCGTGTGTGTTTGAAGTTGTTTGGGTTGCCGATTGTGAGTTTGGTTTTGTTGATGGTTTTTTGAAAGGCCGTTGTTTCGGAGGTGAAATGTATTTTGACCATTGTTGAATTTTAAAACTCTCCGAACACTTATTTTTTCTATTGATCGGGCGTCATTTTTTGTTTAATCGGAAGCCGTAGCTGTTTCCTCTTCCGCCGTTGCGGCTCCCAAAGCAGCTAAGCACCCGAAGTATAAAGCGCTCCGACTTTCGATGCATGTTAACCCTTTAGTCGCGTACCCGTAGCCTTTTCTCTTCCACCGTTGCGGTTGGGAAAGTCATTTGGATTCCGATGTGATGTCTTCCGACTTCCGACTAAAGCTTTTCCTGCCTGCGTTTCGCGTGTCTTTAGCCCTTGTCTCTTCTGTCGTTGCGACTGGGAAAGTCATTTGGCTTCCGATGTGATCTCTTCCGACCTCCGATTGGAATTTCTCCCGCCCGCGTTTCAGGTCATATCTTTTCCTGTCGTTGGTGGTTTCTTTAGAACCCGTAGGTGGACGGAGTAGTGGTGCCGACATTCGTTAACCCTTGTGGCCGTAATGCAGTGCTTGGCCTCTCTTAATGCTTAGCCATTTTAGTTGATACGTTTTGAATACGATTCCGATGAATGATGCATGTCGTTTGATTGCAAGTGGTTTCTGGAGCTTGGTCAAATCACTACGGCGCGCAGGCATAGCTGGGCAGGTTTTGGAAGAAGTCGAACCGTGGCCGTCCAGATCACTTGCAGGACAAACGAAGGAAAAGACAAATTGACTGGTGACAAAGGCACATGCCAGAAAGATCTATCAGTTACTAATCAGATCATGAATGCAGACAGAAAATAAAATGGGAAGATGAAATGTTTTAAGGTATGGGGAAAAGTCATACGTTGGGGGAACCCAAGCGATCTACTATTTTGTTTAAATATTTGAAAGTTAATAGCTAGAGGCTCTTTTTCCCTGGAAAAACTTGTAAACCATTTGCTTGTAAGAGGAACTATTTTGTTTTACAGTCAGAAACTGCAACTTTTGCCTGTTGGAGAAAGCGCATTGTGGAATGTATCAATGTGATTAAATGAGCAATGTTGAATGTGAACTATTTCATTTTTAGCTGTGCCTCATTAGCTGTAAGAGCGTTCTAATTTCTTGAACCTATGTTCTTGTCTGAATGTTCTTTAGTACCTTTATGACGTCTTTCCACTATAAGTAATGAAATTTTTAACTGTTGATGAACTATCTTATCATATATACTTTTCTTCATGTTTATATGTTTGGTTATAAGAACAGCTATCTGTGATTTGCCATAACACATGAACAGGGGTGCATTACTCATGAATGAATACCCAGCTCTCTAGAGATAGTTTAGTTAGTATTTATTTTCTTGCATGATTTGGATGCTTGTGAGTCTAAGACGAGAGGTAAAAACCTGCACATCACATTGTGACTACTCTTTACATATTTATCACCCTCATTGTTAATTAGGCACGTGCATATCATACTTAAGTCAAAAAATACAAAATACGGTGGACCGGGCCGCAAGCGGTAAAACCTTTGTTTTTGTTACTTTGACTTACGATAGCCGCACCGCAAACCGGACGGATTCCCCATACCAAACAGTCACGGGCTAGTTGGGAACGTTGACTGGGGAGAATCCCTTGCTGTTGTTGCCTGCGAATTTCCATACCTCAACAGTTCTAGTGATAGAAGGAGGGCCGCCAGTGCATGGCTGGTTGAGGAAACCCGTTTTCCCGAGATTATTCCACCGGTAACAGTTCTGAAAGCAGTGGACTTCATAATCCAATTCCGGAAGAAAGGAATAGAGAACATCTATATTATGTTGGCAACGAAGTTGTTAATGACTTAAGAAGACACACCAGGGCATATGTAAAGAAGATTGGAGGATTTCCAATTATCGCTGAATTGCCCAGAAGAGAATATAAAAAGAAAGATCATCCTACAGTAGAAGACTCAGTGCTGGTTGGAGACTGGGAAGAACTTGTAGAAACAGCCTTACAGGAAGTTGTACTACCTTTGAATCAAGAAGGCCCAGATACCCCTCACAGTTCTCCTACTCACACTCCTATTGGCTCACCTCCTCACTCTCCACCCAGACTCATGGCAGATGTAAATGCTAATCCACCACCTAACCCACCAAATCCACCACCTGCTTGGAGAGCCAGATCACTGTTAAACCTGACACCTCCATTACATGATCTACCTCAAGCCTTTGACAAGATGTTGCCCAAGTTCGACCCAGGTGAGAGAATATTAGTAGATGACCACCTACAAAGTTTTTACTTGGCAATAGAAGGATTAAGGGCCGGGGAGTATGAAGACGTAGTCTGCAGATTGTTCCCGCATACCCTTAAGGGAGCTGCAGCATCATGGTACTTTGGGTTGCCTGCAAACTCTATCCCTGATTGGGATACCTTTGAAAGGATCTTTAGGAGTAAATATGTGACTCAGAAGACTCATGTAGCCCTCATGAAAGGGCTATGTGCCTTAAAGAAAGAGATAAAGGAAAAGGTGCACAGTTTCACACAAAGATTTGCAGCCTATCTCAAGAATTTTTCTGAAACAGATAAACCCTCAGACAAGGTCCTGATTGAATATTATACTTTAGCTGTAGGCCCTGAGTTGGCCATGTTTGCCAAAATAAGGGCCAAGCCCACTTTGGCAGAAACCTATGCAGAGGCAGAAGTAGTGGAGGCTGAAAGAGAAAGTATCGAAGATTATCCCGAACAGTCAGGAGAGAAAGGTGCGAGAAGGAAAGCCTTATTGTTTACTAAGCCTAAGGAAGAGAAATCGCCAGATTTTGAAAATATGGTAAAAATGATGCAGAATCTTTCCAACAAAATCATAGATTTGGAGAAAGAGAAGGAAACACAAAAGTTCTATAAGCCCTATTATAAGAAAAGAGAGGATAACAATCAGTCTCAACCTCCTCCTCACAATGCTGCATCCATGAATCTAACAGAAGTAGGAATGGAAAAGTTTTGCACTTTCCACCAACAACCACACTCTGAAAGAAATTGTCCTCAATGGATAAACTCAATAACGTTGGTTATGAATCAGCTGTTGGATTCTAGATTAACAAAATATGGAGAAGAATAAAGAAAAGAGAGTACCACTTCAACGAAGGAACCAGAAGAGGAAACCATGGTTCTGTGGAATTTTGTTTCGTTATTTGATGCTGAAGAGGAAAAGAATCAGAGAAAAGATGTCATGGAAACCAACGTTACAACAAGAAGCCGAGGGGCGGTTAAAGAAGACAATCTCATTCTCCCAAAGATCAAAAGGCTGCAAAAGAATGTTAAGAAATTTCAAAATAAATCCTTAGCTGATAAAATTCCAGAATTCACTATTACCAGCCAAAATCCTAAGCAGAATAATACGTTGGCCAAGCCAAATGAAGAAAAGTTGAATGCTGATAAACCTCATCCCATTGAACAGCAGATGGGTTATGACATCGTGGAAGATATTAAGAAGGCGAGGGCAAACGTTTCACTATTTGAAATGTGTAAAGTGCCGCAGCAAAAAGAAAGACTATTGAAAGCACTTGAAGCATTGGACGAGAAAATGCCCACTTTCAATCAACCTCAGGAAGAAGAAGAAATCGGAGAAACCAGCATTGGAGGTAAGTCTAAGAGCAAACAACCACCTTTCCTCCTCACTTTTGAAATTTTTAATCACAACATACATAATTTTCTGGTAGACTCAGCGGCGTCCGTTAATGTCATGCCAATATCAATCTGTAAAAAGATAAATGGGCAGCCTAAGTCATCCATGTGGAGGGTTGTTCAGTTGGATAGGACGGATGTAAAGGTAATTGGTGAGATGGAAGATGTCCTAGTCCGTCTGGCATCAAATGATAAAGTGTGCCAAGTCATTAATATTGTGGTGGCTGATATACCAGACGCTTACGGTCTTGTCCTAAGCAGAGATTGGTCGGCCAAACTAAATGGATATTTTGCCTCGGATTGGTCGCATCTGTGGTTGCCATACAAAGGAAGTCCGAACCAGATTAAGATTTTAAGGGAGCCTCACATGAAATACAACGTTACTCAATTGAATGAGAAGAATGAACCAGTGGATTCTGTATTGGGAAACTATTTTATTGAGTTGGAACCAGGAAATTACCAAGCAGAAGAAGCCAACAACACATCAGACACTCAGCCTGATCTCTTTCGATTCTCACAGGCTGATGAGATTGACTGTAACATAGTAAACTTAGCCGTAGGAGTAGATTCGCATTCAGTAGTTAGTGATTTTTGGACTTTTTTTTTTGATGGCTCTAAGACGTTAGAAGGGTCAGGGGCCGGTTGTGTCCTGATTGATCCCCAGAAGAATAAACATTTTCTCTCATGTAGATTAGAGTTTGAATGTACGAATAATACAGTTGAGTATGAAGCGCTAGTGCAGGGCTTAAGGAAAGCGATTGAATTAAAGGTAAGTAATCTAAAAGTTTTTGGAGATTCCGAAATTATTGTGAAACAGATCTAGAATCAAATACATTGTGTTTCCCCTCACTTAAAGGCTTACCAAAATGAGGTATGGGACCTGCTTAAATGTTTTAATGCATTCAATATTATTTCAATTCCAAGACTTAAAAATGCAGCGGCTGACTTGTTGGCCACATCAGCCGCTAGGTTGGTACCCACTAATAATCGATGCTCTGTTGAATTACTTTTCAGTCCCTCAGTACCTGATATGATTACCAACCTACGAGTGTTCGATGATGACCAGCAAATTATAGAATGCTTAACGAATGACGAGGTATTTAAAGGAGCAATTATAGACGATGAAGAACATCAGGCTGAGCCGAAGTATGATAATTTCATCCCTAAAGGAGTCAAAACGTTAGAAAGAATGTTCGATTTAAACAAGAAGTTCAGAAGACCAGCCAACGTGAAGACCCACAGCTCATCTCTACAGTTCGAGCTGATAAATTTAGAGACTGAGACAAATCCTAAATTTGTGAATCTCGGCAAATGTTGTTCACCAGCTGAAAGAGACAAGTTCGTCAGTCTGTTTAAACAATATAAAGATGTTTTCGCATGGAGATACGAATATTTGAAAACATATGACACCAGCATCATCAAACATGTTATTCCCATCAAAGCTGGTGTCAAGTCGTATCAGCAACCTTTAAGAAAAATGTATCGAAAATTGGAACCGCTGATTCAGAGTGAAGTGAAGAAATTATTGGATGCTAGAATCATTTTTAAGGTCAGACACTCTGAGTGGGTATCAAATCTGGTACCAATAAGAAAAAAGTCTGGAGAAATCAGACTATGCGTGGATTTCAGAAATTTAAACCGCGCTTCAGATAAAGATAACTATCCTGTGCCACCCATGGAGCAATTGCTACAAATGGTCTCAGGTTCTGAACTGTTTTTGTTATTAGATGGTTTCTCTGGCTACAATCAAGTATTAGTAGCTGAAGAAGACAGATTGAAGACAACGTTCAGGACCAAATGGGGAACCTTTGCCTACAGAAGGATGCCCTTTGGGCTTATAAATGCTGGAGCAACGTTTCAGAGGGCTATGGACATAGCTTTCTGTGGATTGATTGGCCGTAGTGCTGTAGTGTACCTTGATGATATTACGATATTCTAAAAGAAGAGAGAAGAGCACGCATTTCATTTAAGGCAGATTTTTGAACGATGTCAGAAATATGGCATCTCGCTCAATCCCAAAAAGTGTGTGTTCGCTGTCACGGAGGGCAAATTGCTGGGTCATATAGTTTCAAAGAAAGGAATCTCTATAGATCCAGAAAGAATTAAGGCCATTGAACAGATCCCGTTACCCAATAATAATAAAAAGGGATGCAATCATTTATGGGAACTATAAACTTCGTGCGAAGATTTGTGCCTGACTTCGCTCAGATTGTCAAGCCGCTGCAGCAGATGGTGAAGCAAAATGCACAATTCAAATGGACTGAGATTGAGAAGAACGCATTCAGCAAAATTAAAACTGTTGTTGCACATGCACCCTCCCTGAAAAGCCCAGATTTTGATAAAGACTTTATTCTGTATACCTTTGCATCCAATGATTCGCTAGTAGCTGTGCTTACGCAAAAGGAAGATGGGGGGGATGAATTCCCAATATCTTTCATGAGCACTAGTCTGCAAGGGGCTGAATTAAATTACCCAGCCATTTATAAACAAGCTTACGCAGTATTCAAAGCAGTGAAGCAATTCAGGCCTTATATTTTAAAATTTAGAACCAAGGTAATCGTCCCCTACCCAGCTGTAAGGTCCCTTCTTGTACAGAAGGAGTTAGGAGAAAGAAGGGGCAACTGGGTAACAACTCTTCAAGAGTACGACCTTGCATTCAAGCCAGCCTCTATAGTTAAAGGACAAGGGTTGTGCAAATTGATGATTGAAAATGGAAAAAATGAAGAACACGCCTGGGAGGATGAAGCTGAATTACATGTAATGGAGGTATGTCCTTTGTTTACAGCTCCCGAGTCTTGGTATAGAGACCTCATGCATTACCTGCAGGCAGGGCTGTTGCCAGAACATTGGAATTCTAAGCAAAGAAGAGTGTTGCGTCTTAAATCAGCTTCCTATCAAATTGTTGAAGGATTATTATTCAGAAAAAATTATGACGGAGTTCTTCTCAGATGCTTAGAGAAAGAAGATGCAAAGAAAGTAATGTCAGAATTGCATGACGGTCCTGCTGGGGGACATTATTCAGGGGATACTACAACCCAAAAAATCCTCAGAGCCGGTTACTATTGGCCTACGCTCTTTAAAGATGCACACGCACATGTCAGGAAGTGTGATATTTGCCAAAGGTGTAGTGGGAGACAACCTAAAGCAGCAGCACCCCTAAAGCTTGTGATGATCACGGAGCCATTCGAGCAATGGGGGTTGGATATCATTGGAGAAATAAAACCAAATTCCTCCCTACAACACAAGTACATTCTGACCGCGAATGATTATTTCGCTCGCTGGGTCGAAGCAGTCCTGCTGCGCAAAATAAATCAAGACGAGGTCATCGGCTTCCTGCAGGACCACGTCATGACCAGGTTTGGAGTTCCAGTTTCGTTAGTTTTTGATAATGCTACGTAATTTTCATCAATTAAATTAACTGCTTTTGCTCATGATAAAGGGATAAAATTGCATTATTCTGCTAATTACTATCCATAAGGAAATGGCCTGGTTGAATCCACTAACAAAAATCTGATTAGAATTTTAAGGAAGACTGTGATAGAAAACCAGAGGAGCTGGCACTCAACGCTACCAAACGCCCTTTGGGCCGATAGAGTCACCCCCAAGTCTGCAATAGGAGTGTCTCCGTATACCTTGGTGTATGGTAAAGAAGCCATTCTTCCCCCCAACATCATGCTAGCCTCTTCCATAATAGCTCAAGAGTCCAGAGGGTCGGAGAATGAAGTTTTGCAGATGAGGATATGCAATCTTCTGAAAGCAGAAGAGGCTAGATCTCAAGCCAGAGAACACTTTAAGCAACAACAGGAGTTAGTAAAGAGATGGTTCGACAAACATAAAGCTGGAACAAAAGACTTTGAAGTAGGAGACTTAGTTCTCAAATGGGATCACCCCCATGATGAGAAAGGAAAGCATACTAAATTCCAGCAGTTGTGGGTAGGCCCTTTTCAGATTGCAGCAAAGCTTGGCCCTTCTACTTAAAAGTTGCAAGATTTACAGGGGTGGGAGGAGAACTTACCAGTAAATGGTTTGGTTCTCAAGCCTTATTTTTCCTGAGTTTCTTTGAGTTCTTCTGTCTTGTATATAAATAATCTGTTTGGCTGTCTTTTGAGTCATGTTTTTTCAGTTGGTTTTAGTTTGAGTTTTCTTGATTTCAATAAAGGGAACGAACCCGTGGTTGCATGGGGAACACCAATTTTTTTGGGAATGATAAACATTTTTGGGTATCAGACTGTGTGTTGTTGTTTGTCTAAAAGAACTTCTTCCAGTTTAGCAGTTTTCTCGAATAGCTCTGAGTGCATTGAAGTCTTGCTTAACCCCTGTGAAATAAACCGGATTCAAAGAGTCTGGAATACTATGTTGAGGTTCCATCCACGTCACACTTAAAATGTTCTAAGCGGCGACAGCAAAGGACCCATGGAAAGGAGCAAGGTGAACAATATATTAAATATAAATGATCCCATGCCAAGAAACGAATTCCAAAAGGCAAATAAGAGTAAAAAAACTCCTATGAAAGCATCATACATCAAAGCAAATGCTGAATCATAAGTACTAAATTGCCGAAAGTTCCTCTCCGTCCGTGAGTTGAAACATGAAGTACACCGCTCACACAAAAGGACACTATGGGATAGAGGAGCCTGAATAAAAATTCAGAAAGAAAGGCATGCGGGAGGACTCATATGGAAAGGGACAAAAGTCCAAAAGCACAAAAAGTGCTAAAGTGGTATGGGAATGAGGAATAAACGAATATTTTTGTTTACGATATGCTACAATCCTGTGGTGTCCAAGCTATCAACTACCTGAAGACAAAAGTAATAATGAAATTCATCCTCTGGCGTCAACAGAGTTATCTGGACTTGAAAATCTTGGTTTCCACTCTCCCAAATTGGACTATCATCAATGATTAAAGGTACACACTTCCCTCATTTGAGAAATCCAGATAGCTGGAAGAATTCAATAGATGCATTTGTTGTTAAACAGTCTGTCACTCAAAGAATAATCGCCTAGAGATCTAGGTTCACCAGGTAATCGCCAATTGTTGCAGCTGCAACCGTTCTCCCCAAATTTCTTAAATTTTGGGCCCCTCCTCATGATTTAGCGTTGTTTTTAATCGTTGGATCCTTTGAACCTTTTGGTCGTGCTTTAGTGTTGGATGATTTTAAAAGATTGACTCTCGGCCTGTTTCGGAGATTGTGTGTGTTTGAAGTTGTTTGGGTCGCCGATTGTGAGTTTGGTTTTGCTGATGGTTTTTTGAAAGGCCGTTGTTTCGGAGGTGAAATGTATTTTGACCATTGTTGAATTTTAAAACTCTTCGAACACTTATTTTTTCTATTGATCGGGCGACATTTTTCGTTTAATCGGAAGCCGTAGGCATTTCCTCTTCCGCCGTTGCGACTCCCAAAGCGGCTAAGCACCCGAAGTATAAAGCGCTCTGACTCCCGATGCGTGTTAACCCTTTAGTCGTGTACCCGTAGCCTTTTCTCTTCCGTCGTTGCGGCTGGGAAAGTCATTTGGCTTCCGATGTGATGTCTTCCGACTTTTGACTAAAGCTTTTCCTGCCCGCGTTTCGCGTGTCTTTAGCCCTTGTCTCTTCCGTTGTTGCGGCTGGGAAAGTCATTTGGCTTCTGATGTGATCTCTTCCGACCTCCGATTGGAATTTCTCCCGCCCGCGTTTCAGGTCATATCTTTTCCTGTCGTTGGTGGTTTCTTTAGAACCCGTAGGTGGACGGAGTAGTGGTGCCGGCGTTCGTTAACCCTTGTGGCCGTAATGCAGTGCTTGGCCTCTCTTAATGCTTAGTCGTTTTAGTTGATACGTTTTGAATACGGTTCCGATGAGTGATGCACATCGTTTGATTGCAGGTGGTTTCCAGAGCTTGGTCAAATCACTACGGCGCGCAGGCATAGCTGGGCAGGTTTTGGAAGAAGTCGAACCATGGCCGTGCGGATCACTAGTAGGACAAACGAAGGAAAAGACAAATTGACTGGCGATAAAGGCACAGGCTAGAAAGATCTATCAGTTACTAATCAGATCATGAATGCAGACAGAAAATAAAATGGGAAGATGAAACGTTTTAAGGGACGGGGAAAAGTCATACGTTGGGGGAACCCAAGCGATCTACTGTTTTGTTTAAATATTTGAAAGTTAATAGCTAGAGGCTCTTTTTCCCTAGAAAAACTTGTAAACCATTTGCTTGTAAGAGGAACTATTTCATTTTACAGTCAGAAACTGCAACTTTTGCCTGTTGGAGAAAGCGCTATGTGGAATGTATCAATGTGATTAAATGAGCAATGTTGAATGTGAACTATTTCGTTTTCAGCTGTGCCTCATTAGCTGTAAGAGCGTTCTAATTTCTTGAACTTATGTTCTTATCTGAATGTTCTTCAGTACCTTTATGACGTCTTTCCACTATGAGTAATGAAATTTTTAACTGTTGATGAGCTATCTTATCATATATACTTTTCTTCATGTTTATATGTTTGGTTATAAGAACAGCTATCTGTGATTTGCCATAACACATGAACAGGGGTGCATTACTCATGAATGAATACCCAGCTCTCTAGAGATAGTTTAGTTAGTATTTATTTTCTTGCATGATTTGGATGCTTGTGAGTCTAAGACGAGAGGTAAGAACCTGCGCATCACATTGTGACTACTCTTTGCATCTTTATCACCCTGCATTGTTAATTAGGCACGTGCATATCATACTTAAGTCAAAAAATACAAAATACGGTGGACGGGGCTGCAACCGGTAAAACCTTGTTTTTGTTACTTTGACTTACGGTAGCTGGACCGCAAATCAGACGGATTCCCCATACCAAACAGTCACGGGCTAGTTGGGAACGTTGACTGGGGAGAATCCCTTGCTGTTGTTGCCTACAAATTTCCAGGCCTCAATAGAGAGATAGTATAGAGTGGGGAGGGAGGGTTCTAGCCAATAAGGCAGGTGGTAAGGATCTGACGCCACCAGATGAAGATCATCGAAGTGGTCATCAGAAGCATATTGAATAACATCATAAAGTGCTTCATGAGGGCCAAGAGATGATGACTCAACAATATCTTTTCCTCTAGGACTGTGGCCAGTCGTGGAAATCATGTTTACAGTTGCCACATGCGTACATCATGTTTATTTGCAGTGGGGGTGGCAACATCTGGTGTGCAGAAATCAAGTTGATCGATGGTCACAATCTTCCCCAAATGTGGGAATTGGAGGGTTCGAAATACTGTCGAAGCGACAACTGTCATGGCATAGAACTAGTTTCTACCCAATTGAAGATTGTATTCCAACGTGACATCGACTACCTCCACTTGAATGGAAACAATCTTGCCCCCAAGATCGACTGAAAGGGCTGGTAACAGACCATGAGGTTGGAAACCTTGTCCGTTGAAAGCTTTCAAAGTTGTGGGTGACTTCGTAAGTTTAGGAGAACCTATGGCTCTCCAGCAAGTCACAAACAGTACTGAGGTGGAATCTCCCTCATCCAAAATGGTCTTATGGACCTTCCTCCCAACTAATCTAGTCGCGATTTGAAAGGTGAGCTAGTGAGGTAATATGGACTTATAGTTCTCCATATTAAAATGAATTAAATTGGTGTTATCCGGGTCTAATGGTCCCAATGTTGTTAACAAGTTTTTGCGTTGCATTGGACAACTTTGAAGAACCTCGAGGGTAGACATTGTGCAAGGTGCTCGAGCCAAATATTCAATGATGTAGTAGAATTGTGCAGCTTGAGCATTTGGATTAAAGACGGACTTTCTGAGGGTACTCTTGGGTGGGTGCAAAATCAAGTCGAGATTAGGTTTCTCTATTGTGAGAGGACCATTAGATGAAGACGGAGGAGAACTAGTGGAAGGAGGTTTTTCAGAAGAAGAAGAATTCTCATCCTTCTTTTCTGCCGACTTGTCATATGACTGACTATGAGTACTCAAGTTAATAGTTTACGAGGACATCATTCTGATTTCTTCTATAGAATTAGAGGTTCATTGATTAGACATATGATCTATTAATTGTTGTTGGGAAGGAAAGGGGTCGATAAGCACTACAGGTATAGGGTTATTCTTCAGAAATTTACGAACCTCTTCACTGTGAGGACAGTCCTTCGTGAAGTGGTCTCCACCACAGAATAAGCAGGGATTCCTAGCCTTCCTTTTCGTTTTATTGTCATTCTCTAGGGTCGTAGCCTTGGGATTCTCCTGCTGGTTTCCAGAATTCTTATTTTTTCCTTTTCCTTTCTTCTTGTTACTGGGTATTTGCGTGGTTTGAATGGAATTTACCTCAACAAAAATCGTAAGAGCAGAAGGAGTAGCTATAGGAGGATTCTGTTTCTTGGCAGGCTTAGCTGCTGACGAGGGCTAGATTGAACCGACAACCCCATCAATAGGAATTTTTGTAGGTGGCTTGGTAGGGTCAGTGCTGGGATGCGGAGCTTGAGGGATTAGGTCATACAAAGTTCCGAACTGGGAATAGATCAAGTATAGATACTAAGTGCAACTGATATCCTGCTCTTCAGTAACAACACCACCCATAGCCACTACTCGGGAAATGGGAGGCAACAAGGATTTTGTGAACCAATCTGCCAATAGCTAGTTGGGAATAGGGGCCTCAATAAGTATTCGTCGTCTCCTCCATTCATGGATATGATCTAAAATATGTGTGGAGGTATTTGGACGAAGGGATGTTAAAATATTCGTACCTGTTTCGTAACGAATGGGCAATTGGAAATGAGTAAGAAAAACTATCGCCATTGAGATAAAGTCCACAAACGAATGTTGCAGAAGTTCAATGTACCACTTTGAAGCCATACCAGTCAAAGTTCGTTGGAAGAGCCTTAAGCGGACTGAGTCATCCATCAAGGAGTTGGAAGAACACCATAGATGGAAAGTCATAACATGGTTTTTGGGATCTTCTCCCTGCTTCCCATGAAATTTTGGGATATCTGATGGTAACTTTACTGTAGTAGCAGGCCACAAAGGGTTATGCTGAATGGGATCATTAATCAACTTGGACAGATCATGCAAGTCCAAAGTTTCCAAAAAAGGAAGTTGCCGGTTAGGCTGCACATACTGGTAGTATTGATAAGGCATGTGTATACCATTAGGACCATAGGCTAATTGATACACTAGTTGTTGGGAATTTGGATTCACAGATGATCCTCCCAAAGATCCGCTAGATGGAGGTGGGCCACTGGGAGGAGGGTTTCCTCCAGGTGGTGGTGGTGGTCCTCTTCCAGGCGGGCCTCTACCAGTGGGCCTCCAAAAGGTGGTCCACCATAAGGTGGTCCGCAAGGAGGTGGTTTGCCAAGTGGTGCCCCCCAAAAAGGTGGTGGTCCTCCAGGAGGTGGTGGTCCTCTAGGAGGTGGTGATCCTCTAGGAGGTGGTCCCCCAGAAGGTGGTTCGCCATAAGGTGGACCTCCTCTAGGTGGGACTCCTCCAAGTGCCCCCCCACCAGGTGGGCCTCCACCAGGTGTGTTACGAAGAAACATTCCTATGGCGTGGGGTACCACAACAGACAAAGTAACCGCATAAATCAATCCCTTCCCATATGCAAGAGAAATAACACATCTAACACTAAAGGATATCGAAACATAACTTATTCCGGATGGTTGATGTAGATCCCTGTTAAACTTTTCCAATCTCGCTTGTATTAGCAATTTGCTCTCTCAACAATCAGCAAACAAGACAAGCATGCTATATAATGGTGTTAGACATGCTCTAGCATATATAATCAATAACATATAAGCATCCATGGATTCAATATTCATTTAAATACACATTATTGGACAGGAAAAGATATTTCTATTAATATAAATTAGAGATTACAATAGTGACAACCTCTGTTGGCATGTCTGTGAACCAGAGAAACTGAGTCCTCCACCTGGGCCTCCACCACTTCAATCCTCCATCTCTCGATAGCAATCTCACAAGCAAAGGCAAGCTTGGGAAGAACACAAAATGCTCTAAGGGACAAATGGATGTAGACTCAAGTATAACCTCCCACAACAATGGACTATAGTTTTCTTGCTCTTCAATTCCTCTCCTTTCAATGTATCTAAAGGGTTCCTTAAATAGTGCTTCAATGGGGTAATGGAAGGTCAAATATGAGCGATCTCAAGGAATATGGAAGGCCAAGAGACAAGTGACTCGGATCCACATCAAGGAAAACTCCAAAACTATTTGGCCGTTTGCACACATCCCAATGTACGCGGGTTTGAGGGTCATATCCGCATATATACGTGAGAATAGGTTTAAAAGTCGCGTATGGCAAATAATGCATGTTTTTAGGGATGATTTTGGAAACATCAAAGGTACAAAAATTGTCCATGGGGTCCAAAGAGTCTGTAGAGGGACAGGGAAGGCCATAAATGTGTTATCCACCATGTGTGGTAAAATCAGCTGTAACAGATGCCCCCTAATGTGTGAGGTTAGAGGGGTGATACGATGGCCGAAATACATTATAAGTCCATCCTAGAAGTGGAGTGATGAAGAACCAGGTGGAATAACCAGCCATCCAACAGTATAATACAATAATCAAACTCGGCACATGACTGCAAGTACATACAACAGTCCCGAATATATAAGAGGACAATGGAAATGAATAGGCATGATACAAAATATGACATGTGTAGTCATCGCCACGTACAATATAGATAGATCAGAATCTCCATGATGAAGATATACAAAGGATTATGATCTCCATGAAAGCTGAAGATATACAATGGATCAAGATCTCCATAATGGCTAAATATATCTGACATACACTAGAATCAAGTCACGAGAGCTGAAATCTCATGAACACTGGCACGATCAAGGAGGTAGCATATATGAAATGCCACCAATCTAGAAGGTCTTCTACATAATCCGCTATGAGTACATGTCTTTCTATGTGAATAGAGGTGTCGAGGTCAAACATAGTAGTCCATCGTTTGATTACCGGTCATTGATGTATACCGTTAACAGATGCGAGATCACCCACCGATAATGAAAATGGGAATCAAGGTACTAGAGTGCAAACTAACAAGTGTGTTGAGGTCAAACACTTGAAAGAATCCATCGATCAGGGGACATTGATGTATTCCCAAAATTATCGATGGCGAGAGAACCTGCCACTGATGACTGCAAGTCTCAAGGCACTCAAAAATGACTCTAGATTCCTATCCCAAAGTAAATGATCTGAAGTCGATGGGATGAAATTTGTTGGAAGGATGGTATTAAGGCATCCCTCATCATCCAACACGAGGTACTCAGCAAAGCTGTACAATGTGGAAGGACTCGATCATAATCTGCATGAACCGGTATTAGTACCAGGAATGGCCGACATGCAATGTCAAGATAACTGAGGAATGAATGACTCAGGTTTCAACTTCCTTCGAACAAGAGCATAAAGGCGAACGATGACTGAATGTAGATAGCATAAACTCAATATACAAAACTGGGACATCTCTGCGACACAGGAGGCATCGACAGAGGCTCCATAGGGACTGGAAGCTTAACCAGTCGGTGGAGATAGACTCAGAGAAATGAGTACAGCTCCTAAAGTCAAACTATTAACCCAACCAACGGATGTGATATACAGTGTTGTGTTCATTGGTGACATGACTCGACTGCTTCCAAAGATAACATCTTTTCCTGTCCGACTTTTTGGTTTTTTTATTTTTTTGGACCTTTTCAAATATTTTAAAAAGCTTGAAAAAGAATAAAAGTGCTTTATAGTTACAAACTAGGAGAAGACTAGTGTCAAGGGGCAAACAAACTAGTTCCAAGCAGCGGAACGTACCTATGCTCAATGCAAGGAAATATGTGTAGGATAACGACACTCGGGGGAAAGTCCCTTCCCGGGAAAAAATGGGGAATCAAGCTGCAAAAGATATGTAAAATGGCTCTGCTTGGCTAGACATGAGACAAGATCGGGCTATATAGCTGATAATCAAAGTCATGGAAGCTGGCATAAGGCTCAATAAGGCAAGCAAAACTCACGATAATGCAATTACAACTTGACATAAGGGAGTCCTGGGGAAAAACACCAGCAAAAAGATCAAGAGGAGTATGAGGCTCTTGCGCAAAGTCATTGTGATACTATACAAAGGATTCCCACACCCTAAAGGAAAAATGTCGGCATGGGCGCCAAATGCAAAACATGAGCTAACTAGGGCACCCATGTATGATCAAGCTTTACCATTCACATCATGTCACTTCTAAAAGCAACAAGGAGGTTTCGCGACAAGATAGAATGGGTTCGTACCTAAGGTTATAATGAAATGGTCATAAGTTCATGCAAAGTGCAAACAGATGTGAAACCTAACCTATATTCCAGTTTAGACATAATACCTGAAATCGGCATGAACGGGTCAAAACCACGATCAAACGACGCTCAAAATGAACTCCTACATCATCAAATTAGTCCAAAATGGTCCAAAATGGTCAGAAACGGTAAAAAACTATAGAAAGTGGGTAAAACATTTCCATAAATAGTAAAAAATTCAAAAATTCCATATCATTTGAAATTTTTACCCATTTGAGCTCAAAACTTCCAACACAAATTTCGGGAGCATCATCCGACGAAATTCGACACCGTTTGTTCCAGGTAACTCCTCATGTCCTCCTCTTCCCATTTCATGCAAAAATTTTTAGTTTCGATGGTCAATTTTATTTTCTAGGTCGATCTAAAGTAGGTGTTTCGGCCCACGTGGATATAGGGGTTTTTTCCGTGTATAGGGCTGGCCATACGCAGAAAAACCTCCCAAAACCGCGTACATACGCGGCTGTTTTGCAAATAGTCGCATATGCGTCTGCAAATAAGGATTTTAAAGGCAAATAATGATCAAAAATCATGTTTGATGTGCAGGATTGTTCTAGAATGGAGGGAGAGGGAACATGGTGATGTAGAAGAGCCTGTTCAAGGTGACTTAATGGCCCAACAAGCTCTACATGCATGCGGTTTGTATAAGTTTTGGTGTCTTGGCAGCCTGAGGGCCAAACCAAGGCTCCTGCAGATGCTAGTGGATTACTGTGATCCAGAATCATAGTCTTTTCACATTGACGGGATGTCTCTCAGTATAGAGATTAAGGACATATACTTTATTACTGGATTATCTCGACGAGGAGAGGTGGTAAACCTATGATCTCGCGGGCCCAGAGGTGGCCTAACTATTGATGAGTACATTGCGGTGTACTGCTTTTCGGACACGGAAAGGGTTGGGAGTCAAATCCCGACAAACTAGATCCAGGTGCTGGGACTGAAGGCCATACTATTGGAACTCGTAAGGATAGCCAGTCTAGCTTCACTGCACCAGGCCTCACGACCATTGATGTTCTATGCGGTGGAGTGTATGAGACCCATAGTGTACGACTGGAGCATTGCGCTGTTGAGTAACATGAAGCAACAACTCAGTGACTACAAGATGGGCAGGGTGAGAAACTTAGGTTTCAGTAGCATACTAAGCATGTTCTTCTTTGAGTGTGTACCAGGGCTAAGCCCTAGAGTGGACATTCCTACACACGGAGTTTGAGATCCGGCCCAACGTCATTGGGAAAATGCTATGCGTAGACTGAGCAGAGGTAGGGTGGCTAACCCCTACCCAACAGACTTCTTTCCATGGTGGCGATGGCAGATCATTGCCATTGATGACTACCCCTATGTAGGGATAGATTTTAGGGGAGATTCGGACATGCCCCTACCACCAGGAGCGACATATGGTGACATAGGTAACGAATCCTAAACCCTCTTTTTAAGTTTTTTGAATTATTAATTTTTTTGTGTTTTTTGATATATTGACTCAAAAGACATGTTTTGAGGTGACAATCTGTCATGTGTATGCAGATGTTGGACCACAACAGCCTGATGGTTTCCCTCATCATAGACAGAGGGGAAGAGGAGACGACATCATGGGTGCGGATGTGGAGCAGACACTCCAAAGCATCCACACAAACTTTGTAAGCTTGACACACAGGGTACCCGTGGCGTAAGTCGAGGACTTTCCTGAGGCCATGCAGCACCAAGTGGTTGGTGTACCACGGGCATGGGTTCAATTATTTCGATGGCTAGCTAGAGCCGTGGTGTGCTACCACGATCATAACCCCCCTCCTCCTCCTTAGGCTTAGAGTCCTGAGAGTATTTATTTGTGTACTACCGTGTATTATATTTTGGTGGCTCGAAAGCCCCAATTTTGTATTATGACACTTATTATTATGACGTCACATTTTGGATGTTTAATGAAAAACTTTTATGATGATCGATTTTATTTATTTACATGTGTGTAAAAATGTATGTTTGTGATATGCTTCTGGTCTATGAAACAAATGCCAATCTAGCACATAGTTAGCATATGAGTCAGCAACTTGATTAAAAATTCTTGAAACATGTATGAATTTCATGTTCTCAAATTGTCGTTTTAGCAATCTCACGCGTAAGAATCTTCGTAATAATGTCGGATCCCTAATACGATACAAGCCATTAAGCTGTGAAACCACTAACTATGAATCAAGACGTACCTCGAGAGAGAGAACACCAATTGAAATGGCATCCCGCAATAACTTGATAATGGCACTATATTCAGCAACATTATTCGAAGAAGGGCGTAAACATATGCTTCCTGAAGACAATACTTGACCCGTAGGAGTATAAGTTACCCAAGCAGCCGAAGCTGAATTTTGAGTGTGACGGCTAGCACCATCAACGAATCCTATGTAACCGAAAGACTCCATCGACATCTGCCATAAGAAACAAAAGCTAATCAACAAATCCGATCACCATAAGAAAACCTAACTATGTAAAAAACTATACAATAATATACAACAATCAACCCTGGCTGAAGATCATGCATAGTATTTTTTAAGATAGAGCCCATTTCTAGTCTTCACCAAGGCTGTCCCTTCATAATCCATCAACTCATAGGCGCCTTTCTCTAACACACGTTTGACTACGTAAGGACCATTGCACATGGGATTAAACTTCCCTGCCCCCAAGGGTTCTTTAGCTTGATCCCATAAAAGGACCAAAACACATTCACTAAACTTCCTCAAACGGACAAACTTAGCATATTGGACCTTAACTTGACGCTTATTTACTTCTAGAGCCACTAAGGAATCCCGCCGCTGCTCATCAAGCTGCTCTAAGTGGACCAAACGTTCCTCCAATGTGGAAGTGTTTGGTGAAAGCTCTATAGCTAGCTTCAATGAAGGGATTTCACATTCAATCGGCAAGAAAGACTCCACCCCATGTACGAGCTGATATGGAGAGAAACCAGTGGCAGTCTTAACCGCAATTCTATAGGCCCACAAAGCAAGATATAACATGATATGTCAATTCATCTTGCTTTGCGTGATGGTTCATTGGAGAATGGACTTAAGTGATTTATTCACTGCTTCAACTTGTCCATTCGCTTGAGGGTAATAAGAAGAGGAGTGCTCCTGTTTGTACCCTAACTTCAAAGCCAACTCTTCCATCATTTTATTCTGAAAGTGCCTACCATGGTCAGTGACAAGCTCTTTCAGAATGCCAAACTGAGTAATAATTTTTTGAAAATGAAATGTGCGACTGTCTCACCGTCAGATTTAATCGTGGGCATAGCCTCTGCCCATTTCATGAAATAATCGACAGCCACTATAATGTGATGATGCCCCCTAGCCGAAGCTGGGTTGCAATCCATGAAGTCAAGCCCCCACTTGGTGAAGGGACCGACGGTGATAATTGGATGTAATGACACAGGATGCGAGCACATATTGCATGTAAACACCTAGCAAGGGTGACACTTCTTGACCGCATTGACACAATCTTTGAAGATCGACGGCCAAAAATATCCCGCTCTCAAGATTTTATGGGCTGTAGAAAGCCCAAATAAATGACCACCACATGCCCCTCCATGGCAATCATTCAGCATAACCTCAGCCTCATCATGGGTTAAACAATGACGCAAAATGGAATATACCCTATGGCAGTACAAAGTGTTATCCACTATAAGGTAGTTCTTAGCTACATGACGTAATCGTTGTCGCTCATCCCGTGAAAGGTGAGAAAGGACCTTCAATGTTTTCAAATATACAATGATATCCCCATACCATGGGTCCAAATTTGAGATAAGGAAAATATGCTCATCGACAAATGTATCCTCATAAACCTCCTCCTCCTCCACACTTGGAAAATCAGAAATGAGCTTCGCAAAGATCAACGATTTCTTCGATTTCGCCGAAACGAATTCGAGATAGAATTCTTGCAAAATAACAATCCACTTATTGTATTTTCCCCCGATCATCCTTGTAGTGAGGATGAACTGAAATGGATTGACATGAGCTACCACCAGGTCTGGCGAAGGAGAATGTAATGTCTCAATCTTTGAACCGCATGAACGGTGGGCAAGGCAAGTTTCTCCACATGAGAATAATGGATTTCCGCATCAATAAGGTTCTGACTCAAATAATATATGACATGCTCCTGGATCTCCTCATCCTCCTAAACCAAAACCATACTAACCATCTCCATTGATGTGGCCACATAAATAAAAAAATCACAACTATAGTCAGGTGGACTAAGCACGGGGGCCGATGCTAAGGCTCGCTTAAGAGCATCAAAGGACTCTTGGGCTCGCTCATCCCAGCAAAAAGTGGTGTCCTTCTTTAAAAGACACATAAAGCCTTTAGTTAAATTGGCAAAACTAACCACGAATCTCCACAAGAAATTTGCCATGCCTTGCAACACTGAAGATGTCTAATATTATGCGGGGGAGACAATTGAAGTATTGCCTCAACCTTTAAGGGATCGACTCTTATACCCTCATTGGATACGATGAACCCCAGCAAGCGACCAACAATCACGCAAAAGATGCACTTATGAGGATTTTACCTAACTTGGTAATGGTGACATCTTTTGAATACTAATCTCAAATGGTATGGATGGCGCACTCTCATACGAGAATGAGCAGCAAGATCATCCAAATACACTTCGATAATTGTTTTGAGATCATGAAAAATTAAGGTCATAGCCCACTGAAATGTAGCTCCGGGATTTTTAAGACCGAAAGGCATCTTTCGATATGCAAAAGTACCCTAAGGACAAATAAATGCAGTTTTATGTTGATCCTCGGGTTTGATCTGAATTTGATTATATCTAGAAAAATCATCCATGAAGGAGAATACCTCACTTCCCACACACTCATCCAAATTCTGATCAATAAATTGTGGGAAAATTATCCTTAGGACAAGCATGATTTAAATTGCTCCCTGCTTCTTATCAACCAGAACGGGATTTGAAACCCACTCCATCAAGGGAACGGGATAGGTAAAATTGGCTTTTAACAACTTCTCTATCTCAGGCTTAATAGCGAGTGCTTTTCTAGGATTCATCGCATGCAAATGTTGTCGAACGGGCTTCGCATTCGGATAGGTCTTAATCTCATGTTCGACAATACGAGGGTTGATACCTGGCATTTCCTCATATGACCAAGCAAATATGTCATGAAACTCTTTAAATAGCTCAGTATACTCCTTGATTTCATCAAGGGAACAATCCACCCCAATGTAGACGTTCTCAACTTTGCCAGGATCGTGAGAAATATTGATAGGAATAGTAGGTGATAAATTCGCCACGTTCCCATCAGCCATCTGACCAGTAGAGCTCAATGGAACCACGGGACTACCAATCCTCTCGCTAAGAATCTCCCTAAAGTCCTCATGATCCATACCGTTAAGCTCAGGAAGAAAATATGATCTATGATGTAACTCTTCCCAAGGTGACTCAACCCCAGACATGGCCCCAATAATGGCTTCATCTAATGCAAAAAACATCATCAAGGCAATCATGTGTGTGAGAGGACTCAACTGCCCATGCAGGCAGCACATATGGGTCCTCCTCCTCCGTCTGTGAAGAGGAAGGACTAGGCTCTGCAACACAATCAAGATTCGCTTGATATGCTATCATTGCTATAGGAAATGGCACATCCGTTTCGACAGGTCCATTCGAAGGACTCAGTGAAGGAAGAATCCAAGGATCTTCCATATGAGTAGTGTGAAAAGACATTGAATTCAACGAATAAAAAGCCCGACCAAAACTAGATCCGATCATAAGAACGGGTGCAGGACGGCTAAAGGTCCCCATAAGATATGGATACATACCCACACCCACACTCCCAGTTGTCGGCTGAGAATGATCGATAATCGGGATAAAAGCTCTCGATGATGCACTAACGCTCGGATTATGGAATGATGTCTGATCAATCATAACGATCTCCCCATTAAATGGAAAGCATAATACTCGAAAAAGAGAAGAGGCTACAACTTGCATACTATACATCCAATTCTGAGCCAGCAAAAGATTGTAGTCAAGGGGCATATCAACCACCTCGACATCGATCGCGACAGTCTTCCCTCGTAATTGGACCTTAAGAGAAGGAAGAATCCCGTGCGACCGAAATGAACTACCATCAAAGGTATTCAACATAGTAGCGGATTGAGACAACTTGGAAGAACCCAAACCCTTCCAACATGACAAAGACATCACAAAAGTAGCAGCACCTTCATCAATCACAGTGCATTTGACGGTCATATTAGGACACTCTACATGAATCAAAAGAGACACGTAGTAAGGCAAGGGAGGCTGTAGTCCCATGGTTTCAAATTTGATAATAGAATAAGAGTTATCATCATTAACCCCAAGAGCAAAAAGCAAGGATTTATTTTGTGGAGGACAACTTTGAAGTACTTCAAGCGCAGACATCGCACAAGGAGTTTGGCCCAAATACTCTACAATGGAATAGTTCTGGGCGACTCGGGCATTAGGATTGTGCCCCAAATGCTTTAGGACTCCCTTAGGAATGTGAGGTGCAATTTCAGGTTTATCCATAGGGTTTTCAATATGCAAAGGGATTTTGGGTGGAGCAGGTTCTTTTCCAAGCTCTGGTTATGACGAACCATAATCTTTCACACGAGTCACAACCTTAGTAGGACGTACCATATTGATGCAACCATGACCTGTATTGGCTTCCGACGGATTTTGATCTCCGCCCGATGCACAATGAGGATCATTGGTCCTCGAGTTAATATTTTGATTATGGGGTAAAGTATTAGTTAGCACAGCTGGGCCCTATGCTATGAATCTCGAGGCATCTTCCATATGAGGGTACAAGTGAGTGAGGTGGTCCTCCTTACACAATTTGCAAGGAAACTTTACCTTACATTTAGACTGCTTGTCCCCCCAGCATTATGAGCATTCTTGTCATTAAAATTATCATTTTTGTTCTTGTTCCCACCCTTACAATTATTTTTACCCTTTTTCTTATTCCTTCCGGGCTGTTGGTTGCCCTTCTCGTTCGACGATTGCACGAAAAGTACACTCACTGTTTGGGTGGGTTGAGACGAAGCCGTGGCTTGTCCCAAAGCACATTGGTTAATAGACAATTGGCTCACTTGTTTCACAGCTGAATCCGCGGGTTTGGCACTTGTATAATCCACAATGCCATCGACATGTGGTCTAGGATTGATCTTAGGATCGAAACTAGATCGCGGAATGTTAGGTATAATCTCATACAAAAGTCTGGATTGAGCGTAGATCAAATCCAACTCTTTTTCCCTAAAAATTGCTTGTTCCTTGTTTTGGACTCCGGATGTAGAAACATCCTTCACGATATAAGGTAACAACGACTTGAGGAACCACTAAAGGAGAAATTTCGATGGTATAAAGGCTTTAATCAACCACTTTCGTCTACTCCACTCTTGAATATGATCTAAGATATGTGTGGCTTTGTCTTGTCGAAATGTCGACAAGAGTTCTGTACCAATGTCGTAATGCACGGGTAGCTGAAAGTGATTGAGGAAAGTCATGGCAAGGTTATCGAATAAAACGAATGCCCCCCTTGGTAACTCTATATACCATTTCATTGCAGGCTCAGTGAGGGTGCGTTGAAATAGCCTTAAACAGATTGAGTCGTCATGTAAGGAATTGGAAGAGCACCAAAGGTGAAAAGTAGTGACATGCTCACTAGGATCTTCTCTTGCTTTGCCCTCGAACTTTGGAATGTCCGAAGGAAGCTTGTTAGGGACGGCCGACCAAGCTGGGTCATGAGATACCAGATCATTCATAAGTCTAGATAAGTTAGGTAAGTTCAACATTGCGAGGAAAGGGAGCCTAGGTTGAGTCGGTCTATGCCACGCTCCCTGATAGTTCTGGTTCATGTAAGACTGATTGCTATAAAGACCATGGCCTTGGCCATAATATCCTCCTCCCATTTGACCCGTGTAGGGTTGCATGGAAGCATTATGATGTGGTGTACCCTGACTATGCGGTGCTACAAAGCCATAATTCGAAGAGTAAGAAGGTTGTTGATACCCGTACCCATAAGGTTGATAGTTCTGTCCATATTGCGGTCCATAAGAATGTCCATGAGAAGCTCCATAAGGTGTCCCATGGGATGTGCCATGAGAAGCTCCATAGTTAGGGATATGGGGAACTCCTTGCGATGGACCATGAAACAATCCAGAAATAGGAATATCAACTCCTGAGACAACGAGAGGTACTTGAATCTGAGATACTACCGTGCGAGCAGTCACAGTATGAACATGGCTAGTAGCGATATTCCAGCCCAAAGGACCACGTGAATGAGGGGGAGGAAGGGTTGTCAAAAATGCATTCGAAGGAGTAGGGTTTGAGGATGAAGGGACATGTGAAGGGATGTAAGTGGTGTTCCCTATGGTCACTCGTCTTGGTTTTGGTATCTGCATATGACTACTAACACTAGGTCTAGGACGGACATGTGAGGTAGCTTCCACCACTGGGATGGAAGGTGCAATGTGACTAGTGCTCCCAAATCTCTCTGCATGGAAAGGAATAGGAGTGCCCCCAGGCGTAGTACTAGGTTCAACTTCTGACTTGGCATGATGTGTTGGATCGTGTGCAGGGATATCAGGCATGCCATAATGAACATGACTAGTGCTTGTGGGTTCATGATGAGTCTCGTCGCCTGGAAACCAATATCGACGACCTGTGAATGAGGGATCATAACCAGAATGTGAAGGTATTTCTGGTGAAAAATCATATACGGGAGTAGAATCTGCATCTGCAACCTCATGAGGTGGAGAGGAAATCTCACGAATCTCATCCTTGTGATCTCCCATCTTGTGTGAATCAACGTGAGAAGTAGTCTGCCTGGACTGTCTGTTTCTCTCTCCCAAAGGAGGAGGAGATGTGGAAGGAAGAAGTCCTGCTAAACAATAAGAATAATGAAGTGTCTTGCTTGAATCCACAATGACTCAAAAATTAAAAAGACTCGTTCTAATTACGCAAATCCTAGGCAAACTAGCATGCACAGAGCATACACCTATAAAATTTAAATCCAAATCACAAGCAAACAAAGGTAGGATATGTGATCTCCTGAATGAAGCAGGTATGTCTCTCCTAGGAGAGGCTTGAGACTCCCATACAAAACAAGCAGAGGTTCGTAACCAATTATAATGGCCCTCAGCTTCAACGCATATAGCGGCTGTGCTGTCTGACCCCTACCTGGCCAGGACACCTGCAGAATAATCTCTGCAAAGTACCCTCCCGATAACCTAGGTAAGGAGACTAGGGTCACCTTAATATAATAAATGCTTAGGCGGACAGTCGCAAGCGGGATTGACCATATGGGCAGGGTAGCAAAGCCCGAAACTATCGAAAGAGCCCCCAGATACGAATACAATGCTGGAAATATCTCCGGTGCTACTCAGTTATGACCAGAGTGTTAGGATTATTAATCCTTCCTTGTCCAAGTTTGGTCACATGTTTAAATCAGGAGTCATGTCTAAATCGAGAGTCCATCGAGTCTATTTATAGTCATTAGCACCATTGGGTCCACTTGGCCTAGTTGGGGCACATGTTTCAGTTACTAAAGTGTGGGGAACACTAATTGAGGCTTACTGCCATTGATTGCACTTAATTACATCAGTTTAGGTGCCTCCTAGATGAATACCTACACTTTAGGAGCCACTAGAAATGCCGAAACCAACCAAGGTCAGTTCAGTCCAATTGATGACTGGTTAAGCTAAGTTAGGAGTCAGTTACATTCAGTTCTAGTCCTCTACATTCAGTTAGCACTAGGTTTACTTGACTGCACTCAGGAGGGGCACATTTCTCACCTACCACAACCAGTTAGCCTTAGTTAACACTGAATGTAACACTTGAGTTGTGTTTTAGAGCTCCGATGAACTCCGGTTATGGTTTAGACAAGGTCAGTTAACTATTGAGTCCTCCAATAGTGATTTAGACAAGGTCTTAGTTACCTACAGTCAAGTAGAGTCTATCAATTTGAATTTCCTCATGTGGATTTGAATTTCATGTGGCTATTAAAGCCATTGTACTTCATTGTAATGATTATCTGATTACTTTTTTATTAATGAAAGCATTCACAGCTGCAAGCCATTTTTGCACTATTTCATTCTTCAATTGCTAAGTAAATTGTGTGATCTATTTTGTGAGTTGTGTGTTTATGCACATATCTATGTGCTCAATTTAATATGGTATTAGAGCCTCAACAGACAAGCCACCTCTCCTCCTCAGATCTCCATCTAGATCATTTTTTTTATAGCAAATTGCTCCTTCCAGTACTGCACTAGAAGCGAAGAATTTACCACTTAATATCCCAAGTTAGGAAATTGTTTATCAAGCTTGCTTGATCAACTATGCTGGGTATGAAGGAAATTCCAAAAGTGCAAACTATCAACCTTACTTTGTATGTTTGATTGTGTGACAGGTTATCATCTTTTCTTACAGCATTCACTACAAGCAACCCTCTCTTCTCACTGCGTTCGCTATAGCAGCTCAGTCCTTCTTATTACATTCAAAATGGCTCATCCAGTGGAGCCTCTCACTCCCTTCAACTATCAGCAGTGGAAGGAAGACATGGTGGTAATGCTTTGCACCAAGTAGCTCTTCAGACTCAAAGAAGAAACAAAGGTAGAGATAGCTTCATATAAAGACAAAGCTAAGTACATGAACAGGCTTGATGAAGCCCATGGACACTTGCTCTCCTTAGTCTTTAGAGATCTTCGATTCCACATCCAAGAATTGAAGACTCCCAAGGAGGTTTGGGACAAGCTTGCCTCCTTATTTGATAAGCAAGATGAGATGAGGATCCATCAGCTAGAAAATGATCTGATCACTCTCAATCCATCCAATTTCGAATCTCTGAATGAATTCTTCACAAAGTTCAAGAACCTGATATATCAGTTGAAGCAATGCAAAGTGGAGAAGGATGAAGATCAGCTCATCCTTGCCATTCTCACAAAGCTCAATGCAGACTAATCAGTCTTTGTATCCACCTTCCAAACAGTAAGGCTCACTACTCCAAATTGGAAGATGCCCACTCTTAATGCCTTCATTCAATCTCTTATTTTTTAGAATGATAAATTGATCCAAATGGGGATCATTCGATCTTCCAAATATCTAGCTCTAGTTGCAAGAGGAGATAAGGTAGCGAATGAAAAAGGGAAGCAAAGAGATGAGTCTCCTGTGAAGAAAGAGCAGTCAAAAGAGCCTTCAGGTTTGAAGAGAAGCAAGAAGAATGGCAAAGGAAAGGTCCTCTGCTCTTACCGTGGAAGGGGCTTTCATTCAGAAAGCTCCTGTATGAGAAGACAAATTGATGAAATGGCTCTTATTTTGAAGAAACATAACATTTATGTACGTGCTAGTGCAAGGAAAGATGAATCTGAAGAAGAAGAAGATGAAGAATACCAAAGGAAAGGCCATGCACTCAAGGCTGCATCCATTGATTGTGGAGCTTCCAACCATATCGCTGCATCTAGAGAATCATTCTCTTCTTTTCAGTCCTTTAATGGTCCTAGTATTCAGATGGGCAATAACAGTAAAGTCAAAACAAAGGGGAAGGGCTTTGTCAAGCTTGAACATGGAAGGTTAAAAGATGTGCTATTTGTTCCCTCCCTAGCTTTGAACCTGTTATCTGTCTATCGGATGACCCATACTGGATCTCCAAAGTGAGTGATCTTTGGTCATAACTTAGTGGAGATCACATATATCTCTACTGGGAGCATCATAGCAAAGGGTACTACAAATCATGCTTCAAAATCATATGAGTTCTCACATTTCATGCCTCCTTCAAAACCAGTGCACTCTCAGCAGCCACTTGCAAGGGAAGGTAAAATCATTGCATCTACTTCTTTTACAGGTTATACTAGTATTGCAGATCCATCTTTATCAGTTTATGAGATTGAGATTCAGGGTGACTCAGATCTAGATTCAGTCCCTACTTCCAAACTGGAAGCTAGGAAGATGACTGGAAACTCACCTGATACTCAGAAAGGAAAATCCCTTGCGCTATGCCATGCAATCTTACCTTCTTTAGAGAGATGCAATAGATTCCTTGTAAGATTCTATATGGCAAGGGATCAGTCTCACTACATTCAGAAGAATGGATATGATCATACACCTCTTCATTCAGCAAGAGACAAAGGTTACATTCCTCCTTCCTTCCATAATCATTTTTGGAGAAGAAGGAGAAGTCTACATGCTAGGCCCCAAAATACTTGTGCACAACACACCATGCAAGCTTCTTCGCTACCTCACAGAGATGAAGATTGCAGCAACATATTTTCAAGTTTTTCAAACTTGAGACCTGATTCTACCTACTTAGATAGAGGGGGGGCTTTTTTCCCATGTGGTTTTTGCCCCAGCTCCTTGTATTAAGCAATTACTTTATTTTACTTGATGTAATGGGTGACCTATGGTCTTAGTTACCAAGGCCCATAGATTGTCCAAGTTAGCATTCAGGGGGGGTGTTAGGATTATTAATCCTCCCTTGTCAAAATTTGGTCATATGTCTAAATCGAGAGTCCATCCAGTCTATTTATAGTCATCAGCACAATTGGGTCCACTTGGCCTAATTGGGGCACATGTTTTAGTTACTAAAGTGTGGGGAACACTAATGGAGGCTTATTGCCATTGATTGCACTTAATTGCATCATTTTATGAGCCTCCTAGACCAATCCCTACAATTTAGGAGTCACTGGGAGTGCCGAAACCAACCAAGGTCAGTTCAGTCCACTTGATGACTGGTTAAGCTAAGTTAGGAGTCAGTTACATTCAATTATAGTCCTCTACATTTAGTTAGAGCTAGTTTTACTTGAATGCACTTAAGAGGGGAGAATTTCTCACCTACCATAGTCAGTTAGCCTTAGTCAACACTAAATGTAACACTTGAGTTGTGTTTTAGAGCTCGGATGAACTCTGGTTATGGTTTAGACAAGGTCAGTTAACTATTGAGTCCTTCAATAGTGATTTAGACAAGGTCTTAGTTACCTATAGTCAAGTAGAGTCTATTAATTCAAATTTCCTCACGTGGATTCAAATTTCATGTGGCTATTAAAGCCATTGTACTTCATTGTAATGATTATCTGATTACTTTTTTATTAATGAAAGCATTCACAACTGCAAGCCATTTTTGCACTGTTTCATTCTTCAATTGCTAAGTAAATTGTGTGATCTATTTTGTGAGTTGTGTGTTTTTCCACAGATCTATGTGCTCAATTTAATACAGGGGTCATCCAATCAATAACCACTCACACTGCCTCGTGCTTAACTTTCTTGTAAGAGGAGGATCTCGAGAAACACTAATTATATAAAGGAATTTCACACTCTCACCTGGACAGACACATAAATGTTTCATTTAGTGGTCTTGGAGAATTTACTCACAACGAACTATTCCAAGACGCTAAAACCTAATCTTGTTGGTGCACCCTATAAAAGAAAAGAGTGTAATTCATTTTATTATGTGTTGATTTTAATTGCCTTATTACTCAAAAGGGAAAATTGTCATGCAACTAATGATGTTATGACACAACAATAAGTAAAATGCACACTTAACAATCAATGCAAATGCACTGTGTCGAATGAAAAATGGGGTATGCTACTACGTGAAGTGCAAATTTTTTCTTCAAATGAATATGCAATCATTCCTATATGAAAATCTGACTAATACTCTCCAAGCAAACCTAATGCAAGTACCATGCAAAATGCAACAATGTATAATGATGCAAAAAGCAAATGTTTTTGTATTTTTTGAATTAAAATGAGATAATAAAGCAAAAGTATGACTCTACAACCCCCAGACTTGTTAAATTTCCATATGCTTAGCTAAGACATTAGTATTTCATTTCATTTTTATAACAAAAGCATATAAACATGATCACTGAAAGATAGACAAGCACAACCATACAAAAGGAACACAAAGATTTACCCTGGGAAAACCCTAAAGGGAAAAACCCAGCAAAAGCTTCCTCAATATAGATGCCCCAAAAAGATAAAAGATAAAACCAGCAAGGAGATCAATGCCTGATCCTCCTCCTTCTCCAGCTACTTCTCTTCTCCACTAATGCGCTATACAAGTGAGAGTGTGTGTCCCTAATGAGGAGCACTACACCTCTATTTATATTCATCCGCTCACTTAAGTTAACTCATTTGACATGTAGGCTCGATTTACACATGTAGGCTCAAGTAACCACACTGGGGTGCTAATGACCCACCTTTACAATTTAGAGGGGACTACCTCATGACTCTTATTAGATCTTCCGATTAGGAGCATCGGGGTACAATGTAATACAAGTGGTTCTCCCGGTAGGACCATCGGGGACCACAAAAAGATACATATAGAATATTCTTCGAAGTTACAATATTTCAACACTCCCCCTTAACGAGAAGGGTATTCTACAGCAACATCAACAACAAAAGAGTAGAGATAGGGGACATCATCAACATCAGCAGGGTAACACATCTATAAATCATTGGAAGCTTTTCAACATCATGTAGTCTTCATCTTCAATCATCAGCAACATCTTTAGTCTTTGATCTGCAACATCTTCAGCATTTTGATCTTTCAATTAGCAACGAAATCTTCAACACTTGGACCTTTCGATCAGCAACATCTTCAACACTTTGACTGTTCGATTAGCAACAACATCTTCAACATTTTGACCTTTCGATCAGCAACATCTTCAACACTTTGAATTTTCGATCAGCATCAACATCTTCAGTATTTTGTCCTTTCGATCAGCAATATTTTCAGCATTTTGACTTTTCGATCAACAACAACATCTTCAGCACCTTGACCTTTCGATCAGCAGCAACATCTTCAGTACTTTGATCTCTCGATCAGCAATATCATCATCAACACTTTTCCCTTTCGATCAGCAACAACATCATCATCATCATATTCTGATCTATCGATCATAATCATCATCACATTCTGATCTTTCGATCAGAAACATCATCATCATACTCTGATCTTTCGATCAGAAACATCATAATCATAGCGCGTCATCATCATACTCTGATCTTTTAGATCAGTACGTCATCATCATCATACTCTGATCTTTCGATCAGTAGGTCATCATCATCATACTTTGATCTTTCGATCAGTACTGCATCATCATCATCAGCAACAACTTGCAATCCACAACTCAAAGACAAAAAAATCTTTGGATCATTTTTGGACTTAAAGTCCAGGGATGATACAATCCCACCACATTCTCGACAACCGAAGTTACCGGATTGATTACGGGAGAATTAGTCCATATCAATTTAGGACTAAGTCCAAGGATGATGCAATCCTACCACATTCTCGACGACCGAAGTCACCGGATACAATTAGGGGATAATCACTCCCTATCACTTTAGGACTTGAGTCCAAGGATGATGCAATCCTACCACATTCTCGACGACTGAAGTCACCGGATACAATTATGGGATAATCACTCCCTATCACTTTAGGACTTGAGTCCAAGGATGATGAAATCCTACCACATTATCGACGACCGAAGTCACCAGATACAATTACGGGATAATCACTCCCTATCACTTTAGGACTTGAGTCCAAGGATGATGCAATCCTACCACATTCTCGATGACTGAAGCCACTGGATACAATTACGGGATAATCACTCCCTATCACTTTAGGACTATGTCCAAGGATGATGCAATCCTACCACATTCTCATGGACCGAGGTCACCGGATCTATTATGGACAGATGTCCTAGGATGATACAATCCCTCTTCATTCTCGAAGACCGAGGTCTCCGGATCACTTTAGGGCAAGTGCCCAGGGATGATACAATCCCACCACGTTCTCAAGAACCAAGGTCACCGGATCTATTTTGGACAGATGTCCCAGGATGATACAATCCCTCTTCATTCTCGAAGACTGAGGTCTCTAAATCACTTTAGGGAAAGTGCCCAGGGATGATACAATCCCACTGCAACATCACTACTCCCCCTTTCGGGGAAGATCTTTTAGAACCACACCAAGCTTGTCTCAAAAGTGTTCGAACTCTACTCGAGGCAGAGGCTTAGTCAGTACAACATCATCCAAACCATCATCATCTACATTTTCAGTATGTGAATACTGAACTATCACCATCTGTATCTTCAGTATAGAAATACTGAATCACCATCATCTGTATCTACAGTATGTAAATACTGAAATATCATCTATATCTTCAGTATGGGAATACTGAAATCATCATCATCTATATCTTCAGTATGGGAATACTGAAACATCATCATCTCTATATTCAGTATAGAAATACTGAATCACCATCATCTGCATCTATAGTATCATCATCTGCATCTTATCTTGTAAGTATAAATACCGGATTTCTACGTGTTACGTTGGAACACAGGGTTCTTTGTCATCACAACTATGTTTATCACATAGAATCATTGTAGTGTCCATCTTCAGGTCAAAGAGACCTGATATCAGCTTCTGAAGCCATATGGCTTTATAACTTAGTAGAGCAATCTGCTATGTATTCTGCTTCAATCGTGCTAAGAGAAACACTGGACTGTTTCCTGCTAAACCATGAACTCATAGCAGGCCTCAAACAAAAGCATCTACCTGATGTGCTTTTCCTGTCTGAGACACTTCCAGCCCAATCTGCATCTGTGTAGCCATACAATCTATACTCATGGCTACCATCATAGTATAGACCAAAGTCTATAGTCCCTTTCAGATATCTCATCACATGTTTTGTAGCTACTAGGTGAACCCGTCTTAGTTGAACAAGATATTGACTTAAGGTGTTCATAGCAAAACAAATGTCTGGTCTGGTATTTGTTAAGCACATCAATGACACAATGATCTGTCTATAGTGAGTCACATCCACTAACTCTAATGAGTCATTAGCTAACATCTTCAGGTTGGAATCCATGGGTGTGGCCATGACTTTGCATTCCAACATATTGAATCTCTTCAATATCTCTACCACATACTTTCCCTGGTTGAGAAAGATTCCTTCTGAACTTTGCCATACTTCCAGACCTAGGAAATAATGCATTAACCCAAGGTCTTTCATCTCAAATTCTTCTGCTAGTTTCTTCTTGCTTTCCATGATCTGTTTCTCATTCCCTATTAAGAATAAGTCATCCACATATAGTAATAGAATGACAGGTACATCTTCTACCACCTTGTAGGAAAGGTTAGGATCGACTTTACTCTTGGCAAAGCCCATGCTCATCATGAAACTATCTATTCTTCCATACCAAGCTTTGGGAGCTTGCTTCATGCCATAGAAGGCCTTCTTCAACTTGCATACTTGATTCCTTCTGTCTTCAACTTCAAATCCTCATGACTATTCGATGTAAGACTCTTCCTCAATCATACCATTAAGGAAGGCTTGTCTTTACTTCATCATGGAAGAAACTACCATGATAGTTTTGAAGGAAGTGTACCTTGCTACCTGGAGTAAGTGTCTCTTCAGAAATAATTCCCTCTTACTAATAGAAACTTCTAGCCACAACTCTTACCTTAATTCTATCAGCAACATATCTTATCTTGCAAATCCATTTGGAAGATACCACATTCTTGCTTTCCGGTTCGAGTACTATAACCCAAACATCATTCTAGTATCACAACATCTTCTATGAGTTTGTCTTCTCAGGTCATAAACATATCCTAGTCTTCTGCATTCAACCTTGAAGGTTGGAACCCACTTTACTTTTGGTAAAGTCTTGATCCATCACAAAGCTATCCATCATGTTGTACCATGTCGAACTCAGATATAATTTTCTGTAGTCACTCCCCCTAAAGTGGAGTATCATCTTCCCTCTTCATTCTATACAGGTGGTTCTATGCTTGATATATACTGGTCAATAGAGTATGTTGTGTCATAGTCCATTCTTTCTGGGGAGAATCACGAACCTTGCTTTGTACACTTGTTCCAGCATATCGTATACATCATTCCCCATGATCAACTGTTATTCTTTGATCATAGCTTCTTTCATAGCATTTTTTTTCCTTCATCTTGAGTTATCTCTCATACCCATGGTGGTCTTCATCCTTCGAGGTGGATCTACCGCTCTTTGAAGATCTTTCTTTCGTCATGGTGTCTCTGATCCTGGGAGCTTCATATTCATGTTTATTGAATTGTCATCACTTGTTCTTCAGAACAAGTCTCGTCCTTCTTTTCTTTTAGGAGGTTGTACAGGACCTTTCCTACAATTCAAATGCACCAGTTGCATGGATAGAACTACATATGCATAATGACAAATTCTTATGCATCATGCAACTATTTAGCCAATACAACATTCATCCATATCTCACAGAAACTTTCTATATGTCTTCCATATCTACCATGACATCATTGAGATTGTGCACTAATCCAAATAGGTTTCATTCTAGATAAGTAACAATGGAGATTTGTATAGAACCATGAGCTACTTACCCATCACATGCATGCAAACAACACATCAACTTAATATAATCAAATGCATAACAAAACAATATCATTAAATGATAATTGAATACTTATCTTTTGTTTGTTTCATGGGTAGACTCCTTCTTGATCATTCGGCTTCATCATCTTCTTTATTCATGAAATCATCATTTCTTATCCAGATGATAAGATGGATAAGAGGTTCTTTAAGAATTGAGTTCTTCATATTCCTCATCGCTTGAGGGATCTTCTTTGAATGGTGAGAGATTGATCTTCAATTGCTTCCATCGAGCTTCTTCTTCTTCCCAAAGTCTGTTGAAAGTAATTACTTCCTTCTGGCACACATTCTTTGCATGAATGAATCCCATGATCCTGGGAGGCCATTCAAGGTGGCTATCACAACTTCTGCATTCTAGATCTTCACATTCTTCAACTATTTTCTCAAAGCCATATTCTGATTTAAGTTCTTATCTTCAAATAGCTTGGTCAAGGAATCAAACATCTTCAGTGTATTTGGGGAGACACTTGTGGTACAAGTTGATTCATCACTGAATCAACAATGATCTTCTTGGCCTTGACCAAGTTCTTCTTGTGTAAGGCTTCTAGCCTCATCTCCCTCTGGAATTGGAACCTCTATACTCATGTAGGTGTCCAAAACATTTTCTTCAAGGAGATCATATACTTCTAGGCTTGGAATTTGTCAAATTCACCAAGCTTATCATCAAGTTGATGTGATAGATCACTTTGAAATGAGAACCTCAAATGAAAATAGCAAAGGATTAGATCTTACCGATTTGAGGTGTCCGTCTTGGTTCCGAAGCTCGCTGATCTAGGGTTTGTCACAGAAACCCTAATTTCAAAAACTTGGAATCCTTCAGATCTGATTGGCTAGACAGATAGATCTCTTCAAATGGAGTTGTCCAATGTACTCCATTTCTGAAAACAGTGGAGAGAAGCTCCCAGAACAAGAAGCCCTAATTTTCCAATTTCTTCAGTAGAAATTCCTGTTACTGTTTCTGTGATATCTCCGAAATTTCTGTTCCTCTATGTCTAAAATTTTGTAATAAGGTAACCTCACATGTCCCTCATCCAAAATCATAGGTTTCATCAGAATTGGTTTCACCATTTGGGATTTATGATCCTTTTCCCAAGGTGACCTATTATAGGACTGTTCAGAACAACGAAGTTGTACGGAATGCCACATGTCACTGGTTCATCTTCTGAGTCTGATATTCAGACCACCGAAATTAAATTCTGTGCCCTTTCTGGAACATCTTCAGGAATTCCATTTGGACCTCTGTAGCCCAAGATATTGCAATTCTCCCCAGGTGTCCTGTTTAGGGATGAATTCTGGAAGAGGCTGGAACCCTAACTTGGAGAGAACATATCTCCTGGAATACAGCGAATATGAGGATGAATTTTGGACACAATGTTCATCAGGATATTATCTTCGGCCCCTACAATTTTCAGTCCTGATCCTTCATCAATCTCGGAATATAGCGAATGTAAAAAAACGTAGCAGTTTTAGTATTTAGGGTTTTTCTAGCTTGGGGTCAAACTAGGGTTTGACTTTCCCAAAGTTTCACCCAACCAAATTTCTTGATCTAGGTCTCTAAACTTTGGTTTTGATGAGGAGAACAATGCTATGCTGGTCTCACTCAAAAATTCCTCTTCTGTAGAAATCCCTAATTTACACATCGAAAACTGAAAGTGCTCGGAATTGAATTCCGTTTCGACAGAAAGATGCGCCCTTCAATGGAGAGTGATCCTAGCATACTTTTGCTGATGGATTGTGGAGAGAGACCCAAAAAGTAAGAAGCCCTAGCTTTTGTAGCTGCACAATGTCTTCTTCTCAAGTTAGCTCTGATACCATGTTAAATTTCCATATGCTTAGCTAAGACATTAGTATTTCATTTCATTTTCATAACAAAAGCATATAAACAGGATCACTAAAAGATAGACAAGCACAACCGTACAAAAGGAACAAAGATTTATCCTGGGAAAACCCTAAAGGGAAAAACCCAGCAAAAGCTTCCTCAATATAGATGCCCCAAAAAGATAAAAGATAAAACCAGCAAGGAGATCAAAGCCTGATCCTCCTCCTTCTCCAGCTACTTCTCTTCTCCACTAATGCGCTATACAAGTGAGAGTGTGTGTCCCTAATGAGGAGCACTACACCTCTATTTATATTCATCCGCTCACTTAAGTTAACTCATTTGACATGTAGGCTCGAGTTACACATGGAGGCTCAAGTAACCACACTGGGGTGCTAATGACCCACCTTTACAATTTAGAGGGGACTACCTCATGACTCTTATTAGATCTTCCGATTAGGAGCATCGGGGTACAATGTAATACAAGTGGTTCTCCCGGTAGGACCATCGAGGACCACAAAAAGATACATATAGAATATTCTTCGAAGTTACAATATTTCAACAAGACTCTGCAAGCACTATCAGACAACACCCAAGCAAAGCACTAAGGTAAAAGAGACGTAATGCACTAATCCCAAAACAAAAAATAGAAAATGAAATGACGAGAACATTTTCAAAAAATTCAAACTAAAAAGCATCTCTGGTCAGAAACTGAGGTGTATACAAACTCCAGAAGCATCCAAGAAGACTCAACAATCATCCAAGCTCACCCATCAACACTTAATCTTCCCCCAAAAGGAAAAAGTTAGGGAATACATGACTGTGTACAGAAAATCGCGTATATACGCGGATATTCCAGTAAAAACTGCGTGTACACGCGACTGTGAAGACAAAACTCGCATACAGGAAGAAAAGGAGATAAAAAGGAAGGTAAACAGACAAGCTAAGACAAAATTTACTCCTAGCAAACACTACTAGGAAAACATGCCCCTAAACCCGACTCAGAAACAAAGAAACCAGAGCATTTCAAGAACATTGAATGCCGATAAAACCCCCAAAGGAAATGACTAGGAACTCCCCAGTATGGTTGCCAATTCTGTTATGGAGAAAACTTCCTATGGCTTGGGGTACCACAACAGACATAGTAACCACAGAAATCAATCCCTTCCAGATGGTTGATGTAGATCCCCTTTGAGCTTTTCCAATCTCGCTTCTATTAGCAATTTGCTCTCTCAACAATCAACAAACAAGATAAGCGTGCTATATAATGGTGTTAGACCTATTGTGGCATATATAATCAATAACATATAAGCATTTAAAAGCATCCATGGATTCAATATTCATTTAAATACACATTATTGGATAGGAAAATATATTTCTATTAATATAAATCAGAGATTACAATAGTGATAACCTCTGTCAGCACATCTGCGAACCGGAGAAATTGAGTCCTCCACTTGGGCCTCCACCACTTCAATCCTACATATCTCGATAGCAAGCTCACAAGCAAAGGCAAGCTTGGGAAGAACACAAAGTGCTCCAAGGGACAAAGGGATGCAGACTCAAGTATAAGCTCCGACAACAATGGACTATAGTTTTCTTGCTCTTCAATTCCTCTCCTTTCAATGTATCCAAAGGGTTCCTTACATAGTGCTTCAATGGGGTAATGGAAGGTCAAATCTAAGCAATCTCAAGGCATATGGAAGGCCAAGAGACAAGTGACTCAGATCCACATCAAGGAAAACTCCAAAACTATTTGGCCTTTTGTACACATCCCGATGTATGCGGGTTTGAGGGTCATATCCGCGAGAATAGGTTTAAAAGTCACGTATGGCAAATAATCCATGTTTTTAGGGATGATTTTGGAAACATCAAAGGTAAAAAAATGTTCCATGGGGTCCAAAGAGTCTGTAGAGGGATAGGGAAGGCCATAAATGTGTGATCCACCATTTGTGGTAAAATCAGGGGTAACTAAAAGGCACACTAAGCACTTTTTCAATTTTCTTAAAAAATGAAAAGATATAATTTAAAACTATGACATCTTATTTCTTTTGACGAGATAAGAATATATAAAAAGAAAGAAGAACATGGATATCTGAAAGCTTATGAAGCTAATCAGGGGTCCAATAATTCGTCTTTAAACAAGATAATAATAAAATCTCAACAAAAAAATTTATTTTAAATAAAAAGCAAAAATAAATCTTTCATAAACTAACGAAGAACAAAAGTAAAATCCAAAAAGCAAAGCTTCCTTTTTTAGTTTAATTGTTAGGCTTAGGGCAGACCCAGGTTCTATACTGTTGTCTTCGCACCAACAAAAGACCCACAGTGTTGGCCCTTTCGGCAACAACCCGCGAACAGGTTGCAGTCTCACCCGAAATAGCTATGGGGTGCCGCAGAATCAGGTTTCTGCAAGCAGAAGAGGGATATTACTATACCTTTAGCTTCTAACAAATGATAATCATAAAATACAGAGCTTTGACATTCACTTATTTAGCTTCGCGGTTAGATAAACAAACAGTACCTTGCTTAACCCTTTACTGGGAATTCACAACGAAGTTAGTATTTAGCAGTGATCTTACTTATCAGTTATATATTTATCAATGCATAAAAGAACATAACAACAACACAAGATATAACGTGGTTCACCCCTAGTTTAGGGGCTACGTCCACAGAACTGTGTTTTATTCAACTCTTTACAAAAACCACAGTTCTGATCTGCGCACTCAGATGCATATCCCTTCAATTCCTCAAAGCTGTGCACTAAGCTGCAGATCTCTGCTCACACAGCTGCATATCTTCTTAATCACCCAAAACCCTCTGCGCACATAGCTACAGAGGTCGTCCACGCACACAGCTGGGACTTAATATTTCTTACCAAACAAGCCGTAGCTTCGCACCAATTCATCTTACATCAAAAGCCTAACCTGACTCTTTTACAAAAGTGCTTATTTATACAAGTGCACTTATTATAAAACCATGGGCTTAAACCATGGGCACCCCAAACCCTAAACCCTGGACTTAATCCATGGGTTAATTACAAAAAGAGGGCTTTGACTCAACCCCGACACCCCTAAGACTATTTTGAGTCGCAACTCCGCTTACAAGCTTCCACAAAAACCGCGGAGTTACCAAAATTAAGGACCGTTAAGGTGCGCGCCCCAACAGGCCCCTAAGACTCACCAGTGTCCCGTCCTGGGACACTCTGCTGCCTTTCTAGTGGTAGAATCTTGTTGGCGAAGATAGTAAATGGCTTGCTACGTCTGCATCGTTGTCCCCTCTGCTACTGCTACCATGGCCGCGGCTTGCTTGATCCTTCATCCTTTCATCCTTAGTAGAATATGACCATCTCTCATGTTGTTGTCTGCCTCCATCATATTTATGGTGGTCATGGGGGTCATTGGGCCTTCTAAATCTATCAGCGACCTCATCCTTCTAAATGCCTCCCGTTCATGTCCTATCAAACATTTGACCATCCACAAATTGGTTTCGTTGTAGTCTAGTTGTTTAGGATACTCGGCTCTCACCCGAGAGACCCGGGTTCAAGTCCCGGCAATGGAACCAATTTGTTGGGCTTAGGGCAGACCTGGGTTCTATAATTTTGTCTTCGCACCAACAAAAGACCCACAGTGTTGGCCCTTTCGGTAACAACCTGTGAACAGGTTGCAGTCTCACCCGAAACAGCTATGGGGTGCCACAGAATCAGGTTTCTACAAGCAGAAGAGGGATATTACTGTACCTTTAGCTTCTAACAAATGATAATCATAAAATACAGAGCTTTGAAATTCACTTATTTAGCTTCGCGGTTAGATAAACAAACAGTGCCTTGCTTAACCCTTTACTGGGAATTCACAACGAAGTTAGTATTTAGCAGTGATCTTACTTATCAGTTATATATTTATCAATGCATAAAAGAACATAACAACAACACAAAAGAACCACAACACAAGATATAACGTGGTTCACCCCCAGTTTAGGGGCTACGTCCACAGAACTGTGTTTTATTCAACTCTTTACAAAAACCACAGTTCTGATCTGCGCACTCAGCTGCAGATCCCTTCAATTCCTCAAAGCTGCGCACTAAGTTGCAGATCTTTGTGCACATAGCTGCAGATCTTCTTAATCACCCAAAACCCGCTGTGCACACAATTACAGAGGTCTTCCACACACACAGCTGTGGCTTAACCTTTCTTACCAAACAAGCCGTAGCTTCGCATCAATTCATCTTACATCAAAAGCCTAACCTGACTCTTTTACAAAAGTGCTTATTTATACAAGTGCACTTATTACAAAACCATGGGCTTAAACCATGGGCACCCCGAACCCTAAACCCTGGACTTAATCCATGGGTTAATTACAAAAAGAGGGCTTTGACTCAACCCTGACACCCCTAAGACTATTTCGAGTCGCAACTCCGCTTACAAGCTTCCACAAAAACCACGGAGTTACCAAAATTAAGGACCGTTAAGGTGCGCGCCCCAAAATTAATCAAGCAGTAAAAAGAGATCTAACTTAGTTAACTTCCAAGCTCTCCTTTTGAAAAATGAAAACCAATCATACAAGCATCTAAACAGATCGGTACAACCTAGCTCTTTAAACCAAAGCAAAGCAAGCATTTACCACTCTCAGACTATGAATTTAAACGATCTAGATCTCATAAATGAAGCCCAAAAACACACAGAACTGAAACCAAGTCTTAAAATCACAGAGTTGTGGAAAACCTACCTAGAACTTCTTAATGAGTGTTGATGACATAGCGTTACCATCTCAACACTGTCTTTTTTCCACTATAATAGAGCGGTGACACCGCTTAATGTTCACTGCGCAGAGGCGGTGGCACAACCTTTTGTCTTCTTTACAGAAGTGATGACTATTGTAGATGTCAAAACAATGAAAATGGAGAAACATAGAGAGTTAGGTGCTAAAACGTTGGCATCAAATCACAAAATAAAAAGTATAAATAAGTATAGAAGGCAATAGTATCTCAGATCTGAACAAATCTGGTCAAAAGGAGCCAAGATCTCACTAGAAGACCTAGTGGATCTGATCACTAACAGGTTGGAGTTTGGTTTCAGACAAGAGTTTTCAAACCAAGGAAGATCAGATGTACATAAATGTTCTTCCCCAGTATGGTCACCAGATTTATTGCTAGGAATATTACACCTCTTGCGGACAAGAGATGTTTCTCTGGTCTAAATGGTTCAGATCTAGAACAAATGAGTAACAAAGGATGTAAGACTTCCCTTAGAGCTTGTAGACATTTGGAATGAATCCTTTGGCTTTTCTGAAGTATGACGTAAGTGTATCCTATGGTGTTGAATCTCCACATATGTACTTGCACAAACACATCAACTAGACAAGCAATATCAAAGGCACCATAATATAATCCATAGTTCTATACCAATGACTAAGGAATCCAACAATAAACAAAATGATCAAAACATAATACAGTTTATGGGAACGGAACAAACTTTGCATTAAAAATGAAGAAGAAAGCTTACAACCATTGCATTAGTGTTGTGACGCTCCTTCACAATGTCATTACTTGTCCTCAAAAGCTCCAACTTGCTCCTCCTATGCTCACCTTACATTTGGCCAGAATCTCAATGTAACATCATAACTTTTCTCTCTTTCATCCATGGGGTATTAGGCAGGTTTTACAGGCCTTTGGAGGATAGGGATGGTTGAGAAAATGGTGGGTGAGGTGGAAGGGAGATCCTACTAGGGGGTATCTCGAGTCGATGTGGTCCACATGAGTAGGGATGAGGGTGCCACGAAGTCTAACTTTGAGAAGCTTCGTGGATCTTCTCTTTTTGACTCGAGCACCACTTCTCCTCCATGCCGACAAAGCATTACTAGGGTGGAACCGCTTTTTAATTTAAGGGAGGAAGTGGTGACACTGCTTATTGTCAAGGGACAATGGGCGTTACTGAAGAGGGTAACACCTCTTCCATTAAGGGCAAATACGGTGTGTTGCAGCTGCACCAATTTCCCAAAATTATAAATAATTTCGGGACCCTCCTTTTAATTTTGTTTTGCTCAGCTTGTTTGGGTTTGCTTGATTTTACTGATGATTGTTAAAGGAATATCTTTATGCCGATGATGTTTTACGACTTACATTGATTTCTTACCCCGCTGTCGGAAGTTGTTGAGGCTATGAATCGAAACTGTAGTTAACTACGCATCCGCCGTTGTAGAGATGCAGTTGAATGACGATCCGATCCAAAGTGTACTTGCCTCCGATGCGCTTTCTATTATTTTATTATTCGCGTCCTTATTGGAAAACCGTCGAAACTCTTTGTCTCTACAACTTTCATCGTTGCGGATGACATATTGCGAGCACCGTGATGGTTGTTTTGATATTTTCCAATTACCGTCAGTTTTGATTCGCAAGACCTTAATCTATTTAGCTTCCGCCGTTGCGGCTCTAGAAGGGACTATTCTTCTGCTTTAGTTTGGTTTATGTTTGCCACTTTGCCAATTTTTCGCTTAAGTCATTTTTGTTTTCCCTCTGATTTTGGGTGGTCTACAAAACTCATTGTCTTTACGGTTTCCTTCGTTGCAGTGTTCCAAGCATCTTACGGTTTGAGGTTATAGTCTAGTCGAGCTTCGATGTGGAGTTATTTTATTTCTCTCACTGATGTTTTGTTTGGCACTGTGAAACTCTCAGCCGTTTCGTCTTCCGTCGTTGTGGCACATTAGCGGACTTGACCACTGATCCCTTAGTTACTCCGCTGCCCGATGGTCATGTTTTTCCCGTAGAATGTTTGTTTTTACTGAGATGTATATATTGGGGATTTGGGGCAAATTTTTGTATTATTTTACCTGCGAATCCGTGCCTGTGCTGTCGTGGTCATCTTGACTAGGACATTGTACTTGTTGTCGATAACTCATTTGTAGGTGGCGTCGCTGTGGAAGTTTTCAGATTCTTCCTGTCAGCTGCATAGCTCCTTGCCAGGTAGGCCAATCTTCTCGATTCTTCCCCTTCATTTGAGTTTCGAACTAGGGCTGTCGTCCTTGGTTGGTTTCCACCTCCGTGGTTCTTGGACTCCTAGGTTTACGGTTTTTTGTAGCATATATCTAGTTCATCTCGACAGTATGCCTGTCCAGGGGGGGGTGGTTGTTTTCCTGATGATTAATTATGGTGCCGTTATGAGTTTGTAAACCTTACCCAGCTATTTGGGAAATTGGTGTAGATGAGCATTACGTTGTCTGCACCAGTTCTCTCCAGTTTGTGTATGGCTGTTCGGGGGGTGGCCTCTTGTTCTTTTGCAAGAGGAAGGCGTTTTTTCCTGTTTTGCTTCAAAGTGCCGAAGGTTTTGATTTTCCAGTCTTTTGGGTCGCTCGCGTGTTTGGGACTAGGTTCGCGGTTTTGAAGTTGCACCTCGTTTCGAATGAGATTGGCAATGGCATGATTTATACTGGAGTCATAGCACCAAGGATGTAGTTTTTGAGACTGTTTTCTTTGACCGGGGGGGAATTCTTCATTGTTAACAAAGCCACGATGTGTTTGGTTGATCACTCCAATTTTTAGTCGTAGGCAGGATATAGTTTTTTTTGCAGACTTGTCTTGTGCCGGAATACTTGGTAGTTAAACCTGTCTATGTATTTTACCTAGATTCCTCATGTAGTTTTGTCTTCATTCTTTGAATATTGGTTGAATGGCTCAACATGACCTAAAAGATTTTTGTGTATGACAGGGAAATTTTTTTGAGTACGAGATGTCTAAAAGGAAAAAAAAGAAAGCCCCTATGGTGGAAGAGGAACCCGAGGTAGAAGTTGTCATAAGGTTGAGTATACTTACGGAGACACCAGATGCACCACAAGAGTGGAGCCTAAATATAAGTGGGGGGAAATTTACAGGCTGATATCACACCATGAAGTACCTGACACTGGGTTTGAAGAAGAAACCATATATGCTAATATTGAGAGATCGACTTTGATGAAGATTGCTACTAGACCTGAGATTTTCCCATGCTCAGAGGTAATTGGATGGATTCTACCCAGGGCAGATGTAACTACCATGATTTTGTCCAACACTGACAAATAGGGTTATGCTCCTTATAGCGCTGGTTATGTATCATTAGCCTACCACTTACCAGAAGCCCAGGTTTACTTAACTGAGGATTGGCTAAAGGAGATTAATCTTGACCTAATTGAGACATTGAAAAGAATGCTAGTACCTGGCAAGAGTTTCAGAACTATACCATCAGGGGAATGCAACACAGCCACCTTAAGAACCCCTTATAGGTTCATTGCTTTAATGCTGAACATGATCTTCGGGAGAGCTCGCGGTAAAAGTTTTAAGTTGGGGTGGGTTCCTATCATCTTCTGTGTTGCCACCCAAGGGACTGTGTTCAACTGGGCAAACATTATATCAAACAGTCTCTCGGCTTGCATTGCTTCAGCCTTGGGAGGGGTGTCCCAGAAAAAATCGGAGTTCTACATGAGCTCCATACTGATTGATTGGATACTATGCAACCAACCATTCCCAAACCTGAGGTGTATTTGGGATCGAGACAAAACACCGATATACACAGCCTATAAGCCACTATGGGCGCATAAGTACTACAGTCATTACAGAGAAGTGTGTGAACACTTCATTATGCCGTTATATACAATGATTTTCTTAAAAGAATGCAATTGCATGTTTGAAGAAGCGTTGCAGGTCATTGAAGAGTATGCTGATTACTACTTAACCGAGGACAGACTGTATATTAGAATGTATGGCTACTCTAGAGCACCTTCACTGCTTCCAAAATATGCCACTGATTATGTGGTACACAAGGAGGCAATCAGGCAGGTCTTCTTGGATGGCATAGGGAGTTTTTTATTTGAGCATAAGAAGGCAACTTATCCTCCCATACCATTCAGATTTGGAAGTTATAAGTTCTCAAGAGTTAAGAAAGTGGATGAGTTTGTAAAAGAACTGGAGAAATTTCATTTTGGAGAAATAAACTTCCATAGGAATGATTCTCGGAATAAATTGGCAGATCACTGCAAGAAAGAAAATGTACATTTTGAGTATACAAGCCATTGGGATAAAGATGAATCAATTTTCCGAAATGCAGAAAACATAATTGCATTAAAAAGAAGATTAAAAAAGAAGATCGCTACTAAAGGCGGGAAAGGACAAGCTGAGTAGAACAAAGCAGAGGAAGAGGAGGCTAGGAAAAGAGATGAAGATGCTAGGAGACTAGCACAGGAGGCCGAAAGTTGGCTTAGAAGTGAGGAAAAAGAAAAGAGGAAATCTGAACAAGAAGCAGCTAGAATTGCAGAAGAAGCTGCCAAGAGTGAAGAAGAAGAAAAGAAAAGGAAAGAGGATGAGGAACTCAGGAAACAGGAAGCTGAAAGACTAAAACTAACAAGGTCCATGACAGAGCAACAAACTTCTGACCCTGTAGATAGTTAGGTTCAGGGTCTGGATAATCCTGATTCTCAAGGCCCTGAGGCAACTGCTAGCAGCACCTTAGGACGGGTTGTTGTTTCTGGCCTAAGACTGATCCCTTTCGAACAAAAGAAAGGGGAAGAATTTCCAGACTTCGATACCATTTTGTATGACAAGGAAAAGAAAAGAATCGTGAAGAGGACCGAGAGGAAAGTTGAAAATGGGGGGCAGTCAGGGAAGATGATAAATGATAAAATATTGGTACATGGGATGGATAAGGACCAGAGATTCACTATCCGAGCTACAACAGCATTGATTCATGCCTCTGAGGATAATGTGGATTGGATAATGACTGACCTTGAATAATCAAGGAAATCTACTACCCAGCTAAAAGATACGCTGCGAAGGGAGAGAGAGGAAAGTAATAAATTGAAAAGGAAGTTTGAAGACATGCAAAATGAAATAAAGTCTTAAAAAGCAGATCTCTAGTCCCTCCAAGTAGAGAAGATGTCTTTGGAGGTTGCCCAGGAAAGTCTAGCAAAATTGTAGTAGGAATGTCAGGGGCTAATGACAGAAAAGGATGGGTTGAAAACAATATGTGAAAGTCTTCATGCAGAAAAATACCAGCTGCTAAGTAAGATATGGGAGCTGGAGTTACAGAAGGATACTTTGGAGGAGTCAGAGAAACAATCTCAGGTGCAGGCAACAGAGCTTAAAGAACAAATTGCTTCATTAGCAACAACTTTGGATGAAGCTAGGGAACAACAAGCCAACATTCAACCTTTCAAAGAATATGTTTTAGCACAAAGAAGCAAAATGCATAGGCTGCAAGTATCCATAGAAGAAGAGAGGTGTAAGTTTTTGCAGGTAGATAATAGACTAGAAGAAATGTTGGAAACTTCTTCATATTTCGTGGACAGATCGTAGGAAATTTTAGAAGTCCTGATGGGAAGAATAGCAAGATTAGAGGCCAATGAGGAGATCCACACAGACCTACGAGCAAAGGATCAACAAGGCCTAAAACAAGACTATGACTTATTAGAGTTTGCCATAAGCACAGCTGAAGAGTTTAAGAAAGATGTAAAGAAAACGAAGGGAGCTTGTACAAAGTTCTGTAGGATACTTTTGATCACTTACAACTATTGCCAGGTTGCTGTTGAGTAGAGAATGGACACATTTCCAGACCACGACCTATTTATAGAGATGTTGCAGAATAGATATCAGGAAGATGAACAAAGAATTCAGCAGATCAAGGCTTTGGATGAGCAGATCTTGAGAGATGAGGTAGCTCATTTAGTGTACAGTTGCTGGAAGATCAACTACGCTTGAGCTTAGCCAGGATCGAAGTGATAAGAAATTAGGCTACTAAATTTGAAATCAATATTCGTTTTCTCGAACCTTTTGAGTTCGAAAACATTGCCTCAGAAGCTTTAGCATGGAAGAGGTTTCTGAACAATCAAGCAGGGCCCTCCACTTAAGTGCTTTATTAGTTTGTTTAATTGTAATATATTGTAAATTGTATAAGCACTAAACGTGAGAAAATTGTGGGAGATGAAGCATTGGGGAAGCCCAAGGGTCATTTATGGGCAGCCCAACAATTTTTGCCTTTGTATAAGTATAGGAGAATTAGATAGAGAAAAGGCTTTTTCCGAGTGAGACTTGTGAAATACTTGTTGTAAGAGGAACTATTTCATTTTGCAATAATAAAATTACAATTTTGCTTGTTGGGGAAAGTGCTGTGTGGAATGTTCAAATGTGGTGAAATAAACAATGTTCAAGGGGAACTATTTCATTTTCAGCTGTTTTCATTAACTGTGAGATCGTTCTAACTTTCTGAACCTATGTTCTTGGATGCATGTTCTCTGGTTTATTTTATGATAATTTCCACTATGAGTAATGAATGTTTTAACAGATGACGAGCTAGCTTGTTGTGCACATCTCTATTCATGTTTATGTTTTTTGATTCTAAGAACAACTATCTGTGATTTATCTTGACATATGAGCAGTAATACATTACTCATTGATTGATAATCTTGCTCCCTAGGGACAACTTAGTTAGTCTTGTTTTCAGTTGTGTGTGATTTAGATGCGAGAGAGTCTAAGACGAGAGGTAAGAACCTGCGCATCACATTGTGACCGCTCCTTTCATTCTTTATCAATCTGCATGTTAGATAGGCACTTTCACATCATACTTAAAGTTAAAAAATACAAAATATACACGGTGGACCGGGCCGCAACCGGTAAAACCCTTTATTTTTTTACTTGACCTACGGTAGCTGGACCACAAACTGGATGGATTCCCCATACCAAACAGTCACAGGCTAGTTGGGAACGTTGACTGGGGAGAACCCCTTGCTATTGTAGACTATGAATTTCTAGGACTCAACAATTTCTGGCAGTAGAAGGAGGGCCACCAATGCATGGCTGGCCGGGGAAATCCATTTCCTTGAAGTTATTCCACCAGTGATAGTTTTGAAAGCAGTTTATTTCCTGATCCAAATATTGAAGAGAATAGAGAACGTTTGTTTTCTGTGGACAACCAAGTAGTTAATGATATGAGAAGACACAAACGGGCCTATGTAAAGAGTATTGGATGATTACCCACTATCCCTGATTTACCCTGAAGAGAATACAAGAAGAAAGATCGTCCCATCTTGGAAGATTCAGTGTTGGTTGGAGATTTGGAAGAGTTAGTAGAAGTAGCATTCTTAGTTACCCTACCCTTACATACTATCTTGATTGCCAACAGTTCCCTCGGACGTTGACTACAAGTTAGTAGCCTTATTTGTTTTTCCTAGGGACAACCTAGGTGACTCTAGGGGGCATCCTGTGGTACTTTAAATAGAAATTGAACCAAACTATTAGTACCCTTGGAGGGTATCCCATAGCTTTATGGGATACTTGCACCAGGAAGGGTTGTTAGCATATGTCTTGATAAATTATTCTCAAACCTTCATTGTTTCTTGCTAGACTTAATCAACATGTAATCAGCTTCGAAAATCCCATTGTTTGCTTTTTTGATATCTATAGGAATTTTCTTGTGGTGTGTTGTTTTTGTTTATTTGGTCTTATATATTTCTTACTTATTGAATCAGAATTTATGGCTAAGGTTCATGTGAACACCAACCAAGGGACCCATGTGCAAGGAGCTCCTTGTGATTTTCCATTTGTTGGGAACATTGGTGCTCCCTTGAAGTCCACCTTGAATCTTCCTGGATTCAACTTGTGGCTTCCAGTTTGGTTGTTTTCCAGCCCGAATTTCCTAAATTCTCATGATTCTTCTCAGGGGTATCAAAACCCTTTACCCTCTTCTCTAGTAACATCTTCTCCTTCTATTTATACCTCATGTGGAGAAAGTTTTGATACTAGTAACCAATAATCTAAAATTAATAGGAGGAATAATAGGAATAAGATGAGAAGACAAGTGGGAAATTCCCCAAATTCTAGAGGTCATGTTGGGGGTACTCATCCAATCACTACAAGTCATAGTGGAGATCCACATCGAGCCTTTGGAGGTCATTATGGGGGTACTCATCCAGTCATTAAAGTCATACTGCAAATATTCACCTAAATTCTACAAGTCATTCTAGGGTCCTTCATCCAATCACTACAAGTCATACTGAAAACCTGCAACTAGCCTCTCGAGGTCATGCTGGGAGAAAATTTCTAGCCACTACAAGTCATACTAAAAATTCATAACCATCCACTATGAGCCATGGCAGGAGAAAACAATTAGTCATTGTATGGCATATTGAAAGTATGATTTCAACCACTATGACTCATGTTGAGGAGATGTCATTGAACACTACAAGTTATATTAATGATAAGTCACTAGTCACTAAAAGTCATATTGGAAACAAGCTACCAACCATTGCAAGTCATGTTGGGAGCAAACAACCAACCACTGCAATTCAAGTTTGGAGGAAAACAACTAGCCAATTTCATTTATGCTATACATATTGACATTGTTTAGAAATCTAAGTGAATAGGATGCAAGCCTAAGTTCCCCCGTAAGCTTTGTGAGGAATATCACCTTACTCATTTGTGCTCTATTATTCTAGATGCACAGAGAGTGTGGTCCATGTCTCAAGGAACTTATGCTCCTAAACAAACTATGATTTCACAATAGTCTCTTCAACCTTTGGTTGATGAAGTTATCGATTCAATGCAATATTTGACCAGTATCACTCCCCCCTTAGAGAGTGTTTATGTTGAAGTGGTTGAACCAGTGCACTCTATAGTCAATCCCACTCTTCCTTTGGAAAGTGACACACATAAAGTGGTCAAATTGATGCAATATTGGGTCAATCCCATTATTCCTTTGGAGTGCCACAAGTATCAAGTTGTTGAATCAATGAAATATTTAGTCGATCCCACTCTTCCATTGGAGATTTATGTGTCTACCACTATGATTTCTTCACTACTAGTTCAGAAATTTTGTCCAACAAAGGGAACTCCATTTACTTGGAATGAGCTCCAACCAAGCTATAGTGTAATACCCCAGTTTTGACCCCACTTGCATTAAAATACATAGGATACATATGTTGTAAATAATCTTGGTGCGGAGCTAAAGGCCAAGGCCTCACCATAGATTTGGTTATGTTGTGTTTTTGATTAGGAATGGTCACCGATGGTATATCGGGACATGCGGCATATATTTTATTGTGGCATCATGTAAACACACATTTTAATTAAATAGCTCAACCAACTATGTTCGCAGCAACTAAATTGAGAAGGGGCATGATTCCAAAGGATAAGGAAAGGGGGATGTGGAACATTGAGTCACGGGGGAAAACTATGTGTCACCACCACCGCTTGCTCTCCTCTCCCCACGACGCATCTGTTGGTCTGTCCACTCACCAGATTGCGAGTCTGTTCGTTCTCCTCTCACGCAGGCGGGGGTAAAACATTTTACCATCCATTGTGTTGGGTTCGCCTCCTCTCTCTAGAGCTAATTGCCGGTTTGTAGTTCTGTTCTTTCAATCCACGCAGAGAGCCAGCTTCGACCTCCACGCATTGGACTGTGTATTGTTGCATCCATCATAGTGGATCACAGCAGAAATTATTGGGATTTCTCCCCACTGATTGATGGGAGCGATTTTTCCCCATGCATTGAGTTACCTGCAATGCGACATTGGTAGAAGATTGGGGTGATATTTCCTGTGAATCCACGCCGAGCTGTGAATGTTGGCCGTGTCTTTTTAACCATTTTCTAGTCTGTGTAAGTCTCACAGTGATAGTATTAAAGATTATTTTGCTACGGGTTCATGTGAGTGTGTTAGCTGTTGTTTGCCATGATGGCGTGACTGTGTTTTTCCCTGTAAACGCTTGAATAGCTGTTTGGCTGCTTGCATGCAGTGGATTTGTCTTGAGACTATTTGGGGTGGGTGAATCAGGGACTGAGGTGCTTGATCAACCTGGTGGGTTGAGAACCACACGGATAAAGCCACTGAGCTGGATTTCTTCTCCACAGCCCTTGAAGAGCACTGGAGGGAAGATCAGGGTCTGAGGGACTGCGTTGCAGAGAAGGGACTGACTTCCTTGTGTTGGGTGTGTGTGGGTGTTCTAGAATCCAAGCTAGTTCTGGTGTCGGTGTCTGCAGCTCTTCAGTGAGCTCACCAGCTTAGCATTAGCCTTTCCTAGCTCCTGAATGTCCTGATAAACCCAACTCTGTTGGCTTGGCTGATCTGTTGTTCACCTAATAAACCCAACCGTGTTGGCTTGGATGAACTGTGTACCCTTGTGGTGTTGTTACCTTGGCTATGTGTAAGCCTGTTAGTTCCTTATTCCTTGGAGAATCATGCCCAGCTCAGGGGTGGCAGCGTTGCTGAGAGATTAAGGAGCATGCTGGCCTATGGTTGGGTGGAACGTTGTAGCGACGTAGCTGGTTGCGGAACAAGCTCTTTATAAGATAAGTAATTTTGTCTATTTTACTTTTGCAATCCTATTTACTCTTAATGATCATGATGAACATGTTGAATGCTTGTACGAATGTATGTTGCTTTCGCTGTGTATGATAAATGTTCATGTATGTATGTTCTAGTTCAAAGCATTCTGTTTCAGCATTTCATATGAATGTACATATTCATGGGGCTAGATGCCCAGATTTTTTGGCGTGTAGTAGCGTCCTCTTTGTCGATCGGAGGGTCGGGGACGTTACATATAGTATTTCTTCATTTGATTGGATTAATCTAGATGAGCCTCACCTTCCATCTACTACACCTTTTCAAAAAATAGTTCCAGCAACCTAAATCATCCAGTTTCACAACCCCTCAAAGCTCTGCAGTTCCCCACAACACATTGATTTTGTCTATCACACCACCTTCTATCCCTCTTGGAAGCACTACCTTACCTCCAAGGATGAAAAATAGATTTTCCCCTATACTCCTCCCTGCTTCTCTTCATGAACTTCCTTAGGGATGCTCCCAAAGGCTCAAACAGTTTCATGGGGAAAGGGGGTATTTCACCAAGGAACACTTGGGATGGTTTTCAGACTGGGTAGACTTGGAGGAAGTAGACCATGATGATGTTAAGGTCAATCTATTTTCCCAAACCTTGGATGGAGAAGCAGGAAAATGGTACAAAAACCTCCCAGACAACTCTATTATGAGCTATCAAGCCTTTGAATATTCTTTCATGGACAAATGGGTAGACAAGAAGAACCCTAAGCAATATCTGTCCCAATACCATTCCACGAGGAGGAGGGAGAGTGATTCTATCCAATAATTTTTTGACAGATTTATAAAGACATATAATTCCATCCCTACCCAGTTCAAGCCTCCCCTTGGTTCTATCCAACTCCAATATGATGAAGCCTTTGATAGTGAGTTTACCTTGTGGCTAAGTGAAAGGAGATCTGCCTCCTTAGCAGATATGATGAAAGATGCCATAGAGGTGGAGGAAAACTTGACTGCTACTAGAAAGAAGAAAAAGGATGAGGGATAATGGAGAAGAGATGACAGGGAAATAGGAGAGAGAAGAAAAGATAAAGAACTTGAACAACCGTCTTCCTATAACACACAAGCGGATAGAATGGACGTGATGATGAAAACTATGGAGAAGTTGATGGAAAAGCTCACTGTGGATAATAGACCACTTCCCAGGGAAAATCAGGAGTAGAAAAATATAAACCAAAATGTGAGAAGACCCCAAGCCCCAAGACCTCCAAAACAAGAAGAGAGACCAGCAAAACCCTCCAGATCCACCTATCAGGCCCCCATTTCAGGAGAACTATGTGGAGCAAGGTTATGAATACCAAGACGAGGATGAAATCCACCAGCTGGATATTGACTCATCCTCTAGTTTTTTGACCAAAGAAGAGCATGATAATTCCTGTCAAGAAGTGGAGGAGCGTCCTGCTAAGGAAACAAATGATTTCAGAGGGGATATCATCTTGTTGTCATGGATATTCAAAGGCAGACTGGTCTAAGGAACAAATATGCTCGTGATACAAGAAATAAAGTGGCATCAAACAAAGCCTCTACAAGAAAACCAAAGAGCAGTCGACCCCTTAAGGACACCTCTAAGAATGTAACAGAGCCCAAAGGGAAAGACAAGAAGGAGGATAATTCAAGGAGCTCAGATCATGGGAAGACCTCTTTAAGTCTAGAGGCTGAAATTACAAAGATCCAAATCTCTGTATCTCTCACTGAATTGTTAAAAAATTATAAATATCATTCCAAAATTGCCACAGTGTTGAAGCCTTCAAGAGAAGTTTCTGCAATATCAGATTCCCCGAACCTCCAAAATGATATCCCCACCATCATGTTCGGACCCCATGTAGATGAGTCTACTGATGAAGATGTTCCCCCTTTCTATGTCAGTCTGAACATTCATAATGCCACCTTACACAACGCCATGATTGATTCATGAGCCTCCCACAATCTGATTCCCAGGATGATCATGGATAAACTAGGATTGAAAGTGACCAGACCATACAAATACCTCTTTTCGTTTGATTCCAGTAAATTCAAGTGTCTAGGACTGATCAAATATCTAGTCATCTCTTTGGCCCAAATCCCTACTTAAACCCTGGCCATGGATGTAGTTGTACCCGAAATCCCTCTGAAGTTTGGAATGTTTTTATCAAGATCTTGGGAAACGAAAATAAAAGGTGCTCTTCAAATGGATATGTCCTATGCCACCATCCTTGTCTTTGGAGTACAGAGAATGCTCTTTAGGGAGAAAAAGTTAGCATACATGGTGATGTTGACACTGAGAGGGGGGGTGAATCAGTGTAAAGCCAATTTTAAACCTTTTCTTAGCTTGACAGAGATAACTACCAATTCATCAATCTATCAATCACATAAACATTTCATAAACACATTATTCACATATCATAGCATTTAACTCATCAAGAACCATAACACAGAAGAACACCACACCATATAAATTTGTAATCTTTTTATATTAGTTTGGTTCGGCTACAACCCTTAGGAAAAATCAGCACCTACTGATACATAGAGCACCTACTCTTAATCCAGGACCCTGCCTGGTTTTCTTAGACCCTTCTAAGAAGGGGTTTGAGGTATCCTAACCTCAAAAAGCAAGTGAAGCTTGCATTTACATTAAAGCTTACTGTCATATCAATATCATCCATTTCTTCAATCAATTCAGCTGCTGATCATTACTGCTGATCATTTGCTCAACTCTGATCATGCTCATCTGCTCATCATCAATATTGCTCATTGTCAAGTCATCATGGTCTGCTCAACAAACTCTGCTTTGCTCATCAACCACATTGTCTGGTTCACTTGGTTGCTGTTCCTATCTTTGGTTGGTTGTATCATCAACGGGCTGTCAATATTGTTTCATCAGGCCTTGACCTTGTATACACTATCAAACCTGTCTTGATCAAACTTCAAATTGCTGTCATCATAACCTCTTCATGCATTGACTATGTAGAATATCTGTTCACCCATGCTAGGGCATCATCATTGGACTATGGATGTCTACTTTCAAAACAGGTATAAACTCAGGCTGCTTGTAAACATCAAACTCAAACTGGGTATTATCATTGCAGTCTTCACTTTGCCATCAAATATAGGACCATGCACAACTGCTGAGCAACTTGGACTGTCTCATCTCTTCAGCAATCTGCCCATGCCTTCAAAGGTCTACACCTGTAAGGTATTGGCTGAGTCAAGACATTTTCATCTCATCACACAGTTCAGCATCAGGGTCAATGTATTTGTGCACATTAAGATATTACTTCTGTTACACTGTAAACTGCTTGTGAAGCCTAATCTCGACTTTAAGGATCAAACCAGTTCCTTTGAGTTATAATTGCCTCCAGCAAGGTAATTTTCACTGAGCAGAATTTCAAATACCTCAAACTCAGATTGTGTAAACCCTTTGAAGCTGATCAGTTTCTGAGCTTACCGAGATCACTTGCTAACTCAAACTCAGACCGTGTAAACTCGGACTGATAACCCAGACTGTGTAAACTTCACTGCTTACATTCCACTACTGAGAAAATTATTTTGCTGTATAAAACACAGTTCATCTACCACTGTGATCATACTATTGTGCATACCTGATACTGTGCTTTTCCTAATGTGCCTTTGATGGAGATTCCCTTCAAATCATTGCCAAGTCAGTTAAGTCTGTCACACCACCAGACTAGGGCAAAAACATCAACTGCAGCTTTGGGAAATGTATTTAACATCACAGCACCCTCCAAGGCTTTATGCAGTATTGTCGAGTACTCCTTATGTTCATTACCCTGGCTAAGATTTTCTCGAATAGGAGTTGAAAATGTTGCAAAGCTCACACTACAATTCAACCTTCCAATGTCATTATATATCTGTGCCTTACTGCTTTCTCTTGGACCAAATATTTAAGAATTGAAGCATGTTGGAATTTGGAAATTGAAATTGCTCCACCAGGCTAGCAGCCCAACCTCCAACAGGTTACAATCACCAAATTCACTCTATACACAACCCCACTCTTCAACTCCACACTGCCACAGTCACACTCACAGCTTACAGGCCCAGGCTCCCGGTCACACTCACAAACTACCCACAGTTCACTAGAGGCAAATGGATCTATGTCTTGGAGAGTACTCCAACCCTTAAGTACTGGTCATAGTTCATCTGAGTAAGATAACAGAAGATGCTTGCAGAAAGGAGTACTTACTTGAAGGTGCTCATTACTTAATCTGGTCTATGTGACTGGACATGCAATTGACTTTCTTCATGCCTTTGTTCTTTCACCTGACTTGACCTTCAGCAATGTATACCTTCAAATGCTGACTGTGTTAGTAACTAGGGCATTTTCATCACTTCATCATTATACTTATTCTGTCAACTTCATCAAAGCACACTTCAGGCAGTCAAGAGGCATGAACAACATGTAGTGATCATCTTTCTACAGTTCTCGGCATATATCATCCACTAAGCTAACATCAAAGGGGAATTTCTAGTTGGTTCTGGGAAAATTTGTGAGCTGAGGCAGCAACAAAATTCTCCTCCCAGGCATTATTGCATCCAGGCTCAACATTGATCAACACTCTGAGCATGAAGTCAACCCCAGCACCTAAATCTGAAGATATCTTCAGCATTAATCAGAGCAAATAATAATTCTGGGCAGTCAAGAATGAATTCTGGGAATATATGGGGACATTTTGAAGGTCACAACAAACATTAAACATCCCAGATCAGCAGTAATCAATCTAAGCATGTTTACTGTCCAAAAAAAACATTTAGGCTGCCAAATTAGCATGGGAAAGCAACCCTAAATTAGGCTCGTATATCAAAGAGATTGGAGCCAATGATTATCAGCATATTGACCAACAATTCAGCCTGTTGTAATAGCATAATTGCACCCAACAGTCATAAGCAGCCTTTGAACAAGCATTGGAAGCCCTCTAGGGCCTGATCTGAGTTATGGGATCCCTGCTAGGGCATCAACACCTCCATGGAAGCCTTACTGGGACATGTTCAGACCCTTAGTTGGCTGGATCAGACCTCAGCAGACTTAGCATAGACTTCGGCAGCCCTTCTAGGGCAAGGTTAGACTGCTGAATAACAAAAATTCGAATTGTCACAAAAAAAAAACATTTCCTGTGGAAACCTCGGGTCTTGACTGCTCCCATTCTGTCCCAAAAATTTTTCCTTCTGCTGCCACCGAGCCTCAGTCAAAATTGCAGAGCTCTCTCACAAAAATCTCCACCATCTAAAGTGAAATCGTGGGGTATTTATACCCATTTTACATCCTTTTGGGGCCGACTTGTAAATATTTTAATGGGGCCGACTTGTAAAATATTTTAATGGGGCCGACTTGTAAAAAAATTATTCAGGGCCGACTTCATATTTTTTAATTTGGAGCTGAATTCTAATGAATTTGTTGGGCCGACATACCAAAACAAAATTTGATATTAAATGGAGCCAACTTCACATAACGGGGCTTACATAACAATAATTTATTTAATTTTTAATGCCCTTTTGGTCTTACCATTTCAATGGTCAGCATAAAATAAGTATATGCTCCATGACTATCCATTGACCACTTAGGTCACCATGAATAGTCAATTAGGGTCAGCTGTAGCCATCAAAAGCTCCTCCAAGGTTTGTGGGCTTCAACACATTATGACCACGTTCTATATCAAATTACCACAGCCATCAAGCCACTAGGACAAAGTACCATATTCAAGATGATCATATACCCATCTCCAAGGACTCCATGACCTCATCAAGGGTGTCAAGGTCATCATCATCAAATCGAGGGTCCAAAGACATCCCATGGGGCCACTGCAAGACCAAGTTGGCATCAATGACAATTTCATCAACAGGTGACTAGTGCTGAGAGGCTAAACAACCACCCCATCTTTTCAGTGGACACTGAGATGGGATCTACTATTTTCTTCACAGAAGGAGGCAAAGACAATTTTAGTTCACATAATGCTGCCTTTGTGCCTACTCAGGAAGAGCTGGAGGGAGTGTGGAATGTAATTTTTGATGGGGCAACATGCAGAGAAGGGGCAGGGGCTGGAGTTTGGGTGAGACCCCTAGGAGGGAGAGCTTTAAATTATTCCTACAGACTCACATTTGATTGCACAAAGAATGAGGCAGAGTATGAGGCTATGATGTTAGCCATTCAGGCCCTTAAGGATTTCCAAGTTAGGAGGGTGGTGATACCTAGGGAATCCGAGCTAGTGATTAAACAAATGCAAGGTGAGTATCAGGACAAACATCCCAAAATGAGAAGTTACAGAAATGATACCCAAGACCTGATAGAGTGTTTTGAAGAATGCAGATTTAATCTAATTCGTAGGCTACAAAATTGTATAGATGATTCTTTGGCCACTTATGTTGCTGTTTTCAAGGTCCCTATGCACCCTAGTGGAAAATATGAAGTTGAAGTTAGGCAGAGACCCTCTGTCCCTGATAATATCAAAATTTGGCAGGTCTTTGAACATGACAAAAAAATCCAGAAGTTCCTCACTCTCATTGGGGAGTTTGATGGATTGTCTATTGATGAATATATTGGGCTTCTAGAGGAGGCTTCTCCCACTCGAGAACCTTTGCAAAGCCATATGGATTTTCCCAAAGAAATTCCACGAGATGAGGATGTTATTCCTATGGAATGTGATGATGACGATGAAACTGAGGAAGCTTGTGGGCCAGAGTTGTAGAGGACTGATGAGTAGCAAACATATCTAAACAATCTCTGTGGCAAGGAAATCCTCCAAATCAAAGGTAACTCTATCTCGAGAGGTTTAGTCCCTTTAGAAAATCAATTTCACCCAAATGATGTTGCTAAGGAGCCTCAACTGCTCCCAAGTTGTGAATATGTGGAAGATGTTAACATTGGGATTAAATATCATCCAAAGGTCATCCAAATCTCAAGAACACTCTGGCCTGAAGCCAAACATAAGTACATTTCATTGATGAAGGAATACTCATATGTCTTTGCTTGGAGCTATAGTGAACTTAAGGCTCATTACACAAGCATTATCCAGCACACTATACCCATAAAAAAGGATGAGATTCCTTTCAAGAAAAAGCCAAGAAGAATGAACCCAAAGTTGCTACCCCTAGTAGAAAAGGAAATAAAGAAACAGTTTGAGTGAAAAATCATTGTGGCCCTCATATTCTCAAGATGGGTGGCCAACTTGGCCCCAACAAGGAATAAGAATGGGGAGATAAGGATATGCATTGACTTCAGGAACTTGAACAAAGTTTCTTTGAAGGATAATTACCCTTTTCCTAAAATGGACCATATTTTGAAGAAGGTAGTGGGTTCCCAAAGGATCTCCACCTTGGATGGTTTCTCAGGCTATAACAAGATCATGGTGCACCCAGAGGACCAAGAAAAGACAAATTTCACCACACCTTGGGGCACATTTATGTATGCAAAAATGCCATTCAGACTCATGAATGCTGGGGCAACCTTCCAGTGGGCCATGAACATAGCTTTTGCTGATGAAAAGGACAAGATATTGGTTATATATTTAGATGACATCACCATATTTTCGAAGAATGATGAGGAACACGTTGCACACCTGTTGAGAATGTTCAGAAAGTGTAGAAAATTTCGCATCTCTCTGAATCCAAAGAAGTCATTCTTTGCTATGAAGGAAGGGAAGTTGTTGGGGCACATAATTTCTTAGGAAGGCATCAAAATAAAACCAAAGAGGGTTGAGGAAATTTGTAAAATTGAGCTCCCTCGAAATAAGGTTGAGGTTTAATCCTTTCTAGTGAAGGTAAATTTTCTGAGAATATTCATCGCGGCCTTTTATGAAATAGTAAGGTATATAACTAACATGCCGGGAAAGGAAAAAGAGATGAAGTGGACACCTGAAGGAAAACAATCCTTTGAATATATCAAGATGGCTATCTTAGAAGCACCTGTACTTGCAAGCCCTGATTTCTCTAAATATTTACTCATATTCTCATTTGCTTTAGAGCACACAGTGGCAGGGGGATTGCNATATATCAAGATGGCTATCTTAGAAGCACCTGTACTTGCAAGCCCTGATTTCTCTAAATATTTACTCATATTCTCATTTGCTTTAGAGCACACAGTGGCAGGGGTATTGCTACAGAAGAATTATGAAAGAAATGAGCATCCCATTGCTTTCTACAACAAGGCATTGAGAGATGCTCCACTAAAATACAACATCTTGGACAAGCAGGCTTATGCCATGGTGCATGCCTTAAAGGAATTTAGAGTGTATATCCTACAGTCTCACATTATTTCTCATGTCTCCACTAGTGCAGTAAAGGATATTATGACTCAACCAGATCCGGAGGGATGAAGGGAAAAGTGGATAATAGTCATACTTGAATACAACTTGGAGATCAAGCCCACAAAGCTAATTAAAGGCCAAGGACTGGCAAACTCATGGCATAGTCTAATTGTGACACTCTCAGCCTACACATGATTGCCGAGTTTACATCAGAGGAGAAAAATCCTAAGGGATTTCCAAATCCCCAAGTAGATGAGATTTTCCTATCATCCCCATGGTACACTAACATCATCTTCATGTTGCAACATCTGCAAGCTCCACAGGGTATGGACAAAACAAGGGCCATATTTCTCAAGCATAAAGGAGTAAGGTTTTGCATCTTAGATGGAAAATTGTATTGGAAAGAACCAGGAGGGGTGCTGCTGAACTTTGTGAATGAGTAGGAGGCCAAGAAGATCATTGAATAATTTAATGCAGGAGAATGTGGAGGTCATCATTATTGGAAGGCTACTATGAACAAGATTATGAGGGAAGGGTTTTACTGGCCCACTATCTTTTCTGATACTCACAAAGAGGTTGCTTCCTTCCATAAATTCCAGATCTTTGAAGGAAGGAGGAATCTTCTCCCATTGCCTCTGAAGCCCATCCATGTTGAGGACCCTTTCCAGCAATGGGGGTTGGATTTTATTAGAGAGATAAACCCATATTCCTCAGGAAAACAAAGGTGGATCCTCACTACCACTAATTATTTCAGCAAATGGATCAAAGCCATCCCAACTAGACAGGCCACTGACACAATGATTATGCAGTTTCTGGAAGAGCACATTTTGTTAAGGTTTGGGGTTCCTATAAATCTGATCACTGACAATGCTGCTACATTCAAGTCAAATAAGATGGTGGAATTTTGCTTCAAGTATCACATACAGTTGGGGACTTCCACAACCTACTATTCACAGGGAAATGGGTTGGAATAATCTTCAAATAAGAGCCTGATGAGGATCATTAAAAAGCTTCTTTAGGACAACAAGAAGGATTGGCACACAAAATTTCCTCATCCTTTGTGGGGTGACAGAATCAGTGTAAGGAAATCCGTTGGCACTTCACCATTTCAGCTGGTTTATGGATTTGAGGTAATTTTTCCTAGTTCCCTGATTTTTCCAGTAATGAGACTACTATAGGAAGAAGAAATTGAAACCCATCCAACTCAGTGGAGAATGTATCAATTGATTGAACTACAGTAGCAAAGGGAGCAACTGTTTGATAGAACTCAAAAATTTCAGGAGAAAATGAAAGACATTTTTGACAAGAGGACAAATCCTGATGATTTCCATACGAGGGATGTAGTTTTTCTATGGAATGCACCACATAAGGAGAAAAGGGAAGCATGGTAGGTTTGATCACCTGTGGAGGGGCCCTTACAATATTTCAACTTTTAGAGGAAAGAATGCCTACATACTGGATGAGATGGAAGGTGTTCTGGTATTTGGAGCTCCTATAAATGAGAGGCTCCTCAAGCACTACTTTCTGTAAAGTAACTTCAGTTCCCATGTCATTGTATATACCATTTATTTTTAACGTTGCATGTGTGGATATCCCTCTGACAGACTTAAGCCTAAGGTGAAGGCAGTAAGGTCCCCAAGAGGAGCCATCATTTGGTTTTCTTTTTTATGCAAATTTGAACTTACATGCACTAGAACAAATTTGGCAGGGATGGGCCTTTAGGATAGCGCAAAGTGGTGCAGTTAGTTGGGGTTTTCGCAGGTACAAAGGGTCCAATGGATCAAGAACTTAGTCTACGGGGTTCTTTTCTACCTCATAGGGAGGATATCATCCCCAAGTTGGAGCTGTTGTTAGCACCTGTGCTAAAAGTTAAAGATTTTTACATACACATGTGCACTAACTCCCTTGCTAAAGTTTAGAATAGTGAAAAAAAGATAAAAAATTGTTGAAAATCCCAAGTTTTAGCCTTATAAATATGCCTAAATAAGAAAAATCTGATCAAGGTTAAAAGTTGACCGGAATGGATGGTCTGGATGTACAACGGATAAGATTAAAGGCTGAAATTCATTTCTGCCAAGGAAAAATCAGGAGCGAAAAAGTAGAAAAGGAAAAAGTTATAAAAAAGTGGTAAACCTAATTTCCACTTTTCGCAATCTGATATCCAACGGTCAAGAATGACTCCGGAATGAATCAACAGTCCAAGAGAAAGTGGGAAGCAAAAAGGTAGAAATGGAAGGGGTAAAAAATTTGGTTATAAAATTTGGTATTTTTTCCTTCCCCTATTTTGCGGAAAGGAAAAAAGTGGAAAGAGAAAGATGCAAAATTTGGTCATAAGAAAAGTTAGAATCCCACTTTCTACGATCCAGAAGATCGATAGTTTAGAGAGCGTCCACACAAATCAACGGTCTGAAAGAGAGTGGAAAGGTAGAGAGCAGAAATATAAAAATTTAGAATCGTGAAAGCAGAAATCCCGATGTTGGCCTTTCCTTCCCTGCAACACAGGTTTAGTCCTCTCTATTTGGTCACACAACAAAGCCCAAGATATCACACTGAATAGTCATCACAGATATATTCATTACTTGAAATACAACATTCACACAGTCATCTCTTTAAAGCACAACAACCAATCAATCATTAACATAGTAAATATGCACTTGTCTAAGCTATTCAACATTCACACATATACACAGCATGTAACGTGGAAACCCATCTGGGAAAAAACCACAAGGTGCTCTTTATTTGTCCTTGGCAAGGGAGAATAGATGCACCTTTTGTCTGTACATAAAGCCACAAAATCCGTTCATGATCTTCTATTCTATCTCTATAGACTTATTTTCCCTCTCATGCTCTCTATTGTTATCTATCCTTATTACTCTACTCTACTCCTACTCAGTGATCCGCACATAGACTATATCAAATCAACCTTCTCCATTTGTCTGCGCACTTAGTTACGGATCCACTTACTCTGATGCACTCAACGATCCACAGTTACCTACTCAAAATTGTTGTATCCTCTACTTGGCTCAAAAAGTGTCTAAACAAGAACTAGCTAATAAGCTACTGATTGACTGACTAACCCATGTACAACTTGGGTTTCTCCTTTTATAGCCTTATTACAGACTCAATATATTCCCATACATGCTTGTTACAGACTCAATCATGACTTGATACAGACTCTAACAAACTCAGCTACAGTTGCTATCTCAACTGACTTACTATCATCCCACAGGATGTATTTCCTATTCTAACAAAATATGACCAAAGAGGTGCTATTGGATTGACTAACAAAAATGCCTTTACGCGTGTAGTTTCTGTCGGTTCCAGCCGAGCTTGTACCCATGATCGCTAAGGGCTACTTCTTCTCCGCATCATTCCTTACTGCCACTTTCTATCCATTAGCTTATCTGCATGCTTGCTTCCGTGAATATTCTACCACGTCATCACATCTCCATCTTTGTACTTCTGTCATAGCTTACAAAACTTGCGCAACTTGCTTGTCCCTCGCCTTCTCTTTTCCTTTCTCCTTTTCTTCCTTCTTCTGTCGCAACATCCTTCCCTTTTTCCCTGATGTTTTTTCCTATGTCACAACTCTTTCTTCTTCTTCCTTATACTCATTTTCCCTTCCTTATATGTCCTGGGCCCAACCTGCCCCAACACTCACCTATGGCTCATCCCGAGCCACATGAGAAACTGCTCCATAAAATGACTTGCGCGAATTTGGGTATGAAAATCCTCCACGATTTTCGGCAGTTTCTCTTTTTCTACACGCACTTCTTCCTCAACTTTCTGCATGTGCTCCACTAGGTTGAAACTGACATGTTCCGACATGTTTCTTTCAACTAAGGATGCAACCTCGCACACCTTCTGGTGCACAGGCTGAGATAGCCTTATGACTCTTTTCACTTTTGCCTGTAACTCTGTTATCTTTTCCTCGAGCTGCACAATAATTGCTTCTAGCGCAGTAAGGTCACTCATTAGAGGAAATTTGAGGTCTAAAATGGGCTTTCTAAGGAAAATAATAAAATAATAGTTAAAATAATAAAATAATATTATTAATTTTGGAGGAAGAAGGAAAAACTATTGTTTTTGTTTGTATTTTTAACATATCTCCCCGTGTTTTTACTCAAATTTTGAACGGGAGGGCTCATTGGATGTGGAATTAAATTTCACATCCAATAAGTACCCACATGACATACTTTTGATGTACCCCTCTACCCTAAAAACAAGAAATACCTGAAAAACGTGATGATGACCAGACCATCATCACGTTTTTTCAGGTATTTCTTGTTTTTGGGGTAGCGAGGTCCATTAAAAGTATGTTGTGTGGGTACATGTTGGATGTGGAATTTAATTATGCATCCAACGAGCCCTCCCGTTCAAAATTTGAGAAAAAACACAGTAAGATATGTTGATAGAACGAACAAAAATAGTTTTTTTTATGACAAATATGTTAAGTCAACCATTATTGTAGAACCATTTTATTGAAATCCTATTAGTTCTTGAATTCCAACTCACAAGAATTTATTGTTGGCTCGTTTTCTTATAAGGCCCATTTTAGACCCAAAAGTTTCTCTAATGTGCAATCTTCTGCGATTGATCATCATCCACCAGAGTATCCCAAGTCTAGAAGACTTGGTCGACAACTTTAATACATATCAGTGCTATTTCATGTACCCGTTTTGTATCCTGCATGGATGCATCACGTCGGCTTTCCAACAATTCTAACGGGTTGCTGGGGATTTGTTGTGATTCTAAGTCAATTAACTTCTTCTTAAGATCACTAGATATCTTGGCAGCCTAAGGACCTTATCCTTTGATGGCATATCATGTGAGATTTCCTCATCAACCACATTTGAACAAATAATATTAATGACATGGGTAAGATTCTGCTTACTTTCTTTTTCTTTCTTTGATTCCTGGGTAGTCCTGTGCATTTTGGCCTTCAATTTTTTGAGAGCCCTCACTGAGTGCTTTACCTGTTTGTCAAGATTATTTCCCCATATCCAGCTCTCTGTAACCACTGCTCTCTGTAGGGAATGTACAACCTTCAGTTGTACATTTGAAAAATCGAGGAAAATTGGGGACGCATTATTATGTACCTTGCTGGAGTCTGGGGCTCCAAATTCCAACACTTCTTTTCTCAACTATACCTTTTTGGGATGTTCTTGTTTGGGACGCATGGTTTCCTGCGCTTCCAATGTTCCAGGGGCTTCGGGTGACGGGGTTACCTGCAGTGTGCGCTCTACTGCGAGTTTGATTGCTTCAATTGTTTTTCTAAGGTCACTTAGCCTATCTGTAATGGCAGTAGTGCACTGGTTCTTTTGCCTACAATAGTCATCGAGCCACGCCTGCGTAGCTTTTTGTAAGGCCTCTGTCAAGGCTGTGATTTATTCCTCATCCAAACCATAAGTATTCACCTCTTTGTTAGCCTTTCACTTTTTCTATGATGATTCTGGTTGAGCTTCTGCATTATGAGTCTCCATTTGTTGGGTTTTCCCTGGCGGCTCAGGGGGCTGAGCGGTCTGAATGTTTCTAGGGATTGTTGCATCATCCTGTTGGGTACTCTTCTCTTCAAGAGGTGGTGAGCCTGGATATTTCCACTCCTCTGGCCAATCCCAAACAATGGTTTCTAGAGCCT
>LPNX010007657.1:124637-178317 GCA_001517045.1 Pseudotsuga menziesii | reverse complement strand
CATGAAGTCAACTAAGATGGTCTTCCCACCCAAAGTAACAGGTGTTTGAGCAAGAATTCCCAAGGCTATACAAGTTCTTCTATCAAACGCCAGTAACTGACTCGCAGTCGACACAAGGCTGGGAGATCCCATACCTCGCCAAGCACGAGCAGACAAAATACTAACTGAGGTTCCTTCATCAACAATGCAACGAGAAATTGTATAGGGTTCAACTTTGACCTTTATCTGGAAAGGTGCATGGGAAGGAAGGCGTGGCTCAACTAGGCTATCCCAATCAAAGGAAGCAATCCGAGAGCTTGGTGGGGGTTGATCCGAAACAAGTTCAGTTCCCCCTTGTTCAGTAAGATCTGAACTGGCAGTGAAGAAAATGTGACTAGTAGACACTTCACTCTCCAAAGGAAGAGTGGGATTGATCGATACTGGGATCGATTCAACCGCTTCATGAAAGTCACTCTCCGAAGGGAGAGTGGGATTGACCAAAGATGACATTGGTTCAATCACATGAGGAACACTCTCTGAAAGAAGAGTGGGATCGACCAAATCTGAGATTTGTTCGACTACTTGATCAACCAAAGGTTGAGTAGGATGTTGAGAAACTATAGGATGTTTAGAAGAACGAAATCCATGAGTCTTGGACCACACTCTTCGCACCTCTGGGATAGCAGGGCACAGATGATTAAGATGATCTCCCTTGCATAGCACACAAGGGAACTTAAGATGATGCTTCGAACGACCAGTTTTCTCAACGGTATCAGCATGACTAGTAGTGGCTGACTGCTTGCTCTCAACATGACCTGCAGAGGATGAGAGTTTTCCCCCAGCGTGAACAACAGAGGCTGGGTGACTGGGTCCAACCTCACTAAGAGAGGCTGGTTGTTGAGAGACTCCATAATGTTCAAAAACGGGATGACCATGAATCCAAACTCTTCGCACCTCCACAATAGAAGGGCATTTATAAGTAAGGTGGTCTCCCTCACAAAGCTTACAAGGAAACTTGAGCTTGTGTTTTGAATGGGTAGACTTGTCAACAGTGTCAACATGACTCACAGTGGTTGACGAATTGTCTCCAGCGTGAAGTACAGAGGCTGAGAGACTGCCCCCAGCGTGCCTGGAAGAGGCTAAGAGATTGAGTCCAACATGACTTGTAGAGGTTGGACGGGCACCATCAACATGAACAACAGAGGTTGAATGGTTAGGATCAACATGCTTTGCAACAGTTGAGTGTGTGCCCCCAGCGTGAGCAACAGAGGCTGGGTGGACGGATCCAACGTGAACAACAGAGGTTGGATGGGGAGGTTCAACTTGAATGCCAGAGGTTGAACGAGTGCACTCAGCATGAACACTAGAGGCTGAGTGACAGGATTCGACATGACCGGGAAAGGTTGGAAGGATCCCACCAGCGTGAACACCAGAGGCTGGATGGATGGATCCAACTTGAACAATAGAGGTTGGATGGGAAGGTTCAACTTGAAAACCAACGGTTGAATGGATGCACTTAGCTTGAACACTAGAGGTTGAGTGACAGGATCTGACATGACCTGAAAAGGTTGGAAGGATCCCACCAGCTTGATCACCAGAGGCTGGATGGATAGCTCCAACATGAACAACAGAGGTTGGATAGGAAGGTTCAACTTGAAAACCAGAGGTTGAACGGATGCACTCAACGTGAACACCAGAGGTTGAGTGACTATATCCAACATGACCTACAGAGGTTGGATGGGTGCCCCCAGCCTGAACAACTGAGGCTGGGTGGAGAGGTTCAACTTGACTTGCAGAGGTTGAACGGGTGCCCCCTTGCTTATGTGCTTTCTTCCTATTCCTCCTTCTTTTACTCCTTTTAGACTGCCGGTTACTAGTATCAGTACTTTCATCGCATGAGGTAGAAGGAGGAGGAGAACTAACTACAAGTGAAGGGGAGACAGTGCTTTGATGCCCTTGATATAAGGAGCTTATTTGAGAAGCATCAGGATCATTCATGATAGTTGGAGTGGAAAACAACCACACCGGTAGCCCTAGGGTGGATCCCGAAAGATTCAAGGTGGCCATCAAGGGAACACCAACATTCCCTGTGAGAGGAATAGGACAAGGAGCTCCCATCATGGGGATCTCTTGGTTGGTGTTCGAAGGGGTGCTAGCCATAGTTTCAAAACTAGAGACAAATTCTGAGGTTGATGGTCAACCAAAATTACAAAGCAGACACCTAAAGGCCCACTAAGTACAGACAAACCACACAGCACTCACTAAAAAATCCCTAAAGCCCAAACAAACAAACAGGTATAAGATGTACTTTCCAGAAGAAAGCTGATAGATAGTTACTTGGCGTCCTTGAGGTGGTTCTCAGGCACAAGCGGAGGAATCACCCACCACCCTCCTGCACTTTCCACAAGGGTTACCTTCCAAGCCCGTCCAAGGTCAACCAGAAATAACCTTCCGGTGTACTTGTGTATGAATCCTATATGTCAAAGAGACTAGAGGCTACCTTAACTAAATTGACAGTCTGGGGGGACAGTCTTCAGCCGAACTCGTACGCATGGGCAGGGTAGCTGAGCCCGAAACTCTGTCTAGGACAGAATCCCTAGATGCGTAAAAGTCCCGGGTTACGTTTTGACAAGGATTTGGAGGGTTATCTCCTCTGTCCAAGCCTCCACGCGGCCTAGTTCTTAACTCCCGTTTGAGAGGAGCTTCCCAGAAACAATCAATGTAGAAAAGGATTTACCTAGTGATAGGCCAACTATGTCTGAATTTAACACTTGTGGGGAGTTAAAACACCCTAACCCACAAGTCTAGCCTAAGCTAGTTGGTGTATGACCCTATAAAATAAAACTTACTAATAATTTTAAAATTATATCGTTTATTTTAAGGGTTGTTGGCACCTCACGAAACCTTGATCTGGATCTGCTGCTTCTCTTCTCCAAAGAACTCAGCCTCCAAGCTCTGCAACACAAGGGAAGACCTCCAAGGAAAAGGTGTAGGCAAAGAGAGTCCCGATTCCTCCAGCATAACAATGCATAATATTCAAGTCCCCTCTCATGGACCTCCCTACCTCTATTTGTATGGGTGAAGTAAGGTAGTTTGAAGGTTAGAGAAGTTACAGCAGTTAAGGAAATCAGTTACATGACATAACTAATCTCCAGTTAACGCGTGTTTTAATATTTAAATGTTAAGAAACACATTCGCGGGTCTGCAGTAGAGCAACCCGCGAATGATGTGCGACTATATAGAAGAGTAACCCGCGAATACAAGGATTCGCGACTTGCTACAAGGGAGACTCGTGAGTGATGCGCGAGTTATCAATAGAGAGAGTCGCGCATACATCCTAACATGGCAAATGTGGCAAAGTAATTAGCTGGATAGAGGCAGAATGTATTTCATAATAAGCCAAGCAATAGTATTCTAGGCAAACCTCAATCCATAAGTGTCCTTTTGTGTGCCAACATAAGAAAAGTTGACACTCGGACGGAGAGGTGCCATTTTGGTGTATAACACTTGGTTGTGAGAATATATTGTGTGGGTAACCATTGTTTCTGGGGGTCTCTGTGTGCCTGGATGTACACATAGTGGGATGCTAACTGGAAATTGACAAAATGTTGAAATATAGAGATGGTAGTTCCACTCAGTCTTACCTTCTGTTTCACCAAATTTCTCAAGGATTCATTATGAACAAAGAATTGAGTGTCGGTACTCAGTTGTTGGCCTTCATTAGGAGAGAACCACACGTTTTGGTATCATGCTCCTCAACATAGTACATGCATGTCTACCTGCTGATACTCCACAGGCTTAGGCCATACAATAAATGAGATCAAAATGATCAACCAAGCATAGTGGAAAGGGGTACCATTGTCTTGTGTTGAAGCGACATCCTTGACTAGCTCATTCAGTAAAAAATTGTATAGATTGAATTGCACTCCTTCTGCACAAAGTGCAACTAGCATTATTATCCCTACATTACATTGTTGGGGGTTCAAGACACACATGAGTTTGTGTGTCAAAATTGTAGCTTCGATGTGAGTAGTAGGGTCCTCGATGAATGAAATTGGAAATTATTCACCAAAGCTGGCCATGTTATATTTTTCCCGAGTCTATGCAATTTTGTCTAGGCGCTCGACTTCCTGAAATGTCTCTTCAGGATCCTGCCCAAGTTGCGAAAATCCTGTGATTGTGGAAATGAGATCAACATCAATTAAGTGGGGCTTGTCTAGCTAGATGAATCCTGCATGAAAGACTACCAGTAATTGCTTTACATAGGTATCCACTTCTTTGGTTTGACCAAAATGCAGCATGAAGAGGAGTGATAGAAACCTTGAATGCTCTAGCCCATTTTCCCATTGCATTGGGATGAAATTTTTTGGTGATTCTGGGGACTCCCGAAGCAGCTTCATATAATTTTTCCTATCCAATTCTCTGATAATACTAGTGTCTGAGTCTTGAAAGGGTGAGGTTGGCCAACTGAGGCATGATATTGTCCAGGACCTCCATGTCCTTCAGTTTCTTAGGCGCTACCAGTGTAACATGGCCGACAACGGGGATGGTAACTGGTGGTCCATCAAACCTTCTCAGTGGTCTATAAGGCGGTAGCAGGTTCCTGGTTTTGAAGTATTCCTTATCCTCCCGAGTCGATGGTGCTGCTAGGGGTTCTTCATTCCTCGGTTTCTTCATTGGCTGCTTATCCTTAGGATCTAGGGACGATTGGGACTCCTGTACTCTATGTTTTTCGTCGGAGTTGGGAGGAACCTGGCTCGGGGCCGGTTAGGACTGGTTCCTTGGGATTCTATGTCCTGCACCACGCTGCATTGATGGAGTATTGGCTATAATTTTCATAGGAGCATTAATATTGACTACCGTGAAGGAGATGAATTGGTTTCTGCTCATTGAGTTGCTCACAGTACTTCTTCCTCTGGGTCTAAACTCAGTGATTCTAGATAGGGAAACAATGTGGATTGTGAAACAACAACTTTTTGACAATTACCCTTTGCACAAGTGTTATGTACTTAGAAAGTATTCTCCCTCTTGAACGACCCGAGGTAGCAATGTGGGTATTTAAGGACATTTTCTCAGCATGCGATCTCTGAGTTGGTGTTGAGAAAGGAAACCCTTGTTATTTATGGTGGTTATCGGTAAAAGGTATATAATCCTATTCTTTGGGGTTTCCGAATTAATAACTGACAACTACGCTGTCAGTGGCTTTACTTAATTACCATGCCAATCATGGTACTGATTTATGATAGTGTGATTTTTGTGGATTTTTTCTATTTTCGACCGAAGTTCTCCCTTTCTGCTGGTTGACTTTGTCTTGTATTTTCCCATTTCTACAACTATTACAACTATATAAGATCTTTTTTTAATTTCCTTTCTAACAGGGTGCCGTGTATTTTCACACATGCGAACTCTTTCCACTTCGCACATCCTTTCTAACACATGGATATTATGACGATTGTCACTATTCGTCAAATCTGTCATGATTTTTTACCGTGCCGCATAGTTATTCCTAGTTACGCTGCATTGATGGAGGTCCGTGTTCGCAACGGTTATCTCTGCACACATTTTCTCCTTTAGCACATGCAGCTCAACATCAACTGTTGTATGTTCACTTGTAACATGAAATATATGGGAAAATTCTAGAGTTAAGCTTTCCCACTCGCTATTTCCTCTATGCAGCTCCTTCGATGTTTACCAACTTCTTGGCACCATTTCCAAGGTGTGGATGAATCGATGAATCCATTCTTATCGTGAATATGCTTTTCAAGTTGTGCAACAATGCTCAATATGTTTTCTAGGATCTGACAATCCCGTGTCTTTCTAATCAGCGTAGCTGATCTCATCTCCAAATATGATCTCCATTAGTCTTCTACATTGCGACTAGTTTGAGATAGATTGCTTATGTGTACCCCACGATCTAGCGGGAGTAGCTTTCAACACACAGTCCATAGCGGACAATCCCTATGATTCTATGACCTTTTATTCAGATTATTCCAAGAAGGATGCAAGGATAGCCAATCCTTCATACGTAGGGAACGCGCTTGCTTCGAATCCTACCTATCGGAAAACTCTTGTGATCCTTGCACATCTGTGCATGGAGACTTCATGCATCATGTTCTGCCAGTTTTCTAGGGCTTCACCTGAGTTGGACGTGCATGAGATTACATTGCACCAACTCAAGTTTCCATCAATTGTGGGATTAGTATAATCTTCCTTTGAAGAAATAATGTTATATAGCTGGTCCAAATAGTTCTCTTGTCCTTCGCTATGCACAGGATGAACATAATGCTTCCCTTCAAGGGGATCAATGGGCACAACCACTCTCATTTCAGAATCTTCAAAAAACATGATCCTTTTCTTGAAGTTTATGATTGTTTGGTTATCAATAGCCCAATCAATCCCTAGAAGCGCAGGGTAGGGATTTGTGTCATTAACAATGTCAATGACCTCGAAGTTGACATATGTTCTCAAGCCTTCAAAGTCCACGGGAAGTTGGGACAGTCTACCAATTGGTAGCACCTTCGACTGGTTTGTAAGTCGTACCTGAATAAGAGACCAGTCTAGTCACAACTTGTTCATGCTTTCCCATGTCTGTCTTGTCAATATATTGACATTTGAGCCCAAGTTGAGTATGATATAGTCCATATCATAATATCCTATCTACACAGTCATTCACAATTCTCGACCTATCGTTCGTTTGCTTCCAACTTGATTGACTCTTCTTTCCGGGCGCAGATCTGTTGTGTTGTCTTCTATGAGTGTTGTCAACTTTGTGAAAACATCTTTGTCATGGATTAGTGCTAAACAACTTTTGAAAAATTCCTTGAGCTTACTAACCTTTTTAGTGGGTGGTCTTTTGATTAGTTGTTCAAAGATTTCAGGCATAGATCTCATGTGTCCCGATGTTGACAATTGATTGGGATCAACAAATTCTTGTTGCGCTTCCAAGAATACTTCCTTCTCCTATTGGACCTCTAACGGAGCTTTCTTTAGTGTCGTAGGCTGCACCTACGGATGCCCTTGCGGTGTATTTTGGTATTCTCCTGTCACAACACCTCCTCTTGTAACTAAAACAAGGTTGGGTTGTCTTGGTTGGACATAAATAATTTGAATATTTAGATTGGGGTTTGGATTCATATTCTACACTGGGTTGGGGTTAACGAAAATTTTATCCTACCATTTCGCAATGAGTTGCAGACACTATTCGATAGTTTGATAAAATTCTTTACAACATGTACAAGTTTTTGCAGGACTTTGACAATACCGGGAAAAATGTCCTAGTTGCGCACAATTATAGCATACAACTTGGCATTTTCCTCAACCAAATCCCCCTCTTAGTTGTTGTTCTCGACCTCTAAAGTTCCCAGCCCCCCTTTGTGGAGGGTATTGTTGTTGTTGAGGATACTGGTTTGGCTGGTATTGCGTCTGAGGATATTGTTGTTGTTGAAACTGCGTAGGCTGATATTGAGGCTATGCCCGTTAATCTTGCATTTGTTCCTCATTCTTCATTAGGTAGGTATCCATTATTTTCTCCTGGAGCAGCTGGAAGGCTTTGTAATCATTTTCATCATGCCCTACTGATCTAAAAAACTTACAATACAGGCTAGCAAGTGCACTTACAATCTTTTGTAGGTACAGGCATTCCTCAGACTTGTGACCTCTATTCTGGCATACTCTGCACCAAGGTATCCCTTGGGTGTTTAATGGGTTCAGCACGCCTACTATGACATAATTCATGAGCACCAAGAAATTATCCCTATGGTGTCCATTGTTTTGCACCGGGTACACTACAGTTCTTCCTGAACTTCTTTTCCTCTTTTGATGTCCTAGAGATGCACCATAAGATTGGCCATCTATGACTGAATTTGCATCATGCCCGAGCTAGTGCCTCCGACTGGCAAGGATTCTAACTTCATGGCTATCTCCAAAGACTTTGTCTGTGACACCAGTTTCTATTGTGTCAACGATGTTCAGATGCATGGAAACAAGGTGACAATGAACCATTCCTTGTGTTGCACATCCAACATTTGAAAACTGATCTTGGGCATTAATGTCTTAAATCTCTGGTCAAAATCCCAAAAATACTCTATTGGTAGATGCTTGATCTCCTTGATCTCAGTGATGCACTATGATTCAGACTTCGGTTTCTTAAATTCATCAATCAATCTGAGTCGAATCTCATTGAGTGTCTTTGGGACCATTCCTACTGGTACTATGGAAAAATTCATATACCAGTCTAGTGCACGACCTCGTAGAGTCGTAATCATCCGTGCTTTCTGGATGTTCTCGTCTTGGATCTGTCGTACAGTCCATATGATGTTACACAAAAACCAATGTTGTTCTGGGTCTTCCAACCCATTCCCATTGAATATTGGGAGCTTAATGTTAGTTCCAGCCATTGGATTGATCGATACAGTATCAACTGCTGGTACAGTAGGAACAAAATGTGGACTAGTCGAAATTCCTTGTCTACAATTTACAACGTTAGTAATACTCGTATTTACATATATACTTGGAGATGGTTCTTGTGTTCTTACCTTTGGTACTGTTGGCAAGTTGAGTACACGTTTTGGTTATGGGGCTTCAGTCGACTCCTTGGATTCTTCGTCTCCTTCTGATATTGGCTGGTACTCTTCTTCCTCGTCACATGAGCCTTCGTCTAGGTATGATGTAAACTCGCAGCCTTCTTCTTCTTGCTCCATGCTGCAACTGCCTCATTCGATCATAGTTTTTTTGCTTTTTCCAGACTTGAATATCCTTCCTCTTCTCAAAAAATCCAGATTCTAGTTCAGTTCCAACTTCTCCTAGGAACATCTCACTTCAGGGTTCTGCTGAGACATATCCACCCTTTGCTTCTCAATGTATCATTCACAGAATTCCCTTTTCACATATGAGCATTTTGATCCACGTCTTCCAATATGAGAGATATCTACTGTGTGGTCCTTGAAATTTGTCTCTCTCGGCCTCACTGTATGAGGTTATCGTGTCAACAACGAACTTAGAGATATATCCCTCTATGATACTATCTACCCAGAAGTCCACAGCCCTTGAAATAACGTTTTTGATTCTTTTCAGCCTCTTAATAAAGAACGGAGTCCACTTTGTTGGTTCCCCTCCTTGAAAAATATTTTTCTGGATTGTCAACTTAGACAACCATTCATACAACATAGTGGGGAAATTGACAAAGAAAATATCGTGAATTCCCGAATATATGTACCATTCTAACTACTCCCCTGGCATCCACCGAGATCCTTCATGTTCTTTCTGTGCAAAATATAGCTCTTTTGCGTTAACCCAACTTTGGATCTCTGGTTTTGTGGGATGCCAGAACATATCCCTCAACGCACACTTTAAGGTCCTGAAAACAAAACTATTTGTTGGCCTTTCCTTCACTGCGATCCAGGTTCAATCCTCTCTCTCTAGTCAACACAACAAAGCACAAGCTATCGACCCAATGGAGTAGAGCCTAGGCGACAACACCTGCGACACAGATGCCATCTCACCCGAGATATCTAAGTTTTTATGGGTAACTATTAGAACCATGTTTCCGCAATTTGTGCGGGAGGATGTTTAAGTCCTTGGCCCTGCGCCAAGGTTTCCAATGAAGACCGAGAAGGTGGGTGGGCGGTTTTTTGTTTAGATACCAATACTGGAGTATTAATTGACCTTAGTTATGCAATCTTACACAAATGCATAGTGAATAATCATCATATATATATTCATTACTTGAAATACAACATTCACATAGTCATCTCTTTAAAGCACAACAACCAATCAATCATTAACACAATAAATATGCACTTGTCTAAGCTATTCAAAATTCACACATATACACAACATGTAACATGGAAACCCATCTGGGAAAAAACCACAAGGTGCTCTTCATTTGGCCTTGGCTTGAGAGAATTAATGCACCTTTTGTCTGTACATAAATCTACAGAATCTGCTCAAGATCTTCTCTTCTATCTCTACAGACTTCTTTTCCCTCTCATGCTTTCTATTCTTCTGTATCCTTATCACTCTACTCTACTCCTAGTCAGCAATCCACACACAGCCTAGATGGAATTGACCTTCTCTATATGTCTATGCACTCAACTGCAGATCCACTTACTCTGATGCACTCAGTGATCCATAGTTATCTACTCAAAACTATTGTATCCTCTACTAAGCTCAAAAAGCGTCTAAACAAGAACTAGCTAATAGGCTACTGATTGACTTGCTAACCCATGTACAACTTGGGTTTCTCCTTTTATAGCCTTACTACATAATCGATATATTCCCATACATGCTTGTTACAGACTCAATAATGACTTGATACAGACTCTAACAGACTCAACTACAGTTGCTATCTCAACCGACTTATTATCTTCATCCCATAGGTTGTCTTTCTTATTCTAGAAAAATATGACCAAAGAGGTGCTATCGGTCTGACTTACAAAAATACCTTTACGTGTGTGGTTTTTATCGGCTCCAACCAAGATATTACCCACGATCTCTAAGGTATACTACTTCTCTACATCATGCTTTACTGTCACTTTCTTCCCGTTACCTTATCTGCGCGCCTGCTTCCATGAATGTTCTTCCACGTCATCACATCTCCTGCTATGTACTTCCATCATAGCTTACAAAATTAGCACAACTTCCTTGTCCCACGTCTTCTCTTTTCCTTTCTCCTTTTATTCCTTATTCTATCGCAACAGCCTTCCCTTTTTCCCTGATGCTGTTTCCTATGTCACAACTCCTTCTTCTTCCTTATACTCCGTTTCCCTTACTTAGGCAGAACTCTATATGAATTCTGCCCTTCTTTCTTGGGCCCAATACCCGAATTCCGCTAGAATACGGTCTAAAGATTGGTTTGAAATGGTTACCCTCGTGATTCTCCTACCACAACCATAGGAAAATCTTTGAGTGATAACACATTCAATAATGTAAAGGCACTTTAAGTCATATGAAACTATACATGCACCCATCTAAAGTATTTGTCATAACCAGATTGTTAATATTGGACTATTTCCATAACCAGATTGTTAACATTATACTTTTCTTCCTCAAAAAGGCCGATTTCATCCATTGTAAAGAAGTGCATAAAATAATTTGAAGGAAGGGTCAATATGGTCTTACCTTTTACATCACTGATCAATGCAACCAAAGCGGTCCATACCTGTAAGTTTATCTCCATCCTTACTCCGATCATCATGCTCTTCTTATGTTTTTAAAATGTTATCTCTGTCATAACCCCCCTTATTTTATTAGTCATCTCGTTTTCTCCTTGAACACATATGTATGCTCATTTCTAAAATCATAAAGGGTAAGCAGCAACGTCAGCGTCCGCTCCTTCTCCACCGCCACTCTTCTTTGTCAACGCAGCAATCTTCCCTCTTTCGTTCTCCTTTCCTCCCTTCTTTCCTCTTGGAGATATACCGTTTAAAGAAATGAACTTGGAAATGTTTTAGATACAAAGAAACCCTAACGACTACAGTTTATCCGTAATATTTAACTCATTTAAATGATAATAAACAGTTGTTCACCTTCTCAAGTGTATAATGTATTTATATGATGTTGTTATATTAGTTTATGGGTGATAAAATCAACCCCCTTTGATGCACGCCATTTCCTATTTCCATGTGTGTTAACAAATATTTAATCTTTTTATGTCACAGCAGGGTGACATATATAGATGGTTCAATTCAATTAAATCTGGGTTTAATTTTTTTTATAATCTAATGTTTTTAATTAAATGTAAATTAAAAAAAAACTATTAATTAAAATTGTGATTGGTCTGGATTTTAGTGATGTCAGCCTTGGATTTACCCTCCCACAGGGTGGCGACAGAGCATGCGTCATACCATGGACGGTCATGATCTTGAAATATATTTAAAAGATTTTCTCACAAGCTTCAAACTTGCAGTGACAAGGCGTCATTTGAACTTGAAGTGACATGGAATCATTTAAGCGCATCAATTTAAAAGACATTAAAAAAGTAAATTAGATATATAGTACCTGAAAAGCATAGGAAAGTAGAGTGCCACTGACAAATTACCACCTTTGCATCCGTCGATGGCAGAGATCAATATAATGCAACAAAGGGCTTGAATTTTCCCAAGAGTTTTGAGTGGCAGAGATCAATATAATGCACCAAAGGGCTTGAATTCCCCCAATATATTTTACTGTGAGGGATATTGTTCCTAGGGTTGGTTTTCATTCTCTCATTGTTCTTGTTCAATTTCACTGCTTGTGCGGGAATGGAGACACCGAGAGATAACATTTAAAATATTAGAAAGACCAAGTTTTCCCTTCATAACCCGCTTTCAAAAGATTTGCACCAAGCAGCAAAACATCTATTTACCGAATTATATGACAAGGATGTGTATTTTCTGATGGAGCTCATCTAGGTCATTCACTGTTCAACCTATTTCAATTAATCAAATAAGTTTTATTCTTTTGTTTTCAAAACTTAAAATCAACGTTTTATTGCATAATGCAGAGGGCAACACCTATGCACTTGGTGTCCAACCTTCGTTGGAGTTTGTAATTACTAGTAGGATGTCTATGAAGTGGGTATTGTTTTTTTGTAACAATGAGATTGGATTTCAGAAACATAATATTGACTCTATATGCAACATTAGATGCTCCAAAAAGAAGAAAATGGAGGTATAGTGTATTATTAGCGCAACAGGTTTTTTAGTGTCTCAAGTTTCAGGTAATATAGTGTGTAATTAGCTCAATGGGTTGGATAGTATCTCAAGTTGTATTTATGCTTCTATATATTTATTATGTTTAAGTTTTAATTTCTATTCATCTTAAGGAAATCAAAATGGGTGAAGTGTTCTCTCAGAATTTTGGAATAAAAACTTCAATACCATGAATATTCAAAAACCTAAATATAATGTCTAATCACTATAAAAACATATACAATCAAATAAATTCCAAGTAAAAGGTTTCCTAATCTAGTTTTAGTTGTGTTGGTTATGTTATGTTATCTTTTACATACCTACCTAAGTAGTTTTTTCATCGCAGGAATTGGGTTTAAGAGTATATTCTTAATCACAAGCCAACCATGTATTTTCAGGAATGGATATAAGATAAAACTGTATGATGTCCCTCCTCCTAATGCAAACATAAGATATATTTTCCCATAATGGATTGAAAGAAAACCCAACACCACCGAGCATGAAGAAAATTATGGATTCCAAGTTCCTAGTACAATTATAGTTCTACATTTGCGTCCTGAGAAGGTTGAAGCTGTGAAGAAAGAGCTCACTTGTATTAATCCTGAAGTTATTTTGTTCATGCTGAAGTTATTTTGTTCATGTCTAAGATAAATAAGATTTCAGTTCATGAGATTAATGAGGATCTTAGTCTTAACAAAATTATTACAATCTCTATTTCATTGGAGAGAGACTTCTAGATTTATGAGAATGAAGACAATGAAGACTTCACACTGAATCTGTCAGTTGAAAAAAATAAACGGTCCACAAGAAAACCCATTTATTACATGTGGAGGCAACGGTTTCCTGTCTAAAGTGAGTATAAAGTTGAGCAGAGGAAAGACGTGGGAAAATATGCGATTACACTAGATTTTCTCTTGGATGAAGGCCTTACCAGAGGAAACGACCAAAAATATTTTACATGCATCGGAGTAATAAAATTTTTGGCGGCAACACTATGGGCCGTTGGATCTGAAATAGGTTGAGATCCAACGACCCACAGTGCTGCAGCCATAACATTTATTACTCTATTGCATGTTGAATATTGTTCAGGAGAGGAAACATGGAAACTCCCAGCATTTATGCTTTTCTACCAACATAAATGGTTACGGGTTTTCCTTTTGTAATACCGAAAGATTTCTTACTGGTTCCATCTTGAGAGAGTATTATCTTTGACAGCAAATGGAACCGAGGAATACTAGAGCGTATTCTGTTTGCTTTCTGTTCAACATTTCCTTTTTTCATCTACCATGACTCGCTACCTTCTTCCAAATGTCATTTTTATAAATATATCCCAGTTGATCGTCCTTGTTACCTGCACTGGAACATATCATAATTGTTATTGAGGCCCGGTTAAGAATGGAGGAGATAATTTTTTGCGATTCCAGTTTTGTTGACAAAGATTTTTGCAGGCCAACAGAAACTCGGACAATAATGCTAGTCTTTAGAATCATTTTGGAAAGAGAAAGAAAACAAAGTCGGGAAAGCAGTCTAAATGATTTATTGGCTGCTGAACACAAAATAGTACATTCTTGCCTTGATCATCCTAAGTTTTCTACTGTCTTGGGGGTTCTTGCTGTTGAAAATAGTAAGCTTGACGATTGCCAGCAGACAAGCAGCCACCCAGCCGCTCATCTGTCAGCCGTCCAAGCCGCCCAGCCGACCACCGACCACCTGCATCACCGCCTAGCCACCCATCAACCACCAAGTAGTGCTCCAATAAATGAATCTCACCCTCCAATAGAAATTTGAATAGTAAAACATGTGTTTCAAATCTACTATAAATAGATCATCTCATAGCTGCATAAGGCACACTTGTAGTTTTTCTTCTTTGCTAATAAAATTCTGAGCAGCAACTCATATTTGCTTATATTCTCTATCTTTTGCATTTTCAGCTCTTCAGGTTTTTAGTCTTCTTCTTGCATCCTCCTCCTACAAATTGGTATAAGAGCAAGGTTGTGGAGAAACTGATTGTGGAAGAGGATAGGCTGGTTGTGGAGGTGCAAACTCTAGTTGTGAAGGAGCATAATTATGGAATGGAAGAATTGATTTTGGTAATGTTGTTTTATGCTGAATGTAGTGGTAAAATATTTAATTTGGTGTGATGAAATTGCTGTAGGAAGGTGTTGCAGCTGCAACTATTTTCCCAAAATTCAAATTTTTTTTGGGACCCTCCTTTAATTCGTTTTTTTGCTCAGTTTTGGTTTTGCTTGATTTTTGAATAAAGATTACTTTTATTCGGGCAATGTTTTGATGTTTGAATTAATTTTGCCTCGCCATCGGAAGTGCTTCAGACTTTGAGTCGGGAGTCTAGTCATCTGCGCGTTCGCCGTTGCGGAAAAGAACCGGACATCAAGTCCGAAGTTAAGTGTATTTCGTCTCCGATGTATTCTTCTTTATCAGCAATTGTTTTGAAATCCCATCGGAACCTTTGTCTATACGTCTTCCGCTATTGCAGAAAAGGTTCTGCGAAGTTGTCCGAGAGTTGTTTCATCCTTTTCCGATCCCCACCGTTTTGTCTTGCTAGTCCTTGGTTTTTTCAACTTTCGCCGTTGCAGCTCTAGAAAGCACCATGATTCTGATAGTTTGATTTATCGCTTGATCGATGTTTTCTCTTGAGACATGTTTATTCTTACTCCGTTTCGCTGGTCTGCAGGACTCGTTTCTTTTACGGGTTCGCCGTTGTGGCTCTCTAATCATCTTTTGACCCAAAGCCCTAGTCTTGCGAGCTCCGATGCGAGTGTTGATTTGTTTCTCCCGCAAACGCCATTGCGGGCATTCCGACGTTTTCTTCATTCGCCATTTCGAAGGAGATAGTAACATGATCACCGATCCCATAGCTTTTTCGTCTCTCGATGATCTTATTTTTCCTACCGATTGCATGTTGACTGTGACGTATATATTTTGGGTTAGGGGGTTTATTATTTTATTGTTTTTTGGCAATTTCTCCGTGCTGTCGTTTTCGCTCGAGCAGACCAAGAATTTCGTTGTCGGTACCTTCGCTCCTAGGTGGCTCCGCCGTGGAAGTTTATTGGTTTTCCTCCACCAGTCGCACAACACAGTGCTAGGTAGGCCCTTGTGCCCATTTTACCATTCCGTTTGATTGGTCGAACTGCTTTTGCTGTCTCTGCGGTTAGTGTTTTCCTAGGTTTTCCCATCTCGCCCTATATATATATTCTAGATAGATGGTATGGCTACCTGGTGGGGGGTTTCTTAGTTTTGCAATGATGACTCTCGCGGCCGTTGAGGGTTTGCATACCGCACTCGACTGCTCGGGAAATCGGTGCAGACGACCGTTACGCTGTCCACACCAGTTTCCCCCAGTCTACGTGTGGCCATCCGGGGGGTGTTTTCAAGGTTTTCTTCCAAGAGGCCGTGAGTTTGGTTCCACAGTTAAGTGGCCCTCGTCTTCGTGAACCAGGGCCGCGAGGTTGTTGTATTTACTTCCCACTTAGGATGAGACTGTTCGAGCTTGAGTATGAACCCTGACCCATTTTAGGTTCCTAACGCATTATCTAGTCAGGCCATGAGGCGAGCAGCTTCCCCTTATCTTCTAAGAGTTAAGTGCGCTACCACTTGCAGTTCCCTCACTTGAAATTAGGCGCCTTTTGTCTTTCACATAGTGTGTAGGACGTAGTGCCGAGAGGGGGTTTCGGGACTGTGTTCATGTTGACGAGAGGAGGGGGATATTCATCAGCCATGATTTTCTAAGTTAAATTTGCAAATTGTTGGGCGTGAGCTGCTTTTAGTTTTTGGACAGGAGCATTTGGTTTCTGAACATTGTTTGCTTATTTTTTATAGCTGCACTCATGTTTAGCATATATGAGGTAAAATTCTTATACAGTTGTCTTTATTTTTGAATGTTATCTGGAAATGGCCCAACAGAACCTAAAAGAAATCGCTGTATATGACAGGGAAATTCCTCAGAATTCAAGATGTCTAAACGTTAGAAGAAGAAGGCTCACGTAGTTGAAGAGGAACCCGAAGTCGAAATCGTTACCAGAGTCGAATACACCTATGAGGACACCAAATGCATAGTTGGTGTGGAACCCGAATATCAATGGGGGGAAATTTACAGATTGATAATGTGCCGAGAAGTACCTGACATAGGTTTTGAAGAAGAAACCATCTATGCCAATATAGAGAGATCTTCCTTGATGAAAATTGCTACTAGACTTGAGCTCTTTCCATGCTTAGAGGTGATTGGGTGGATTCTGCCCAGGGCAGATGTAACCACCATGATTTTGGAAAATGTTGCTAAATAGGGTTATGCTGCTTATAGCCCTAGGTATGTGGCACTAGCCTACCACTTACTAGAAGCACAAGTGTACTTGACTGAGGACTGGATGAGGGCAATTAAGATGGACCTAGTCGAGACACTAAAGAGGATGCTCATTCCTGGTAAGAACTTTAGAACTAGGACGACTGGAGAATATGATACTGCAAGTCTAAGAACCCCTTACAGGTTCATTTCCCTGATGCTAAACATGATTTTCATGAGGGCCCACAGTAAAAGCTTCAAATTGGAGTGGGTGCCTATCATTTTCTACGTTGCAACACAGGGGACAGTGTTCAACTGGGTAAACATTGTGTCCAACAACCTCTCAGCCTGCATTGCTTCAGCATTAGGAGGGGTGTCCCAGAAGAGGTCAGAGTTCTACATGAGCTCTATATTGATAGATTTCATACTATGCAACCAACCCTTCCCCAATCTGAGGTGTATCTAGGACTGGGAAATAACAACAGTCTACTCAGCATACAAGCCACTGTGGGCCCACAAATACCATAGTCACTATAGGAAAGTGTGTGAGCACTTCATTATGCCATTGTATACCCTGATTTTTTTGAAAGAGTGCAACTGCATGTCGGAGGAGGCATTGTAGGTGATTGAAGAATATGCAGACTATTACTTGACTGAGGATGGATTATATTTCAGAATGTTTGGATGCTCCAAAGCACCCTTACTACTGCCTAAGTATGCCACTGACTATGTAGTCCACAAAGAGGCAGTTAGACAAGTCTTTTTAGATGGCATAGGGAGCTTTTTGTTTGAACATAAGAAAGCAACTTACCCTCCTTTGTCATTCAGGTGGGGAAGCTACAAGTTTACTAGGGTGAAGAAAATCGACGAATTCGTGGAAGAGTTGGGGAAATTCCATTTTGGGGAAATGCGTTTCCATAGGAATGATTCCCAGAATAAGGTTGCAGAGCACTGCAAAGAGTCGAATGTACATTTTGAATACACAAGCCACTGGGGCAGAGAGGAATCCATTTTTCACAGTGCACAAAATATAACAGCCTTAAGAAGAAGGTTTAAGAAGAAAATCACCACCAAAGGTGGAAAAGGACAGGATGAGCAAGCAAAGGCAGAGGAGGAAGAAATTAGAAAAAGAAATGAAGATGCTATGAGACTAGTACAAGAGGCCGAAAGATGGCTCAAAGGAGAAGAGGAGAAAAAAAGAAGAGCTGCACTAGAAGCAACTAGAAAGGCAGAAGAAGCTTCTAAGAGCAAGGAAGAGGAAAATAAAAGAAAGATGGATGAGGAGCCGAAAAAGCAGGAAGCAGAAAAGCTAAAGCTGACTGAGACAGTGTCAGAGCAATCAACTTCCGATACAGCACACAGTCAGGCTCAGGACTTTGGGAACCCTGATATTCAAGATCCCGAGGTAGCTGTTGGCAGCACACCAGGACATGCTATGGTCCCCACCCTTAGGCTAATCCCGTTTGAGCAGAAGAAAGGGGAGGAGGTACCAGATTTCAACACTATCTTTTATGATAGAGAAAGGAAAAGGATAGTAAAGAGGACCGAGAGAGAAATCGAAACTGGGGGCAGTCCGGTAAAATGATTAATGATACAACTGTAGTATATGGGACAGACAAGGACCCCAGGTTCACTATCATAGCGGGGGCTGCACTGATCCATGCTTCCAAGGACAATGTAGATCGAATAATGACTGATCTTGAACAGTCAAAGAAGTCCTCTTCCCAGCTCAAAGATACCCTAAGAAGAGAAAGAGAGGAAAATAATAGGTTGAAAAGGAAGTTCAAAGACATACAACAAGAAATAAAGTCTTCAAAAGCTGAAGAGTCTTAATGAGAGAAAATGTGGGAGGTGAAGAGTTGGGGAAGCCCAAGAGTCATTTCGTGGGAAGCACAACCGTCTTGTTCTTTTTTTGTATAAATACAGAATATTTCGAGAAGATAGGGGACTTTTTTCCCAGTTAGATTGGGAGACATATTGTAAGAAGAACTATTTCCTTTTGCAATAAATAATTACAGTTTTCCTATTGGAGAAAACCTGGTGGAATGTTCAAATGTTATGCTATGGATTTGTTGAAGAGGAACTATTTCGTTTTCAGCTTTGTGTCCATTAACCGTGAGATTGTTCTAACTCTTTGAACCTATGTTCTTGCATGAATGATCTCTGGTTTGTTTATGAAAATTTCCACTATGAGTAATGAATGTTGTTCATAGACAATTGGCTATCTGGTTGTTCAAATATCTTTAAATGTTCATGTGTTTGAAAGAAGTATCGGCTATCTGTAATTTCTTTTTTATAATGCATGCACAAAATACATTACTGATTAATAAGTGACAATCTTGCTCCCTAGGGATAGGTTAGTTAGTTAGTTTAAATTTCTTGCTGTGTGTGGAAGAGCCTGAATAAAAATTTTTAGAAAGAAAAGCAGATGGAGGACTCATAAGAACAAAAGTTTAAAAGGGCACAAAAGTGCAAGTGGCATGGGAATGATGAACAAATGAATAGTTCTGTTTGCCATATGTTTCGATCCTGTGGTGTCCTAGCTAGAAACTACCCATAGACAGAGGTAAAATAAAACCCACCTACTAAGCCTCAGAAGAGTTATCCGGACTTTAAATATTTTGCGTTTCCCTTCCCAAAGAATGGACTGACATCAATGATTTAAATGCATGTGTTTTCCATCTTAGGAATACAAGCATCTAGAATAATTCAACTTATGAGGTTAATGATTAAATAGTCTTGTATTGGGAAGAAGTTGATTCAGAAATCCGGGGTTCACCAGGTAGTCGCCAATTGTTGCAGCTGCAACTATTTTCCCAAAATTCAAATTTTTTTTGGGACCCTCCTTTAATTTGTTTTTTTGCTCAGTTTTGGTTTTGCTTGATTTTTGAATAAAGATAACTTTTATTCGGGCAATGTTTTAATGTTTGAATTAATTTTTCCTCACCATCGGAAGTGTTTCGAACTTTGAGTCAGGAGTCTAGTCATTTGCGTGTCCGCCGTTGTGGAAAAGAACCCGACATCAAGTCCGAAGTCAAGTGTATTTGGTCTCTGATGTATTCTTCTTTATCTGTAGTTGTTTTGAAATCCATCAGAACCTTTTTCTATATGTCTTCCACTGTTGCGTAAAAGGTTCTGCGAAGTTGTTCGAGAGTTGTTTCATCCTTTTCCGATCCCCGCCACTTTGTCTCGCCGGTCCTTGGTTTTTTCAACTTCCGTCGTTGCGGCTCTAGAAAGCACCATGATTCCAATAGATTGATTTATCTGCTTGATTGATGTTTTCACTTGAGACATGTTTATTCTTACTTAGTTTCGCTGGTCTGCGGGACTCGTTTCTTTTACGGGTTCACCGTTGCGGCTCTCTAATCATCTTTTGACCCGAAGCCCTAGTCTCGTGAGCTCCAATGCGAGTGTTGATTTGTTTCTCCCGCCAACGCCATTGCGGGCATTCCGATGTTTTATTCATTCGCCATTTCGGAGGAGATAGTAACATGATCACCGATCCTGTAGCTTTTCTGTCTCCCGATGATCTTATTTTTCCCACCGATTGCATGTTGATCGCGACATATATATTTCGGGTTTGGAGGTTTATTATTTTATTGTTTTCTGGAAATTTCTCCGTGCTGTCATTTTCGCTCGAGTAGACCAAGAATTTCGCCATCGGTACCTTCGCTCCTAGGTGGCTCCGCCATGGAAGTTTACCGGTTTTCCTCCACCAGTCGCGCAGCATAGTTCCAGGTATGCCCTTGTGCTCATTTTACCGTTCCGTTTGATTGGTCGAACTGATTTTGCTGTCTCCGCGGTTAGTGTTTTCCTAGGTTTTCCCATATCGGCCTGTAGATATATTCTAGATAGATGGTATGGCTACCCGGTGGGGGGTTTCTTAGTTTTGCAATGATGACTCTCGTGGTTGTTGAGGGTTTGCAGACTGCACTCGATTGCTGGGGAAACCGGTGCAGATGGCCGTTACGCTGTCCGCGCCAGTTTCCCCTAGTCTACGTGTGGCCGTCTGGGGGGGCATTTTCAAGGTTTTCTTCCAAGAGGCCATGAGTTTGGTTCCACAGTTCGGTCGCCCTTGTCTTCATGAACTAGGGCCGCGAGGTTGTTGTTTTTACTTCCCTCTTAGGATGAGAATGTTCGAGCTTGATTATGAACCCCGACCGATTTTAGGTTCCTAACGCATTAACTAGTCAGGCCATGAGGCGAGCAACTTCCCCTTATCTTCTAGGAGTTAAGTGCGCTACCACTTGCAGTGCCCTCACTTGAGATTAGACACCTTTTGTCTTTCACGTAGCGTGTAGGCCGTAGCGCCAAGAGGGGGTTTCGGGACTGTGTTCATGTTGACGAGAGGAGGGGGATATTCGTCGGCCGTGATTTTCTAAGTTAAATCTGAAATTGTTGGGCGTGAGCTGCTTTTAGTTTTTGGACAGGAGCATTTGGTTTTTGAACATTGTTTGCTTATTTTTCATACCTGCACTCATGTTTAGCATAGATGAGGTAAAATGCTTATACAATTGTCTTTATTTTTGAATGTTATCTGGAAATGACCCAACAGAACCTAAAAGAAATTCTTGTATATGACAGGGAAATTCCTCATAATTCAAAATGTCTAAACGTCAGAAGAAGAAGGCTCCCATAGTTGAAGAGGAACCCGAAGTCGAAATCGTTACCAGAGTCGAATACACCTACGAGGACACCAAATGCATAGTTGGTGTGGAACCCGAATATCAATGGGGGGAAATTTACAGATTGAAAAAATGCGTCAAGAAGTACCTGGCATAGGTTTTGAAGAAGAAACCATCTATGCCAATATAGAGAGATCTTCCTTGATGAAAATTTCTACTAGACCTAAGCTCTTTCCATGGTAAGAGGTGATTGGGTGGATTCTGCCCAGGGCAGATGTAACCACCATGATTTTGGAAAATGTTGCTAAATAGGGTTATGCTGCTTATAGCCCTGGGTATGTCACACTGGCCTACCACTTACCGGAAGCACATGTGTACTTGACTGAGGACTGGTTGAGGGCAATTAAGATGGACCTAGTTGAGACACTAAAGAGGATGCTCATGCCTGGCAAGAACTTTAGAACTAGGCCAACCAGAGAATATGACACTGCAAGTCTAAGAACCCCTTACAGGTTCATTGCCCTGATGCTGAACAGGATTTTCGGGAGGGCCCACGGTAAAAGATTCAAATTGGAGTGGGTGCCTATCATTTTCTATGTTGCAACACAGGGGACAATGTTCAATTGGGAAAACATTGTGTCCAACAGCCTCTCAGCCTGCATTACTTCAGCATTAGGAGGGGTGTCCCAGAAGAGATCAGAGTTCTACATGAGCTCTATATTGATAGATTGCATACTATACAACCAACCCTTCTCCAATCTGAGGTGTATCTGGGACTGGGAAAGAACACCAGTCTACTCAGCATACAAGCCACTGTGGGCCCACAAATACCATAGTCACTATAGGGAAGTGTGTGAGCACTTCATTATGCCATTGTATACCCTGATTTTCTTGAAAGAGTGCAACTTCATGTCGGAGGAGGCATTGCAGGTGATTGAAGAATATGCAGACTATTACTTGACTGAGGATGGATTATATTTCAAAATGTTTGGATGCTCCAGATCACCCTCACTACTGCCTAAGTATGCCACTGACTATGTAGTCCATAAAGAGGCAGTTAGACAAGTCTTTTTAGATGGCATAGGGAGCTTTCTGTTTGAACATAAGAAAGCAACTTACCCTCCTTTTCCATTCAGGTTGGGAAGCTACAAGTTTACTAGGGTGAAGAAAGCTGACGAATTCATGGAAGAGTTGGGGAAATTCCATTTTGGGGAAATGCGTTTCCACAGGAATGATTCCCAGAATAAGGTTGCAGAGCACTGCAAAGAGGTGAATGTACATTTTGAATACACAAGCCACTGGGACAGAGAGGAATCCATTTTCCATAGTGCACAAAATATAACAGCCTTAAGAAGAAGGTTTAAGAAGAAAATCACCACCAAAGGTGGAAAAGGACAGGATGAGCAAGCAAAGGTAGAGGAGGAAGAAACTAGAAAAATAAATGAAGATGCTATGAGACTAGCACAAGAGGCCAAAAGCTGGCTCAAAGGAGAAGAGGAGGAAAAGAGAAGAGCTGCACTAGAAGTAGCTAGAAAGGCAGAAGAAGCTGCCAAGAGAGAGGAAGAGGAAAAGAAAAGAAAGATGGATGAGGAGTTGAAAAAGTAGGAAACAGAAAAGCTAAAGCTGACTGAGACAGTGACAGAGCAATCAACTTTCGATATAGCAGACAGTCAGGCTCAGGACTTGGGGAACCCTAATATTCAAGATCCCGAGGCAGCTGCTGGTAGCACACCAGGACATGCTATGGTCCCCACCCTTAGGCTAATCCTGTTTGAGCAAAAGAAAGGGGAGGAGGTACCAGATTTCAACACTATCTTTTATGATAGGGAAATGAAAAGGACAATAAAGAGGACCGAGAGAAAGGTCGAACCTAGGGGGCAGTCCGGTAAAATGATTAATGATACAACTATAGTATATGGGACAGACAAGGACCCCGAGTTCACTATCAGAGCGGGGGCTGCATTGATCCATGCTTCCGAGGACAATGTAGATCAAATAATGATTGATCATGAACAGTCAAAGAAGTCCTCTTCCCAGCTCAAAGATATCCTAAGAAGAGAAAGAGAGGAAAATAATAGGTTCAAAAGGAAGTTCGAAGACATACAATGAGAAATAAAGTCTTCAAAAGCTGAGCTCCAGTTCCTCCGAGTAGAAAAGAGATCTATGGAGGCTGCCCAAGAAAGTCTAGAGAAAGTGTAGCAAGAATGTCAAGGGTTGAGGGCAGAAAAGAAGCAGCTACTAGGCAAGATATGGGAGTTGGATTTGTAGAAGGATAAATTGGAGGAATATGAGAGGCAATCTCAGGGGCAGAATGCAGAGCTCGAAGGAAGGATTACCTCGTTGACAGTAACCCTAGAGGAGGCCAAGGAACAATAGGTCAGTCTTCAGTCGTTCAAGGAGCACATTCTGGCACAGAGAAGCAAGATGCACCAGCTGCAAGTGGCCATAGAGTAAGAGAGGTGCAAGGTCTTGCAGGTGGATAATCAGCTGGAAGATATTTTGGAAACCTCTTCATATTTTGTTGATAGATCACATGACATCTTAGAAGTCCTGACAGGAAGGATGGCGAGATTAGAAGCGAATGAAGAAACCCCTGCAGATCTACCATCAAAAGATCAACAAGCTCTAAGGAAAGACTATGATTTACTGGAGTTTTCCATAAACACAGCCGAGGAATTCAAGAAGGCTGTCAAGAAGACAAAGGGGGCTTGTGTAGAACTCTTCAGAAGACTGTTAATCACTTATAATCGCTGCCAGGTTGAGGCTGATTAAAGAATGGATACCTTTCCAGGCCACAGCCTGTTTTTGGAGATTTTGCAAAGAAGATATCAAGGAGATGAACAAAGGATACAACACATTAAAGCTTTAGATGAGCAGAGCTTGAGGAATGAAGTAGATCATTCCATGGTTAGTGTACAGCTGTTAGAAGACCAACTTCGCCTGAGCGCAGCCAGAATAGAAGTCAGAAGAAATCAGGCTGCTAAGCTCGAAATAAATTTTCATTTCCTAGAACCTTTTGAATTTGAAAGTATTGCCTCAGAAGCTTCAGCATGGAAGAAATTTTTGAATAGTCAAGCATGACCCTCTTCATGAGCATTTTATTCATTTTATTGTAATATATCGTAAATTTTATAAACACTTAATGAGAGAAAATGTGGGAGGTGAAGAGTTGGGGAAGCCCAAGTGTCATTTCGTGGGAAGCCCAACAATCTTGTTCTTTTTTTGTATAAATATAGAATATTTCGAGAAGATAGGGGACTTTTTTCCTAGTTAGATTGGAAGACATATTGTAAGAAGAACTATTTCCTTTTGCAACAAATAATTACAGTTTTCCTGTTGGAGAAAGCCTGGTGGAATGTTCAAATGTTATGCTATGGATTTGTTGAAGAGGAACTCTTTCGTTTTCAGCTTTGTGTCCATTAACTGTGAGATCATTCTAACTCTTTGAACCTATGTTGTTGCATGAATGATCTCTGGTTTGTTTATGAAAATTTACACTATGAGTAATGAATGTTGTTCATAGACAATTGGCTATTTGGTTGTTCAAATATCTTTAAATGTTCATGTGTTTGAAAGAAGTATTGGCTATCTGTAATTTCTTTTTAATAATGCATGCACAAAATACATTACTGATTAATAAGTGACAATCTTGCTCCCTAAGGATAGGTTAGGTAGTTAGTTTTAATTTCTTGCTGTGTGTGTGATTTAGATGCAAGATAGCCTAAGACGAGAGGTAAGAGCCTGCGCATCACATTGTGAACACTCCTTGCATTCTCAATCAATCTGCATTTTAGATAGGCATTTGTATGTCATGCTTAAAACTCAAAAATACAAAAATATATACGGTGGACTGGGCTGCAACTGGTAAAACCTTTATTTTTGTTACTTGACCTACGGTAGTCGGACTGCAAACCAGACGGATTCCCTACACCAAACAGTCACGGGCTAGTTGGGAACGTTGACTGGGGAGAATCCCTTGCTATTGTTGCTTGCGAATTCCCAGGGCTCAACACAAGGTTATTGTTTTTGGGTCACTAGTTTAATCTTAATTTTGTTAAAAGGCACTTGGAATATTAAAAAAAATCTCAAAGTATTATGAAATTGCAATATTTAATCAGTTTGCATTGGGTTGTGCCAAGTTGCATTGACAAAGTGTTGTGGAAGTGATATATTTTGGTGCAATTTAGTTATGGCGGGTGTGAGTAGTAGTAATCTCACTCAACCCAAAATTCCATAATTTAATGGGAAAAATTATGAATATTGGAGCATTAAAATGAAGACTTTATTTTGTTCACAAGAATTATGGGACTTGGTTTAGAATTGTTTTACAGAGCCACCAGATCAAGCAACATATAATGTTTTATCACAAGCATAAAAGGATCTTCTCAAGGAGAATAAGAAGAAGGATGCCAAGGCGTTATTTTTGATACAACAAGCAATGGAAGAATCCATTTTCCCACGGGTTGCAACAACTACAAGGTCCAAGCATGCATGGGACACTCTACAAAATTCTTATCAAGGTACTAGGAAAGTCAAGTTGGTAAGATTACAAATGCTTAGAAGAGATATTGAAAATTTGCAAATGTCAAATTGTGAGACAATAAATGATTTTTTTACTCGTGCATTGAGTATAGTAAATCAAATAAAGTCTCATGAAGATACTTTGGATGATCAAAAGGTTGTAGAAAATATTTTGAGGAGTATTCCTATTAGATTTGACCCAATTGTTGTAGCTATTGAAGAACCTAAAGATTTGTCTCAAGTTTCTATTGATAGTCTTATGGGGTCTTTACAAACCCATGAGCAAAGAATCAATAGGTCAAACGGTTCCTCTATGGAAAATCCATTCAAATCACAAGTTGAAGCTAGCAGTAGCAAAAGAGGAGGATGGATCACTAGCAGTAGTAATCACAATAAAGGTGGCATATTAGAGAACTCTCATGAAGAAGGAGCAAATTCCAATATCTTTGCAAGCAGAAGAGGCAGAGGTGGCATAAATTCTCTTGACTTTCATGGCCAAGGACAAAGGTATGACAAATCACATATCCAATGCAACTATTGTAAAAAATTTGGTCATTATGCACCTGAATGTAGGAAGAAGCAGTTTGATATGAATAGGCAGAATGCGAATTTCTCAAGAGAAAATCACTCTGAAAATAGTGATTCAATGTTTATTACTTGTAATAGTGCACAAGAAAGCTCAAAAGAAGTATGGTTCTTAGATAGTGGTTGTAGTAACCACATGAGTGGAAACAAGGATATGTTTGCAAACATAGATGAATCTGTGCAGTCAGAAGTAAAATTGGGAGATGCTAAAAAGTAGTTGTCATGGGTAAAGGTAGCATAAAATTTGTAACTAAGCAAGGTGAAAATAAACACATTCCAAATGTGTATTATGTCCCTAATCTCAAACACAATCTAATTAGAATTAGACAACTACTACAAAAGGGATATAAAGTCTATTTTGAAAATGATGCATGTGAGATCTTTGATTCACATAGAACACTAATTGAAAAATTCCAAATGACACAAAACAAGATGTTTCCTTTAAAGTGGAAAAATGATTTGTCTGTTGCTTTCAAAGCAGTCCTCTCAGATCAGTCATGGTTATGGCACTTAAGATTTGGTCATTTAAGCTTCAGTGGTCTAAATTTGTTGCATAGAGAGAACATGGTGAATGGTTTGCCGTTGATTGAACAACCAAACAAACTTTGTGAAGGTTGCATTCTTGGTAAGAAACATAGAGAATCATTTCCCGTTGGTAAGTCATATAGAGCAAGAGCTCCACTTGAAATCATGCATTTAGATTTGTGTGGGTATATGCAGCCACCTTCTATTGGGAATAACTTGTATTTCATAACTTTCATAGATGATTATTCCAGGAAAACTTGGGTATATTTCTTGAAACACAAATCGGAAGCTTTTGAAGTGTTTAAGCAATTTAAAGTCATGGTTGAAAAGCAAAGTGGTAACTACATTAAAATTCTAAGAATAGATAGAGGTAGAGAATTCACATCAAATAATTTCTTTAGTTATTGCAAAACAAATGGGATCAAAAGGAAATTTACAACTAGCTATACACCACAACAAAATGGTATTGCAGAGAGAAAAAATAGAACAATAATGGAAATGGCAAGAAGCACGATGAAAGCTAAACATCTACCAAATGAATATTGGGCTGAAGCTGTAGCTTGTGCGGTGTAGATTTTGAATTGTTCCCCCACAAAGAGTGTCAAGGATAAGGTACCATAGGAAGCATGGAGTAATAAAAAGCATAATGTTTCTCATTTAAGAGTCTTTGGGTGTATTGCATATGCACATGTTCCTACTGAAAATAGGAAGAAGTTAGATAATAAAGGAGAAAGATGCATTTTTGTGGGATATAGTGAGCAATCAAAAGCATGAAAGTTGTATAATCCTATAAAAAAAAGACTATAATCAGTAGAGATGTCAAGTTTCTTGAAGATGAAGAATGGATTTGGAATGAAAATATACATCAACAACAACAATTTGAAATGAAATATTTTGATGAAGATCAAGCACCCAACAATGGCTCTAGTTCACATAGCACAACATCAACACCTCAGTAAGCTTCAATATCTCAGTCAACACCAGGATATCACTCAAGAAATAGCTCAAGGTCAAATGTAACTCCATTGAAGTCAAGAAGTCTCCAAGAGATATATGAGGTGACTCAAGGTAATGATGATGATGGTTTGATTTCTGATTTTGCATTATTTTCTATTGCTGATCCAATATGTTTTGAAGAAGCAATTAAATATGAAAGTTGGAAAAAGGATATGGATGAATAAATTGAAGTAATAGAGAAAAATTAAACTTGGCAATTAGTGAATCTTCCAGAAGGAAAAGATGCAATAGATGTAAAATGGATCAATAAAACAAAGTTTGATCCTGATGGAAATGTTGTAAAGTATAAAGCAATGTTAGTTGCAAAGGGTTTTTCACAAAAACCCGGGATTGATTTCAATGAGACATTTGATACAGTAGCTAGATTAGATACAGTAAGAACAGTGTTAGCAATAACAAGACATCATAAATGGAAAGTTTATCAGATGGATTTCAAATCAGATTTTTTGAATGGGATATTACAAGAAGAAGTATATGTGTAGCAGCCACCAGGTTATCAGATATTCGGTCATGAACATAAAGTTTATATATTGAAAAAGGATTTGTATGGTCTCAAACACGCTCCAAGAGCATGGTATAGCCGCATTGATTCATATTTCCAGAGCCATGGTTTTTAGCCAACTCTTTACATCAAGGTAAACAGTCAAGGTAAGGTCTTAATTGCATGCCTATATGTTGATGATTTGATATTTACTGGAAACTTTTTAATTGAGTTGTTTAAGTCAACAATGAAAAAGGAATTTGAGATGACAAATTTGGGCTTAATGAAATATTTATTGGGCATAGAAGTAAGTCAAACAGATGATGGAACTTTCATTTGTCAAACAAAATATGCAAAGGATGTTTTGAAAAGGTTCAAGATGTTGAATTGCAAGCCAACATCTACACCTATGGCAACATGATTGAAATTGAGCAAAGAACACAAGGGTACAAAGGTAGATCCAAGTTTGTTCAAAACATTGGTAGGCAGCTTGATGTATTTGACAGCAACAAGGCCTAACATTATGTATGCAGTTAGTTTGATTTCAAGGTTGATGGAAACACCAATGGATTCACATTGGAAGACAGGGAAAAGGATTTTAAGATATATTAGTGGAACAAGAGATTATGGCATCTTATATTCAAATTCATATGATTTAATTCTAGTTGGGTACACAGACAGTGATTTCGCAGGTAGCGTTGATGATAGAAAAAGCACATCTGGGTATATTTTCCATCTTGGTTCAGGAGCAATATCACGGGCTTCTAAAAAACAACCTATTGTTACTCTTTAAAATACAGAAGTAGAATATGTAGCAGCAACATCAACAACATGTCAAGTAGTGTGGATAAGAAGAATAATGTCAAATTTGATGCAAGATCAGGAAGGAGCAACACAAATTTACTGTGACAATAATTCAACAATAGAACTATCAAAAAATCATGTTTTTTCACAAAAGGAGCAAGCACATTGATATTGGATATCATTTCATCCGAGAAATTATCAACAATGGTGAAATATATCTCGAATTTTGCAAGTCCGAAGATCAATCTGCAGATATCTTCACCAAGCCATTGGAAAAAGAAAGATTTGAACATCTAAGGAAAGGTTTGGGCATCATTAAGAAATCATGCTTAAGGGGGAGTGTTGAAAATAGTAAGCTTGATGGTCGCCAGCAGACAAGCAGCCGCTCATCCGTTAGTTGTCCAATCTGCCCAGCCGACCACCAACCGCCTGCAGCATCGCCCAACCACCCATCAACCACCGATCGCCTGCAGCATCGCCCAACCACCCATCAACCACCAAGCATTCCTCCAATAAATGAATTTCACCCTCGAGTAGAAATTTGAATAGTAAAACATGTGTTGCAAATCTACTATAAATATATCATCTCATAGATGCATACGACACACTTGTAGTTTTTCTTCTTTGCTAATAAAATTCTGAGCAACAACTCATATTTGCTTATGCATTTTCATCTCTTCAGTTTTTTAGTCTTCTTCTTGCATCCTCCTCCTACACTTGCAAGTGGGGAATGTGTCATATAATTGGTACATTCATTGCATTCAGGTAAGGCTAGCGTCTACAAAACAACTTGTCTATGTCTATATATTTTTTCTAATAACAATAGTTGTTATTTCTATATATTTTATCTAATAACAATAATTATTACCAAATGCAGTGACATTGCCACCTCGTGGCTCTTGTTTTTAAGTATGCCCATTTAACTTTTCCTTAGTAATTTTAAAACAAATACTTTATTTAATATATTTTTATGTTATTAAACTTATATGGCTTAGGAATCAAAGTGTGCTTCCTTGGATTTAGTCATCGATTTAAAATATTTTCCCAATAATTTATTTAACTTTTAACTATAACTATTCTAGTTATTGAGGATGGAAATTTCTTTCAAGGAGACTGCTCCTCAAGAACTGTAACATTCCATTCTCTTACTATTAAGGTGATCTTGAATTTTCATAATATAAAGAATAGTATTAAGTCTTTATAGGTGGATTCCTTAAGAGCATCACACTTAATCTTTCTTCGAGTGTTGAAGGAAATTAGGGTGACATCAGTACTAAACTCATGGCTTCTCAACCATTTTCACCTCACCCTAATGGATTCATGCCACTAACATTCAGTCAAGTCAATCTCTTAGTCTCCTAAGTCTATCAAAACAATTCCTAAATTAGGAAAATAAATAACAATACTTACAATACTTTAACAACCTTGAACTTTTTGGCGAAAGTTACACATTCACATTTTCCTTGTGTTTTCTCTTACCGAAGAATAAGAGTTGCAGAGGGGATGTTACAAACTCTATGCAGGTTGCCATCAATTACAAATTATGCGTGGAAATCAATACAATATATTTCATTGGTTAACTAAGATTGAAGATTTATGTAGTGGAATGCAATCCAATCTGAATGGATCATGGGGACAATTTATTTTCGAAACGAGTTGTTATGTTATTATATTTCTCATCTCTTTTCTGAATGAGTTTTTATGGTGTTTTATTTTATTACTGATTTTTGTTTTGATATTTTGTAGGTTTCATATATATAATCACGGGATTATAATTTATTAGCCTAACCATCCATATTAATTGTCTTTAAGATATAACTAAGACTTAAATATGCTTTGATTTCAACATTTCCAAAATATATGTTTTAGTTATTTTTATTTTATAATTAAAATTTAAAAAATGGATGGAATTGTATCATTGTTTTTTTTGTATTTACAAAAAGGGATATTAAATTAATAAGATAGAACAATGATTGGATCACTTGAGCTATTACAATTAAAACTGGGTAATATAATTACCTTCAGTTCTAAAATTGCAGATTTCACACTTTCCATTTTTAGATAAATAGAAAAATATAAATAAGGAATTGCTAAAATCTGAAAATTTGAAATTGCAATAATTTGAATAATAAACTTAGATAAAAAATGAATGTCCAAAATGTTCCGCTTTCCAGTCTACAATCTTGATGCGACCTTTGCTTAAATGTTACTTCCACTTGTAGCTCTTGATTCAAACTTCTGGTTCTCCAATTCATTGGTTGTCAGCTAGAATAAGATGAAATGCAGGATTTAATGCTTCAGCCCATTATCCTACGTTGCTATTCCATGATTTCATGCTGATACGATTTCATGTTCCATCCCATTATCCTATGTTTCTCCTCCTTGCTTTCATGTTGATACGATCTAATAGCCTGATCAATATCGCAGTCCTTTCATATGTACAACCATCTTAAGGGAGATGGGATCTTTGAGAAACTTGATTAACCTGAAGCTCATTTGATTTGAGTTGGGATGCCATGTTGGTGGAAATATCTTACTTATGACTCAGTTCTCTTAGAATGTGGAAGAACTTGCGATTTTGAAATGATCAAAAATATTTTTTATTCTCTGTAGGATTCTAGCTAACTTCAATTTTTTTATTTGGCTGATACATTCATGGCTTGAATTATTAAACGGGAGTCTCCGAATACCAAATATTCTTCCACGCTAGTTACTTTCAATTACCTCAATCCTTGCCACAGGCCATGAGCTTCTGCAATATTGTTTGTATCGGTACCAATGCTCCAAGAGTAATTTATTTCAGTGTTATCTTTTGGATTGAGTATAACTCCTCCCCCTCCTGCCGCCTCTGGATTCTCTTTAGAGGGATCTGTCAAAGAAAAACTTGTGGAGTTTCCTTTCCTTCCCCCAATTATTGAATTGAGTCTGATTGAACCTTATCTCCCATAATTCATGATGCCGAATTGCAGGAGCAATGCTGCCAAAAAATATCTTGAAAGAGTTTAACCAATTTGCTTCTTCAGTCTGTAAAGGGACCTTGTTTTTTGGTAGGGATTGCACCTGAAGACATTCTCCCATGCAGGCCTAAGATTTGATTGCCACTTGCACTGGAGAGTGATCCGTTTCTCTAAAAACTCTATTATTCCTCTCTAGCCAGCTTTCACACACTATAAATTTTGGTAGAATCAACCAACATGTTTTGAATTCATTCTTTTGAGATACTGTTCCTAGATAATTTTGGTCCCAAGTACTTAATAGCTACGAGATGCTTTCCAAGGGAGCTACCAAGCCAAAATAGGATACTGTCTATCGCTCCCAAACTTCCATAGTGAAGGGGCATTTTAGGAATAGGTGTGCAATTATTTCTTTTCTCTCTTGTTAGAGTGGACACTGGAAGGGACTAGCAAATCCTCATTTTTCCAAATTGTCTACTATGAGGATTTTTCCATTGGAAAGAATCCATACGAACATATCCACCTTGGGGAGACTTCTGTTCTTCCATATTCTTTTCCAAATAGTGGGATCTTCAGGGACATTTGGCAGAGCGGAGAAGCGTTTATAACCTTGAGCAGAGGTGCAAGCAGCTGATTTAGTGCCTCATCCTCTTTTGTCTTTTGATAATTTTTCAATAAGCGCTAATCCTTGTAGATAAGAGAGAAAATTTTCTTTTTCATCTTCCATATGGATCGGACATTCATGGATATTCCACTTTTACTACTTAAAAGGGGGTTCAATGTTCCAGCTAGGGATATCCCATAAGGTTTCAAGACCTTGCAATTCCATCCAAATATAAAAATTATGAATTCCAAGAGCAGGGGCAACAGGGAGAATTTCCAAGAATAGAGTCCTTCCAAATTCTGATTTGTTTGCCGTTACTTGGGATCCAAGTCAGATCATCTTTAAATAGAGGTAGTTCTTTTTGACATAAGGTAAATATAGATGAACCTTTTCTGATAGTAGGAGCATTGTCTAAACAACGTAGTCGAGATCCACTAGAGTATTTTGTCCTTAGGACTTGACTAGTATAGGAATTCAAATTTCCTATCAAGTTCCAGAGTAGTTTGGCTCCCAAGGACAAATTATGGAATTTAAGATGTCATATCTGCAACCCCCCCTCCTTGATAGGTTTTTTGATCTTTTTATAGCTAACTAGCATGAATACCCCCACCATTACTCTTCCCTCCTTACCACAGAACATTACGAAGTAGTCTGTCGATTAAGGAGAGAATTTTGGCAGGAGCTAACAGGACAGAACTTTGATAAATAGGAAGGCTGCTGAGAACAGACTTGATTAATGCCACTTTCCCTGCCAATTTGAGCTAGGATTCTCCCCATGAGAGAATTTTATTTTTTATTTTTTCCACCAACGGATTCCAGTTAGTTTCTTTTTGAGAGGATTTGGAAATCGAAACACCAAGATTAGTGAAGGAATCCCATTGGTTTATGCCTGCAATCCTGAGAAAATGAGAGATAGCGAACAACTATCTCAGGTTGGTATTCCAGCTGTATATCTGACTTTTCCTCAGATTAAGTTTACTTCCATATGGTTGGAAATAGGAGTCTAGTTCATATTTAAAACTTTTGGCCATGATAGGACTATCTCCTCCCAATATGATAATGTCATTACCAAACTGGGCATGATTGATGTCCTTGGTCCTTTGGACCATTCAGATACCAATTAATTCTTGGATTTGTCTATCTCGATCCATTTGAAAGCTCAGCACCGCTGCTTGGATCCCATAGAGAAGCGAGGAGAGAGGGAATCCCTGGCACAGTCCTCTAGAGGATTTAAAAAAGGAGGCCACTCTATTGTTGACAAGAGGAGTGATCCAAGGCTCACTAATATAGGCTTTAACTCAGTAGATGAAAGTGGGATCAAACCCATACCATCTCATTACCTAGAAAAGGAATGAGTGACAAACTCTATCAAACACATTAGCTAAATCAATTTTCACCATCATACCTTGTTCCTGATTTCTGGTGCTCGAGTGGATTACCTCCTGAACTAAGATGATGTTGTTCCAGATTTCTTACCTTTAATGAAGCCTCGATTTTCATGAATGAGCTTGGGCATAATGTTTTTTGGTCGTTTGGCTATTATTTTGGGGATAATTTTATATCCAATATTGCATAAAGAAATAGGACATAATTTATCAAAAGAGACTGCATCTTTCTCCTTTGGTATAAGAGCGAGAAACACTAAGTTGGTACTTCCCACATTCTTGTCACAATTTTGAGTCTTCGTTACCATTTAATGAAGATATTTGGAAACAATTCCCCAATAATTTTTTTATAAACCTTGACAAGAAACCATCTGATTTGAGAGGGGGAGACTATGAGTTTGGTCCAGCTCTTGAGAGATTTTTTTAGTTCTTTGAAGTTTCTCTTCCCAAACAAAGGAGGTAAACCTAGAGATCGAAATGTTAACACAATGACCACACTGATAGGGGGGGTGAATCGGCGTGTGAGCAATTTAAACCTTTTTCACCTTATTTTAATCAATCAGAGTATTATGTTACCTATCACATTATCATATTCATTAGTTAAATAATAAGCACAACAAACACATCAAAGAGACACAAGAATATTTGTAATGTGAGCTTTATTTTTGGTATTGGAATACTTTAATCTTCTCGATTACAATCAAAACCAACTGATGAAAAGAGAACCAACTCTTGTACTAGGACCCTCAAATGCAAGACTTTACATGCAATCTTAATGTTAATACCTGATTGTCATCAATCTGTTGCACAACCACTTTTGCTCATCAAACTTTTCTCATCAACCATGTTAGGTATGCTCATCAACACTGCTCGTCAAGTTTGCTGCTGCCATGCCACTCGTCATCTCATCATCATGTATTTTGTTGTAGGTGTATCACTACCATTTCAACACTGTCATATCTTCTTGTCATCAAAGGTCTTCTCATCATTGTCATATCTTTCATATTTATACAATCATCTTCTAGGGCAGTCATGCATCATCATGTAGTGTTATCATCATCATCATCATAGTGTGCATCATGTATGCATTATCAAAACATCATCAAGGTGCACAAGTTATCATCAATAATGTACAGGGCATCATAGTGTATAGGATGATGAGAAAAATTTGACATTGATGCCAAACCATTAATGACAAAGGTGTGATCAACGTTGATGAGATGGACATTGGAGGTAAATATTGATGACATGGCATGATATGGGAAATTGGGACACCAAATGACCCATTCTATGGTCATTTTAGGTTTGATGGGTTCATGGAATCCTTTAAGATAGTCAAAATGACTGAGAAGGTTTGGTACCCACAAACATGGTTTTTCAATGGCACTTGGACACTTAGACACACTTGTTTACTTGTTGTTTATGATGATGTTTTATGTCCATTGAAATATTGTTGGAGATAGAACTCAAGTGGAATTATGTTGAATGTGGAGCAAGCAAACTTATATATGTATCAGCTTGATAAATATAAGTTTATCAAGCACATGGTTGAGCTGCTAAAAATTTAAATTGGAATAAATTTGTGAAGTCGCCCCCATAAAATAAATAAATAAAAAAATTAAAAATAAAAATATAATTATTACGTCGTCTCCCAAAAATTTGTGGAAAACTAGTATCAATATAGATGAAGAGTCATTCATTTGTGTAGATTCGATGTGATGACTGCTCTAAGGTTTTTCGGGTGGAGAGGAGTAGAAATGCAACAGTATAGGATAGAGTTTCATTCTTTTCCCTTTTAATTCAGGCATATACTTACTGTGGATTTGGTGGTGGATAGAGACTGAGGAAATTCAGGACTGATATAGCAACAATAAATGGAGTGAGAATTTGGGGGTTTGAGAAGAGTTTATAGAATGAATAACAATGAGGATATATTCCTTAAGTGACTAATATTTTGGGATAAATCAAATGTAAGGAATTTTCTCCATTGGTGTAAAATTTCTTTTGGGTTAAGAAAATAATTGAGGCAGTTGCAATAGAATACAAGTTGTTTTTATCTTATCTTTCTCAGTCTAGGGCATCGCTGAGGAAACAACTTGGAGATTTGAATAGATGTTTTGGGATTCTTATTGTCTCTTTCTTCTTTAGGACTGAACTATGATTATCTTGATCATGTTGAGTAGCATGCAATTAGTGATGACAAAGCTGGGCTGAGTCGAGACTGTAAAAAAATCACTTGAACAGACTAAATCTTGATTATGAGCACTGTGATGTTTTATTATAATAACAAAAGATGAAATGGACTGAAAGAATATGACAAGTATGTGAATAGGATGATGGCACGAGCTGACCTTGATGACATGAGCACGCCATTTATAGAGTATAAATACCTTAATGTGTTGGCAATCCTTGGATGACATGGAATTATTATAGAAGACACGATCAAAGATGAATTTGTAAGATAACTGAATAGAGATGGTCAAATTGATGACTATAACAGAGATAGATAAGAGATTAGGATGACCATTTTGACAAGACAAGCAACATAGACATGAAAGAGTGTCTGTAGTATTGATAAGATAGAGACAATCATATTGATGATTAATAGAGATGAGCAGTTGACAGGGACAATATTGTAGACAGGTTAAAGACAAATACTTGTATGTAATATCAAGGTGGGTATTGCAACCCCATTTCTTAGTTGGACCTAAGAAATAACCAAGATGGGTCTTGGAATAGGAGTTGGTGCTCTTGAATAAGTTGAATCTGGTACATACCCCAAGGTTGTGGACTTTCAAATGTAACCAATATTAAATTAGATATAATAAAGTTTTTCAAATCTTATCTCAGATGTGTCTTTACTATTTGTGTTGATGAAATGATTGGTTAAGATCGATAAATTTGGCAATAAGAAATTGATGATATCTGTTAAAGTTTTTGTAATGTGAAGTGAGATAAAACTGGTGACACACTAATTTACCCCTCCTCTCAGTGTGGTGGCGTGTCTAACAATTGGTATCAGAGCAGGCCTTCAACACAAGTATAACTAACTTGAAGGAAATCAGTGAACACACAATGGCAGCTCAAACAAAGATCTCAAATAATGATGTTCAAGTTCTTGACATAATAGATTATTTTGGTTTGAGGAGCAAGATGAAAGATTGCTTAAATAAATTCGATGTATGGGATATTTTGGTCAATCCACCTGTTCATATCAACAAAAAGAAAAAGACAACTGCACAGAAAGATGATGAGAAGGAAAATACCATTTCCATAAAATTTATGTTGGATGGACTTAAAAAGTATGTCAAAGAAAGTATGGGGAACATACTTCAGCCAAATACCTTTGGTTCAAATTGGAAAGTGAACACCAAAAGGGAAGACAAGATTGTGAAAAGGTACATGACCAGGAAGAAAAAGACAAGCCCTTTGAAGAAGTTAAGCAAGAATAAAAGGAAGACTTGGACATGAGTGAAGGTAAGGATTGCATTAGTAGTGATTATGATAATGTTGTAAGTAACCTTGAAGATGCTAAGAAAAATACCCTAGTACTCATTCTTAAGAACACTGATTTTTCATTCAAATAAAGTATCAAAAGAAAGATTTTGGATTCCATCGAAGAATACCATGAGAAGTCAATAGATTTGTCTAATAAACTCAATCCTAAGATGATAAGTTTTCTATATGAAATATAAGACACACATAATGAAATTGAAAGATTAAAGATTGATCTTGTTAGTCAAAGTGAGGCCAATGATGACACAAAATATCTTGAAGAAACAAGAAAGGAAAATATTGATTTAAAGACTCAGTTGGAGGAAGCCAAATGAACTAAGGAATCCTTGAAACATCAACTGGATGAAAAAGAGGAGACCTATCAGAAGCTTGAGATTAAAGTGGTTGAATTAATGAAGAAGAATGAAAATTCAAGTGGTTTTGTCAAGTTCAAGAAAAACTCAACCATCCTAGATGAGATATTAGATTGTCAAAGGTCTCCATTTGACAAGTATGGTCTTGGTTCTAAGAAGGAAGGATAAATATATGAAGATGGCACTTGGTCTCCCAAGACTCCAGAAGCAGGTCCATCATCTTACAAATTTGAAACAAAAGCTGTTCCTCATGCACTTTCACATGAAAACAAATATCTTGGAAGCTCAAGAATGCATCAAGAATTTGATCCTAGTTCTCAAAGAATTTTCAGAAGGGAAACAACTCCAAGATGGAATCAAAGTCCTAGGTATGAAAACAAGTTCAAGGGTTATTGTTTTTCTTGTTCTAATTTTGGTCACAAGGCTATGGATTGCAGATCCTATGTGTTAGCACTTATGTTAAATTCGAGGATTTTTACAAATACCTCCACACTTATTCCCTTGTAAAAGAGTAAGCTGGTGAAAATTGAGGGGGTAGGGAAAAATAATTTCATGTACTATGACCTAGAGGTATGTAGAGAATGGTTTGAAGTTACTTGGGAGGCTTATTCCTAATTCTGAATGGAAAAATGAATTATTCCATGGTGCGGCATGAACACAATTCAAAAATCCTTAAGTTGTAACCTTGCATTTGAGTTCAGATATGAGAATACGTTCATGGATATGTGGTGGCGGGAATGAAGGGTGTAGATCCTCTGTGATCAGGATCAACGGTCATGAACAATTCCGCAAAGGGAAAATGCTCGGTATAAATATTTTGGGTGATTTCAGAATGGTGTTAAACGATAGATAGGATCAATCGTTGATAGTCATGTCGAGTTTCGTTGATGGAACTTGCATGGAGAAATGAAATATCAAACACCGTGGAATTGGGTAGAGACCACAGGTTTCAACGGGCCATATTACCTTGGTCTCAGATCTATGATGGAGATGGATTCCGCTGTTACAAATTATGCTCTACTATCAAAGTTTTGAAAACAATAGAATTTCCTAGGGGCTCAGGTTCCAATGACCTAGATCTACCCCCCTCATAATCAATAGCAGGGGTCAATTCTGCTCCTGCAACATGCACGTGGATAACCTTTCCCTTGGGTTAGTGGAATTAGGTAGGGACCTCAAGTTTCTATGATCATGATCAACTCCCGATTCCAAATGGACGACACCGATGGATTATACCGATGAAAGGTGCACAACTGATAAGGATGGTCAGGTTTAGAAAAATGTTGTGGGAGCTGCGTGATCTGATGACCACAATGAAGATACGGTTAAGATCGTCTATGGAGGCATATTCCACTAAGGAAAGATGCAGGGAAAATAAGGAGTGCGGTATAAAAGAGGAAATGCCTTGATGGAGTAAAGGGAAACAAGATCGATGCCCAAGTTGAAGGAGGGCTGGATGAACGTATGAGAGCTATTCCCTCCAAATAAGTTGCAAGTGATTTATCAAAGAAGAATAATATATGAAATGCATGCACGTGAATTTAGGTTATTCGTATGATTCTGTGCATTGGATAGAGAAAGCAGGACTGTGCAGAAAGTGGCCAGCTAGGACAAACCCCATCAACCCACTTGTTAAAGGACCAAGTATGCCATGTTTCTCCATTACACAAAGTATATAAGATGGATGAAGTAGAGGGGTTATTTGGCCTAAACCTGGAATATGAGAAAATTGAAGAATTCTTTCAAGACAAGGATTCTGATATTTTCGACACCATCGTATTGAATGGACCCATAGAAACTGTAAAATACAAACTGAATCTACTTAGGGATCAGGGAACTAATGTGCACGGTGTATATAAGTCATTTCCCCCCCTTTTCTCCACTAACCAAACCCTCAATTTCCTTGAGTTCATCGACTAGTGTGTCGTTGGTTACTCTCCTTCCGAGAAGGTAATCATGGACGTCTCTAGGTATAAAATACTTTGCTCGGACAACCCCATCATCATCAGGAACAAACTCTTTGTTCCTAAAGACTCCAATAAGAAATCCACAGAGTATAGTGAAGAAACCATTGTCCAGTATAATAAAGAGGCATTCTTTAAAGCCTATTTCAAACCTGATACCCAGCTAAAAAATTACCTGTACCTTGTATATTCCAAGGAATTCAATGAGGAAACACAGTGCGTCACAACCCTCCTGAGTTAGTTTTTAGGGATGGATATTGAAAAATACGTCACAAATCCCATGATGAGTTTACTGTTCACCCTGAGCACCTTCCCAATCAACTCAGAGGATCCCAACCAGTCAGTCGATGTTTCTTGCCTCAAGTTTGATGAGTTCCTAGCTGAGAACATTCACTCTCAGCTAATATATTTCCCTAATATCAGAACCTTGAGATTTCAGTCCTACTTGTTGAGAATGTTTCTATATTTCAACGAAGAGAACCTTCAGCTTCTGAAAATGGTGATCACAGAGGAGATCAACAATGATTACACTAAATTCATGAACTTTTTGATGACATGAGTATATGGTGTCTTCTTCCAGAAACAACTACCCAGGGTGTTACCAGAGATGAAGGAAACCCTGCAATCTCCCATGACAAGAGGATTGGAGATTGGTTCTTTTCAAAATAAGGTACAATGATCATGATATATGGGTTTGTACACCAACCTTATAGACTACCCGCCTTTTTGGCTCTCAGGGTGTTCGCTTTAGAGATGATCAGAGAGAGGTTGATAGTGGAAAATGAACACTTCCTGAGTTCCAGGAAGTATTCATAAATAAAATTTCCTTGGAAAATAGGCCCATTTGTCATAAAAAATAAGGTTTCCCTCCCACTGATAGAAATTCTGATAAGAGGGATAGGGTTCCCTACTGAGGCTGCCATCAAATACAATCCCCATCACATTATATCAAACAGAAGGTAAGCCAACAAAAATAAGCCTTTTGAGCACCATGAGGTGGCCCGCTTGAGGCTGCAAATTGGTCAAAATACCCCTAGAAGAAGCAGAGAGATGATGGTATGGAGGAGGACCCCACGTCTCCACCACAGGGAAACAACTCACCTCCACCCGACACTTCAATCCTGGGCCTAGTAGCAGAAAATGTTACACCTTTGGATAGTGTCTCTGAGCATTCCAATAAGAGGGACTTATCTGATGTCATGGACATAGAGGGGGAGGACACAACCAACACACCAAAGAAACAAAAGTTGGATGATGCAGGGAAGGTGGTACATGTAGCTGGTGGGAAAGATAAGAAGAAGCAGTTAAAGTTCAAAGGACCTGCCTTTGAGGTTCAAGAATATGAATGTTCCCAGACACATGAAGTATCAACAAATAGATATAAGTCCAAGACTAAACTATTGGACAAATGCAATAAGAATAAGGACATCACCATGAATGAATCTCTCAAATTATCTACAGAGGTTAGGAAGGGTTGTGGTCAGGAAGTATCTCTGGTTTTTGTTAGAGAGAACAAGCATAATACATTAAATCTGGCCATAGCTTCATGGAAAAAGGTGTCTGAGATGAAGATCAATATGGATGACATCCTTGTGCCAGATATGATACACCTTCATAAACAAATAGGATATATCATTCAAACTGACATGCTGAAGTCAGCTCTTAAAATATCAAAGTTGCAGAATAACAAGAGTAGAATTGAAAACCAACTGAGTCTAGAGAAGGTAGAGAAAAGGGCCTACCAAGATCATATCAATAAGCTTCAGACAGACTTGTTGCTGGCTGAAAACCAAGATGATAAAGGGGTTGGCACAAAAAAGATGCTCAAGGAGAAAGAAGATACCATTCAATTGTTGAAGAAAAAGCTGAAGATTCTATCTACTCAATTGATCTAAGCTTTAGAGCTATCAGAGATGGAAAAAGAGGAAGAGAGATTGAATCGTAATATTATAGACTGGCAGGCCCAACTACTGAAATTCATAGAGAAAGAGAAGAAAGGGCAGAATGATATGACCTTCGTAGTGGAAAGTGAGAAGACCCTCAAGACCAAAGCAAATGATCTGGAGAGAAGGTTACAAGAAAAGGAAAGGGAATTGCAAGAGAAGGGGAAAGAACTCAAAAAGGCAATCTTTCCTCCTACCACTGAACCTGGTGAGTTCTCTATCATTCAAGCCCTAGCATAGGTAAGTCTGAAGGAGTTGGAGTTGAGAAGATTGAAGCACCAGAACAAGAACCTGGAAGGTTTGGCAATGGGAATAGAACATGAAAGAAAGAACTGGGAGGAAAAATGTGCTGAATTGCAGGCCAAGAATGAGAAGTTGATACAACAGGCCGTCACAGGGGATTCAACAGTCCATGGGGTGAAGCACATGATATGGGATTCCCTCATATCAGAGGCCACCAAGTTAAGGCCCTACCTAGATTACAATTTGGACAAAGAAAGGGCTATAAATGCAACCAAACAAAGTGTCAAAGAAGTTAAAGAAAAGCTAAATAACAAACCTGTTGACTATGCTAAAAGTGCTATAGAGTTTCTAAATGGGCTAACAGAAGAGGAAATCATAAAGGCTGGTGTAAAGTATAGGATTTTTTTCATCACTTGGGCCAGGAAGGTGGTAAATCAATACCTTCATTTAGAAAATGTTGAGGCCAAGATTGATATCATGGCGCATGATAGCAAAGTGTTTATCGAAAAGTTTGAACCTCTGGTAAAAATAGGATTGCCATTCTTCTGGAAGGAAAAGGGTGGCATGTGGTCACAAAAGGAATACTATGATCTGTTGATTCAATGTAGGTTTAACCATTCCAAATTCACATATAGGCAACAATCTCTGCCAGAAAAGGAAATTGTTGATAAGTTGGCAGATGATTTCAAGTTAGTGTTCACTTTCAGGGCCACCTGTGCACGACTTCTATACTTTTCATATAGGGATCATGTGGAGATGTGAGTGTTGTCGAAGGAAACTTCCACTTTGGAATTACCTACCGCAGATCAGTGTAGAGCAGTCGAGAAGTTTGGGAGGATCAAGTACATTTTGCATGCTCAAGAATGATGGACACTAGGGAACAAGTTGGGATGAGTCAGCATAAAACTGTTGGAGGTGCCCTGAGCCATCATTTTCAGTCAAGCGAGCCTGAGTCCCAGATGTCGCATTACCATATTAATCAAGCATGCATGTTATTCCATATTTCATGTTTTTGTAGAAATCATGGAAAATGTGCCACCTCAAAGTTGTTAGGATTTGAAGTGATGATTCAGGATTGATGCCCAATTTTTGTAACTGAGTTTGGCTTTGTTTTGAGGTTGCTCTTAGGATCCCATAAAACTATAAATGTAACCTCTACAGAGGAGTAATGGTGGGACTTTAATTTTTGAAACCTCTGTGCTTGGATTGTAGCTCTGTAAAATTTCTTGGAAGCGTTAACGAAAAGTGTTTCTCTGATTTTCTGAGAGTCATCATAGTTTTCATATTCAGTTTGTGTTTCCTGTTTACATCATTTTCATATGTGTAAATTCTTGCTAATGCTTTCTATTTGTATGTGAGGAATTTGTTTTATTAAGCACTCCTTTTATCAGATATAACATTCTTTATGTGTCTGTAATGGTTGTTGTGGTATTCATCCTTGCTAGATGCTCCATTTCTGTTGTTACCCTTATTGTTATTCCCACTAAAGGTGTTTTTCAAGATATTCATCTGTAGATAGGTTCCTCTTGCTGCACTAGACTTTTCTCCTTTATCTTACCACCACTTGAAGATATTTGACATAATATTACACTCACTTTGCCTCATATTACAAAAGGGAAATTAATTGTTCATTATTTGCTGTAATATCCTTGAATGATTTAGACTATGAATCCATTTCCCAATGGTATTTGATAGATGTCTGTCTTACAATCTTGAAATTTACAAACAAATCTGTTCCCATCAGAAATCTAGCCTTCTAAATGTTTGTTTAAATCTATATGTATGTGTGAATGTTCCTGTGACAAAGGGAGATCCCTATCTGACTGTATAGGCTATAATATAGTCTAAATATTGGTTTGAAAGGGTTATCCTAGTGATCTCCTACCACAACCATAGGACGATCATTGGGTGATAACATCTTGACACCATTTCTAGGGAATAATCACTATTATCTCCTTGGGAAAACAGCATTGTCCTAGTTCTACAACCTGGTTGTCCAGCTGATCCTAGACACATGTTGGTTGTATATGCTCTGATGACTCAACGCAAAGCATTTAGAAGACTACTCCATTGAAAATAATGGAGGCCAAGGAGATGCAAAGAGTTTCGAGTTTAACTGTTGATGGTGAACAATGGTCAAACATCAAGAAGGTTGTGCATATTTCACCTAATGAATCCACCTTCAAAGAATTCAGTCTTCATAATTTTCTATGGCAGTTCTACTGGGGAAATGAGCTAACTGCAAATATATGGAAACACATGGTGAAAAAATGAGTTACTCAACTGTGAATCTTCTCCAATATATCTTATCATTTCTATTAAATTTTTTCGTATCCTTTCCTAGGCTGGTCAAAACAACTTTCCATTGTTTATTGCACTCAGAACAAGGCCATGGGTTTACCCCTGTACATCCTTCTTTAAGAACTAAAAATATCCCTTCGTCTTGTACATACGAATTTGAACAAGATCCTTTAGTCGAGCCACATAAGAAAAATGATCATCCCCGTAGAACTCATGATGCTACAGTTGATACCACATTCTTTTTTGAGTCTCCAGGTAAAGAATTCCAACCCTCACCTAATCAAGTATACCCCCACTTCCCTCTGAATTATCCTAATTAAACTCCACTCTCTCATATAAGTCCGTTGCCATATCCTTATTTCCCACTACTTCAGAGCTTTAGCAACCTTCATCATTCAGTTTTATAGTCCTTCATAGCTCTCTAGTTCCTTAAAAAATATTGAATCTATCTGTCACACCAGCTTCAATTCCTCTTGGAAACCCTGCTATAAACCTAGCAAAGGATAAAAGGTTTTCCCCTTTACTTTTCCCTATTATTCTTCATGAATTCCATTAGGGGTACACCCAAAAACTCAAATAATTTACTAGGGAGAGGGGGTATTCAACCATGGAAATAGACCATGAAGAAGAAATAGACCATGAGGATATTAAAGTCAGACTATTTGCCCAAAGTATTGCTGCAGAAGCAAGAATGTGGTTCACAAGTATTCCGGATAACTCCATGCTGAGCTATCAAGATTTTGAGGATTCTTTCAAGAACAAATGGGTAGAAAAGGAAGACCCCAAGAAGTGTTTGTCCCAATTCCATTCCATAAAGAGGAGGGAGAGTGAATATGTCCAGGAGTTTTTTGACAGGTTTATAAAAATGTATCATTCCATCCCTTCCCAATTCAATCCCCCCTTAGTTCTTCCCAACTCCAATATGCTGAATCCTTTGATAGTGAATTTACCTTATGGATGAGTGAAAGAAAATCAGCCTCCCTGGCCGATATGATGAATGATTCCATAGAGGTAGAAACAAACCTGACTGTTGCTAGAGAGAAAAGGAGAGAAGAGGGAGAAAGAAGGAAGGATAAAGAGCCCACACAACCTTTTTCCTCTAATTCACAAGAGGCCAGGATAGACATGATGATGGAAACCATGGAAAAGTTGATGGAGAGACTCATTATGGACCATATCCCACCTCCCATAGAAAATAAAGAGCAACATAATAAGAACCATAATTTCAAAAGACCCCTTCCTACTCTAAGGAATCAAAGAATTCCTGAAGTTCCTTTACAGTTTGAATTAAAAGAGGAATCGGATCCAAAGTTAATGGTTGAAGAAGCACCCGTGTGTGTTTTTTTGACTCAAATTTCACCCGAAGATTTACATGAACATACAAAGCCTTCTCTACTGGTGGAAGATGAGAAGGATAAATGTTAGGATTATTAATCCTACCTTGTCCAATTTGGTCATATGTCTAAATCAGGAGTCATGTCTAAATCGGGAGTCCATCCAGTCTATTTTTAGTCACTAGCACCATTAGGTCCACTTGGCCTAATTGGGGCACATGTTTCAGTTACTAAAGTGTGGGGAACACTAATTGAGGCCTAATGCCACTGATTGCACTTGCATGCATTAGTTTAGGAGCCTCCTAGACCAATCCCTATAATTTAGGATCCACTGGGAGTTCCAAAACCAACCAAGGTCAGTTCAGTTCAGTTGGTGACTAGTCAAGCTAAGTTAGGAGTCAGTTACATTCAGTTCTAGTCCTCTACATTCAGTTAGTGCTAGGTTTGCATGGCTGCACTTAGGAGGGGCACATTTCTCACCTACCACAGAGAGTTATCCTTAGTCAACACTGAATGTAACACTTGATTTATGTTTTAGAACTCCAATGAACTCCAGTTATGGTTTAGACAAGGTTAGTTAACTATTGAGTCCTTCGATAGTGATTTAGACAAGGCCTTAGTTATCTAAAGTCAAGTAGAGTCTAATAAATTCAAATTTCCTCATATGGATTTGAATTGCATGTGTTTATTAAAGCCATTGTACTTCATTGTAATTATTATCTAATTAACATTTTGATTAATGAAAGCATTCACAGCTGCAAACCATTTTTGCACTGTTTCATTCTTTAATTGCTGAGTAAATTGTGTGATCTATCTTGTGAGTTGTGTGTTTGTCCACAGATCTACGTGCTCAATTTAATAATAAATAACTAAATTCTGCTTTGCATTCCAATCCTTATTTTTATGAACATTACAATTGACAGGAGGAAGGAAGCTGTTTGCCATTGTGCTTTGCCTCATTTGATTTTCTGAAACAAATATTAAGGGTTTCTAATCAGACACAGAAACTTGAGGTTATGGATAATGTCATGGCATTTTTAGGAATGGAAAATGAGAAGGGTGAACTAGTAGAACCCGTTTTGCATTCCAATCCTTCTCTGTTGGAGTCATTTACCCAACATGCACACTTATTCGGTCAATTTTGGCCTATTTACCAAATATCCTAAGTTTAATTAAATTACTTGGCATCATATGTGCATACTATGACATCAACATGAGCTCACCCATGCCCTCCTTTAGTCAAGGAGGCCAACTAAGCCTTCTTGTTCAGTCGGGGAGGATAATTGGGCTTCCTCCTTCAAACAGGGAGAATTCTGGGGTGATCTGAGTGTCATAAAGGCACGTAAATGCTAACTAATTGTTACAATCAGTTAACCTGAGGTGTGAAGGCACCTCCATTCATGATTTGATTATTTTTGGTCATTATTTATGAACCAGAGCTAACACATGTGGCTACAACCACTTCTGATGACATGTTTACTTCAGTTAACTCCATCAGAGCTACTTGGACTTATGGATGCTCTACCTCCTTTAGTTGGACATGCAGTTACATGTGATGAGTCACTTTCAGTTAGACTTAGTCATGTATTGCACTCCATTCAGTTAGGACTTAGTGTGAGAGTAAGTTATTGATTAGCTTGGTGGTTAACTATGTGTGCCGACTGTGCCTGACATTTAGTTAAGCTACACACATCCATTCAATTTGAATGACCTCTTTAATTATTTGAATTGTTTTGGAATTCATGCACCTTGCATGACCATTATATTGTATTACTTATTCTTTATTGATTAATACAGAGTTGCTACTCGTATTGCAACACTATTATGCCATTTTCATGCTTAATTATATGAAATATCTTATGAGATTGTGTTTTAGCCCCTAGATTACTGTGGCAGATTAATATGGTATCAGAGCTCACGGAATGACAAATCTCATTCTTTCAAAAACATGGTTTTTGATGGATCTTGCATGAAAAATTGAGCAAAAGCTCAAAATTCCAGCACTGCACCAGAAGCAAAGGCTTACCACTTAATACCCCAAGTTAGGGAATTGTTGATCAAGCTTGCTTGATCAATTATGATGGGTGTGATGAAAGCCTAAAATGTGCAGGTTGTTCGACCTTATGGTGACTTTTTTTGTTTTGATTTGCAAGTTTTACAAGCTCACTGCATTCTCTACAACAATTTGATATGGCTTCTTCTATAGATCTTTTGAATCCGTTCAATTTCCATTCATGGAAAGGAGACATGGAGATCTAGCTATGTGCTAGAGGACTCTACTAGGTCACCATGGAAACAGAAGAAGAGCCTACCCATGTTATAGACACGGATATATTTTTGAATAAGAAGGATGAAGCATTTGGGTTCTTGTGTCTCTCTATCTCCAAGGATCTTATTTTCCACCTCTTAGGATTGAAGACTCTGAAAGAGATTGGGACCAACTTAACTCCTTGGATGGAAAATAGGATGACTTGAGGGTTTATCAGCTTGAAAACAAGTTGATGTCCCTTCAACCTATCAATTTCAAGACCCTAAATGAATTTTTCACAAAAATCAAGCATATAGTCCTTCTACTGAAGCAATGCGAGGTGAAAAAGGAGGATGATCAGCTCATCCTCGCCATTCCCTCAAAACTTGGAGCTGATTATTCAGTGTTTGTTTCTACATTCTGTGCAGGGAATCTCACAACCCTTGGATGGAATATTCCTTTACTCAATGCCTTCATTGAGTCCCTAACAAGTGAGCATGATAAGTTTGTCCAGATGGGGATCATCAGATCCTCCTGCGACCAAGCCCTCTTTGCTTCGGGACCCAAGGATTCGAAGGGGAAAGGAAAGAAGCAAAAGAAACCCAAAACCTAATTTGAAGCTCCTAAGCCAAAATTTCAAAACCAATAGGAAGAAGAGCCTTCCGGCTCAAAGAAGAACAAAAAACAAAGGCCACCATGGGAAGGAAAAAGTCAAGTGTTCATACTGCGGGAAGGGCTTCTACCCTGATTATGCCAGCATGAAAAATAATATTAATGAAGCTACTTCTCTCCTTGAGAGAAATAACATAAATCTTTTGAAAATATTTAGGAGGAAAGAAAATCATGATCGGGAATATCAGCAAGAAAGATGTCATGCCCTCATGGTAAGGATTTCGAAGTCTAAGGCTCTACTCATAGATTCTAGAGCTTCAAACCACATGATGGCCAGAAAAGACTCTTTCTCTTCTCTTGATACCAGCAAAAGCATTCCCATCCACATGGGAGATAACTCTACCATCATCTCAAAAGGACAAGGTACTGTAAATCTTGAGCATGGTTATTTTTCCAATGTTCTGTATGTACCATCTCTTGCATCAAACCTCCTGAGTGTCTATCAAATGACCCACACTAGAGTTCCCAAGAGTGTATCCTTCAGCCCTGATGATGTAAAAATTACTCAACTTGCATCTGGGAAACCTATGGCAAAAGGATTTGCAAATCATAGTGCAAAAGCCTATGAGTTTTCCCATTTTGTGGAGGATACAAAGCCCACAACTCTGCCGACTCATGGAAATGAGGTTAGTAGGATTTGGAATAAGATTTTTGGCCATATAAAATTCAAATAATTGCATCAATTACAGAAAATTTCCATGGTTGAAGGCCTCCCAGTAATCAAATCTACCACTGAAGTTTGCAAAGGCTGTATTTTGGGCAAGCATCCTGAGCATAAGTTTGATCGGGGGAAGGCAAGCTGAGCATCATAAATTTTGGGGCTGATTCATTCTGATATCAGTGGACCAATTACCATCACATACTTAAGTGGGTCTCGGTATTTTCTTACTTTTATAGATGATTTTTCTAGATATACATGGGCCTTCTTCATCAAGAAAAAGTCAGAAGTCTTAGAAAAATTCATTGAATTAAAATCACTTATTGAGAATGCATCCAGGAAAAAGATCAAAATTTTGAGATCTGATAATGGAGGGGAATATATCAGTAATTATTTTCTTCATATATTTTCCAAAAGTGTTATTGATATCCAACATTCAGTCCCCTATACTCCCCAGTAGAACGGTGTAGTAGAGAGAAAGAATTGGTCTTTAAAGGAGATGATCACTTGCATGCTGGAAGCCAAGAAGTTGGCCGCAAATTTGTGGGATGAGGCCATGAATGCTGCTGTATACATTCATAATAGAGTGACTCACTCATATGTGAAATGGAAAACCCCTTTCAAATCCTACTTCGGACACAAGCCGGGTGTGTCGAATCTCAGCGCGCTTGGGTCCACTACATGGGCTCGAATTCTGCATGATAAGAGGAAAGCTTTGCAACCGCAAAGTGTTGAATGTTTTGTTTTGATATCTAGAAGCTTGAAACCTTTATTTTTATCAGGATATCCAATAAAAAAAGAGCCTTTTCAAGAGGTAGAACTAGTGAAGGAGAAAACTGCTAAATTTCCTTCCTACTCTACTGAATATTTGGATGATAAAATTGGGAGTGTTGAATCTGATTTGGAACCTGATTTGGAACCTATAATATCTGATATCAGTGACCAGCAAGAATCAAGTTCAATTTAAGAACTTTAAGTGCAAACACATCTCCCAACTTGGGCCAGAAAGACACTTTCTTCCGTCGGTGACAACATTGGAAATCCTGATGATCCAAGAAGAACATGGTCTGATTTCCAAAGAGTAGGTATTGCACTCTCTTGTCATGAATATTTGTTGTCTGAAACTTGTTATTTAATTATAATTTCAGATTCTAAGTCTTACTACCATGCTTGGAAATATCCGAGATGGCAAGCTTCCATGGATGAAGAGATGAATTCTCTTCAAAAGAATGCCACTTGGGAGCTAGTTTCTCTTCCTCCAGGGAGGAAATTAGTTCAATTCAAGTGCGTGTTTTGGAAAAAGGTTGCTGCTGATGGAAGAAACTGAAAATATATGGAAAGGCTGGTAGAAAAATGGTTCTCCTAGGTCCAAGGTGTGGACTATCATGAGACCTTTGCACCGGTTGCAAAAATGGACTCAATCCGCCTAGTTTTGGCAATTGCGGCATCCAAGCACTGGGAAGTGCATCATATGGATGTTAAGTCTACATTTATACATGGATATATTCATGAGGAGATATACATGAATAAAATTTAGGGATACATTTCATATTCATCTTTGGTTTGCAAACTAAAGAAGTCACTATACGGGTTAAAACAGGCCCCAAGAGAGTGGTATTCCACGATGGATGCCTTCCTTCTCTTGCAAAACTTCCAAAGGTGTAAATCAGGTCCGAATGTGTATCTACATCAGTATTATGGTAATTTTATTATTATTGTTTTATATTTTGATGATATCTTGATTACTGGAAGCATTGTTGCTTCCATTTCAGTCATAAAAACTGCCCTCCATGATGCATTTGAGATGAGCGATTTGGGGCTCTTGAAGCAATTTCTGGGCTTGAAATTGCCCAAAATTTTGATGGGATCAAGGTTACTCAGTATAAATACATATCAGACCTGTAATTTAAGTTTATCATGGCTGAATGTAAGGTTGCTCCATTCCCTTTCCTTTCAGGGATAATCCTTAAAGAAGGAAAAAACACACCTCCCATGGACTGCACTATCTACCGCCAACTGATTGGTAGCTAGATTTACTTGAATCACTCTCAGCCTGATATATGTTATGCCATGAATGCTGTATAAATATACATGCAACAGCCTCATGATATTTATTGGAAGGCATCCAAGCGGATCCTCCAGTATATTTAGGGAACCAGGACCTTCGGCATTCACTATGCTGTAAACTCTGAGCTAGAGTTGGTTGGTTACACAGATTCAGATTGGGCGGGAGATTCTATTGACTAGAAGTCTACTTACAGATATGTATTCATGTTTGGTGGTGGCCCCATTTGCTGGTCTAGCAAAAATCAAGCCTCCTTTGCATTGTCTTCAGCAGAGGCCGAGTACCGAGGAGAGGTGAATGCTTGCATCCAAGCTGTTTGGTTGCAAGGCGTTCTTTCAGAGTTTGATTTTTGTAGTACTTTGTCCACTATCCTCTTTTGTGACAATTGAAGTGCTATTAATACCTCCACAGATCCAGTTACTAGGTAGAGGACCAGGAATGTAGAGATACACATGCACTATATCAGGGAATTGGTGCATGACAGGACCATCATTCTGCAATACTGTACTACTGATGAGTAGATTGCAGAAATATTCACCAAGAGATTTTCAGAGAAAAATTTCACTTACTTCCGTTCACTGTTGAGGGTGAGTTCATCAGGGTGATCAGATTACTTCTTCGGTGTTCATCTTGAGGGGGGGTGTTACGGAGAGAAATTCCTATGGCTTGGGGTACCACAACAGACAACTAGACTCCAGAAATCAATCTTTCCCAATATGCAATAGAAATAAAACAATCTAACACTAAAGGATCGAACCTCGTACCTTATTCCGGACGGTTGAAGTAGATCCCCGTTGAGCTTTCCAATCTTCAGCTTGAATTGTTATAGCACGTCCTCAACAACAAGTAAACAATACAAGCATACTATATTTCATGGTGTTAGATCTATTCTAGCATATATAATCAATAATGTAAAAGCATTTGACATATTCCAATGGATGCAACATTCATTCAAATACACATTACTGGACAGGAAAAGATATTTCTATTAATATGAATCAGAGATTACAAGTGACAACCTCTGACGGCACGTCTGCGAACCGGAGAAACTGAATCCCCCACTTGGGCCTCCACCACCTCAATCCTCCATCACTCCGATAGCAAGCTCACTAACAAAGGCAAGCTTGGGAAGAACACAACAGTGCTCCAAAGGGACAAAGGGATGTAGACTCAAGTATAGTTCTGGCAACAATGGACTATAGTTTTGTTACTCTCAAAGCTATCTCATCTATCCCCCCCCCTTTTATGTATCAAGGGGTTCCTTATATAGCTTTTCAAATGGATACTGAAAGGTCGAATCCGTGCGATCTCAAGGCATATGGAAGGCCAGGAGTCATATGAGTCGGATCCAAGTCAAGGAAAACTCCAAAATGCTTTGGACTATGCACACATCCCGATGTACACGACTATAGAGGGAATATCCGCGTATGTACGCGGTTATCGGGGAAAAGGCCGCGTATATCATTTTTATAATGTTTTTAGGGATGGTCAAGGTTACATCAAAAGATAAAAAGTGGTCCATGGAGGTTAATGAGTCTGCAGCAGGACAGGGGAAGGCCATACAATGTGTGATTCACCTAGTGTGGTGAAATCCTCTATAACAGATGCCCCCTAATGTTTGAGATCAGAGGGGTTATACGATGGCCGAAATACATTATAAGTCCATCCCAGAAATGAAGTGATGAAGGTACCCAAATGGAAGACCAGCCACCCAATCAGCATAATACCATAATACAACTTTGCATATAATATGCAAATACATCTAGCAGTCCCGGATACATAAGAGTACAATGGCCATGAATAGGCATGAAACATGATAGAAAATATGTGGTCATCGCCACGTACAATATACATATATCAGAATCTCCATGATGAATATATACAACATATAACGGACCATGATCTCCATAGGCTGAAGATATATAATAGATCAAGATA
>LPNX010007657.1:15188-115425 GCA_001517045.1 Pseudotsuga menziesii | reverse complement strand
CCACTGCATTGAAGGCAGCGGCAAAGATAGGAGGGCTCAGCTACCCTCATAAAGGAAAAGGAGCAACGAGGCCGAGGTATTGAAGACGAAGGACAGAAGCAAGGAAGCGGTGCACAGTACCCATGGTCAGCGCCGGGAAGCATGGAAGACTACAGAGAGCTATGGTGTGATGGAAAGCGGCTACCTCAAGTACAGATATGCCGACTGTCACTAGTTATGGTTTTGGGTTACTGTTGGGACAGGCCCACAGTGTTGTAATGGCGAGACCTTCGGGCCGCCTATAAAGGGATATATTTTGTATTGTAAAAGGTTGGTTCATTCAGTTGTTAGTTGTTTGGTAGATTATCAGGTAGTTGTAGAAGCCGAGCTCTGGTTCTGTTATTAACTGTAGTTATCTTACTGTAACCAGTAACTGGCTCATAGAGCATGCATGTAATGATCCACAAGGATCGACAGAGAGGGAAGATTATATTGTAAGAGGTGCAATATAGAGTAGAAAAGAGATCTAAGAGATAAGGGCTCCAGGCTGTGTTCGGAGTTACCCAGAAGATCTCGAGCTGCATATGCGGTGCAGCAGAACTGTGTTTACCTTCCCCTGAGCTATAATAGAAACACAGTTCTGTGGACGTAACTTCCATCCTGGAGGTGAACCACGTTAAAATCGTGTGTTATGCGATTGACTTATGTGTTGTGTTTATTTGTTGCATCTATCAGTTATCACATGGGTCTTGTTTACAATTTAATGTATGTATGTGTTATTCAGTCTACATCACTTTAGAAGATAAATGCAAGTTGAATTCCATAAGTATTTTGTGTAAGAGTTTATCTACATTTCATCCCAGGTAGTTAAGAGTCACAGAGTTAAGCAACCTTGTATATTGAGTCTCGTAAGTCGGAACGAGTAGCACTGAGTACGCTGAGCCGCAGCGGTAGGATATCGCAAGGAGGCGATATCGCACCAGCAGAGGAGCTGTGGTGCGCTGCGGTTGAGAATCAACGTAGGAAGGAGTTACGCGTTGCCTGAGGCACGGTGATGCGATAAGGAATAGAGTCGTCGCAAGTAAGAGGAAGTTGTGCGTCACAGATAGAGAGAGATCTCGCAGGCTAGAAGAGCTGCGAGACACCCAGGCTACCACAGAACCTGGTCCAAGACACTTGAGTCCTTGGCCAACCCATTAGAATCACTTCAGGTGAGAATTCAGGCCACTCTATGGTCTTTTGCCAAAAGGTCTAGTGAGATAGGGGTGTTGTTGGTTAAATATAGTAAACCCGGGTCTGCCCAAGCAAGCCAACAAATGGTTCTGTTGCCGGTTTTGAACAAAGTGAGCATTGATGTTCTGGTGGCGTCCTACTAGAGATGAACTCAATGAGTGGGTTTGGTCTAACCAGAAAGAGTTTTCCGAATGAGAGAACAAGAGTCCTAAACTGAGTACAGAGGCCTGGTTACAAAAACATATCGTTACAGACCTACATGCGATATTTTTTGTGACCTTTGGGAACGAGCTTTACGACTGGTTATCAAAGTTGACTGATACGAGCATACTCAAGAAGAAAAGAGACATTGTCTGGACACCGGAGCTGGTTCAGACCGTGAAGAACCTTGATAATCCCCTCACAAGGACAGTAGACTTCTGGCTTGCGAGTGTGCTAGAAGGCTTCGTCACAAAGTTTGCAGTTGAACAGAGAAAAAGCTTCAGCGTGGCTGAGCGCTACTTCTTCAAAGGATATCGCGGTAAGTACCTAAAATCTTTAAACTTGTCCATTAAGATGTTATTACATGAAAAAGGAACAATGGATCTAGTTTCAGATGAATAAGTAAAGATAGTAATGTCACAAGAGTTTGAAAGTGATTTTGATGACATTGGACGTACACGTAGTGGAAAGAAATATAAAGTAGATTTCAGATCTCCCATATTTGAAGATAGTTCAGATAATACTAGACAACAAAGTCATAGTACCACAGAAAGAACAGAGGGGGCTATCCCTTACCACCCTTACACCCCACAGAAACAGACCGGGACTCAGAACAATCCCGTAGGAACTTGATCCAGTAGCTCGCAGACAGTACCTACTACCGCTACATCACCTTCAGCTACACCGCCGAGTGGTAGTAATGCAGCAAATCAACATCCATCGCGTAGAAATAGAATGGGGGATGATATGAAGCTACCTATCTTTAAGGGAACAGGGGCAAAGGACCCAGAGCAGCATTGGTTTCTATGCGAAGCCATGTGGACCATTAAAACCATCAATGACGATAACATTAAACTTGTACAGTTGGTCACCACACTAAGAGATCGAGCCTTAACATGGTATATGAAGTATACCACAGTACCCAGAACACTTGTCCAGATCAAAACCGCCATGATTAAAGAATTTAAGAAACCTAAGTCTAAGTCACAGTGCATTACAGAGCTCAAAGACATCAAACAGCTACCTACAGAGTCAGTGTGGGACTTTGATCATAAATTCAAAGCCATTATAGACCAAGTCAGCTTTGAGTTTGCACCGGAGCAGCATAAGGAATGGTTTATTGCAGCGCTGCTCCCTCACATCAGATTATTGTTAATGCAGCAGAAACTCCAAACGCAGGATGACGCGTTGGAGATGGAAATGAAACTAGAGGCTTCACCTCTAGCGGAAACCAGCACATGCATGACAAATCTACAAAACCAGTTAGCTAATCTCACGTTACAATAGCATGAGCTTAAGAAAGGAAAAGAGGTTGCGCAAGACATATGGTGCGTAAAGTGTAAAGCACAAGGCCATACTAAAGACAATTGTCTAGTCTTTGTAGAATGTCTAGCAACAGGGGCTCCAAACCCCTTACCACAGACCCACGGGCCGTGGTGTGAAATATGAAAAACAAGAGGACATCTACCTCACCAGTGCCCTCTACTTCAGAAGTACGTGCAGACACCTAAGAACTTATACTGCATCTTCTGCAAGTCTGTAGGCCATGATGAACACGATTACCGAGCCTATGATCTCATGGTCGGAGCAAAGCAAGACTTGTACAGAGTCCAATCAGAAACATAGGGTCCAGCAGCAGGACCACAGCATGATCCGGCTTATGGTGGCCGCGGGGGAGGATTCAGAGGACGAGGACGTGGAGGACGCTTTGGCCGTGGAGAAGGCTTTGGTCGTGGTCACGGACCGGTTACTTGCTACAACTGTGGAGTTGTAGGACATTATGCTAGAGACTGTCAGAGTCCCACCACCACATGTAACTATTGCAAATCTTATGATCATACTATAGAGGAGTGTCCTACTTTGATAGCTAAGATCAGAGAACCCAAGCCAGCAACACACCAGAACATCCAGCTTATTATTGCTGAGCAGGAAGAGCCAGAACCAAGAGTCAACATTGTGACTCGCAGCGGTGTTTCCACCAGTGGGACATCGTAGGATATTGAAGAGAACACAGGTCAGGAGTGGGTGCGCAGGGCTCCTAACAAAGCAACACCACTTGACCTACAGAAGAATAAACAGACATTTTAGGAAGCTAAGACTTTCTTTGATGACCCTATGCAATCAGGATCGCAGGTACTACCGTCTAGGGTCGTACTGCAGCAAGCACCTTGTGGCGATAGCCCTGTACAGATATCGCAGGCTACCACATCGGGCACATGCGATGAGGATGAGATGACAGGAAGTGTACATTCCTTCCTACGGAGTTGTTTAAAACTCGTGAGAAATGAGCAAGCTATTGGAGAACTTCAGTGCATCATAGATCAGTGTCAGCCATCTTCTTTCATGAGCAGTACACATCGTGCTATTCATAATATTAAGGGGCATACAAGAACTGGAATAGAGATGCGTCTCACAGCACAGGTTGGAGAATTCGAAATGGATGAGGTGATCCTAGATCTAGGATTAGACGTAAATGTTCTGACTAAGCAGACATGGGAACAGATGGGTAGCCCTAAGTTAGTCAGATCGCCTATTCATCTGAGATTAGCTAATCAGCAACGAGTATCACCCCTGGGTCGATTACCACAAGTGCAAGTTGACATTGACGAAGTTCACAGCTTCATGGAATTTGAAGTTATAGAAATCATTGGCGATAGTAGACCATATCCAGCACTACTAGGCATTGATTGGGTGATCAGTAACATGGCCGTTATCGACCTAAAGAGAAGACAAATGACCTTTGAAGACACACAGATCCGGGTCATCGCACCGTTGGATCCTTTTTAGGGTCCTAGATATATTGAACCTATCCGAGCAGAGGAAGAGGCACGTAACATAGAGAGCCTCTATCAGATGACCACAAACCAGAGTGACTACATCAATCCGACTGTAGAAGGGAACATTAGTTGGCGATGCGACAACTCATGTGCATCAGATTCAGATGTTGGTCTAGAGAACTGGCAGAACAGACTTCACGAAGTCTCAGTGTGCAGATGCGCGTACTTGACTAAGTACCTACGATGGATTGGTGCAGAAATCAATGAGATTCCATCGTTTCATGGTCTAACAGATATCCAGGACTTTCTCAAGCAGTTTGAACAACAAATTCCTCACGAGCAGAGGATCGCAGCTATGGAGCTTGCAGTACGAGCCACACCTGCAATATGGTGGTATGCACATAAAGAGAATATCGCATCATGGGCTGATATTAAGAGACTAATGGCGATCAGATTTTCTATTGACAGAGAGTATGTCTAGCAAAAATATACAGGAGAAAGTGACCCCAGGTCACATATTTAGAAATATGAACAGAATTGGTCGGACATCCCCGAGGATGAATGGGTTCACCAATTCATTCACACTTTGGACATAGTCCCAAGGAACTGGTATACAGAGACTGAACTGCGCAAGGGAACAACCACATGGCCACTTATGATAGACAACTTTCTACTCACCTTCGCTTTTGAATCTGAGTATCCAAGTGTTGACCAGGCCCTAGATATAGTAAAGATCAAGATATTTGAGGATTGTACCCTATCAGTACAGACTTAGCTTGACTGGGCCCTTCAGCTAAAAGATGCGCTTGAGTGCTATAACTTTGAAGCAGAACCAGAGGACGAGGATGAGGATCCTCGCAACACCAACATTCTGGATTCAGAAGGGACTCGCGATATTGAGGGACCACAGTTAGAAATTCCAGTAATCACAGAGCCCATCAAGATTAAAAAGATCAATATTGGCACAGACACAGAACCAAAGTTTGCCTCTATTGGAGACTATTGGAACGATGAAACAGTCGGACAGATTGCAGACTTGCTACATAACTATCAGGACCTATTTCCCACAAAGTTCACAGAGATGAAGGGAATAGTCGGAGACCTGGGAGTAACGAGGATACCATTGAAGGAGGATGCTCGACCAGTCAAGCAGTGTCCATATAGACTAAATCCGTGCTATAAAGAAAAAGTTAAAGATGAAATCGATAAGATGCTAGCAGCAGGCATCATTGATCCCATAGAAGAGAGCGAATGGGTTAGTCCCATGGTCGTACAAGAAAATAAAACTAAAGGAGACATCAGGATATGTGTCGATTTGCGTAAACTCAACGATGCATCACTTCATGATCCATTTTCGACACCGTTTACTGATGAGTTGTTAGACAACGTGGGAGGACATGAGGTCTACTCCTTCACTGATGGCTTTTCAGGCTATCACCAGATCAGAATCCATCCAGAAGATCGATCCAAGACCACCTTTGCAATAGAATGGGGATCATTTCAGTATACGGTAATGCTCTTTGGTCTTAAGAATGCACCAGCTATATTTTCTAGAGAAGTAGTTGCTGTATTTAAAGAATACATCCATAAATTCCTAGAAGTTTATTTTGATGACTGGACTGTATTTGGACTAATTGACAAGCACATAGGAGATTTAAGGCTGATGTTAGAGAAATGTAGGTAGTACCAAATTTCTCTAAACTTGAATAAATGTATATTTTGTGCGTCATTTGGTATTCTGTTGGGTCACATTGTTTGCAGACAAGGCTTGATGGTAGATCCCGCAAAGATCACCATCATTGTAAATGTTCTAGCACCCAACTCAGTAAAGTAATTGAGAACAGTACTTGGTCATACCGGGTACTACAGAAAGTTCATCAAGGGCTACGCAAAGATTACAGCACCAATGGAGAAATTGTTAAAGAAAGATGTAAAATTCCTATGGAACGAGGAATGTCAGCAGAGCTTAGACACACTTAAAGAGAAGATGGTTACAACACCCATCCTAGTATTTCCATATTGGACTAAGCCATTTCATGTACATGTGGATGCATCTGGCATTGCACTAGGGGTTGTTTTAACGCAACCAGGAGAAGGGGATATTGATCATCCTATCGCATATTCCGGCAGAAAGCTATCGACAGCAGAAAAGAACTACACCACAACAGAAAGAGAAGGCTTAGCTATGGTGTATGCGTTGCAGAAGTTCAGGCACTACCTATTGGGTGCCTCGTTCAAGATGTTTACTGACCATTCCGCATTGAAGTATCTGGTCAATAAGCCAGTGTTAGGGGGGAGAAACTGCAGATGGTTACTCCTCTTTCAGGAGTATGATTTTGAAATCATTGTAAAACCAGGAATATTGAACGCTGAACCTGATCATCTGTCGAGGATAGACTCAGGAGAAGAGCCAAGTAACCTAGAGGACAATTTGCCGGATGCACAGTTGTTTTCTATCCAGATCACAGACGACTACTATGCTGATATCATTCACTTTCTCACTACAGGATTAGCACCTGATGAGTTTACTAAGCAGCAAAAGAAGCAGTTGGTTGTTAAAGCAGCAGACTTCACCCTGATAGCAGGACAATTTTACAAGTTAGGTCCAGATGAAGTCCTACGCAGATGTGTGATGCCGCATGAAAAAGTCTCTATCATCAGAGAGGCACATTCAGGAACCGCAGGAGGTCATTCCGCAGGAAAGCCGACTGTGCATAAAATCCTAGCTGCAGGATTATGGTGGCCTACGTTGCATAAGGACACTAAGGACTTTTGCAGATGCTGCGATATCTACCAGAGGGTGAGAAAACCCTCGCGATGAGATGAAATGCCACTGTGACCGCAGGTTACGCTGCGCGCATTTGACAAGTGGGATATAGAATTTGTGGGTCCTATCAACCCACTAGGAAAATGAACTGGTGCGAGATATATCATCACTGGAACAGAGTACCTCATTAGATGGGCGGAGGCCAAAGCAGTAAGAAATTGTGATGCTGCGACAGCCGCACAGTTCCTTTTTGAAAACATCATTAGTAGATTTGGATGCCCAGTAATTTTGATGAGCGACCAAGGCACACATTTCTTAAACCACACCATTGAGGCCTTGACGGAAGAATTTTAGATTCAGCACCATAAGAGCACTCCTTACCACCCACATGCTAATGGTACGGTGGAGGCCTTTAACAAGATTTTAGAAAACGCTCTTACAAAGATCTGCAACAGCCAAAGGAATGATTGGGACCTAAGAGTTAACGCTGTATTATGGGCGTATAGGACCACATGAAAGAAACTTACAGGACACACACCTTTCAGCTTGGTGTATGGACAGGAGGTTGTTATGCCTATGGAGTATATTCTTCCCAGCTTATGGATTGCTCAGATTACCGGGATGACTGATATGGACACAGTGGATGAAAGGCTGGAGCAGCTGCTTGCCTTAGAGGAAGACAGATTCATCACCGGCTTCCATCAGAAAGTGCAGAAGGCACGAGAAAAAGCTTGGCATGATAGACACATTAAGAGTAAGACTCTTCAGATCGGAGACCTAGTACTCCTCTACGACAGTACGTTTATTAAGTTTCCAGGGAAGTTCAAGAAGCATTGGCTGGGGCCATACCAGATACAACAAGTTACAGAGGGAGGTGTCGTTCAGCTCAGCAAACTGGATGGGTAGCTTCTTCCCACATTGATTAATGGTAGTAGGCTTAAGCTCTATAGTGATAGCCACTCCACCTCTCAGCCCTAGCCTAGACAGCTTACGGTGGTGCAGATGTCCAGTGTAGTTGAAAGGAGGCATCGCACCGGGAACTAGTCTACACCGACAATTATTCTAAGTATGAGGAATCGCATAAGGACGGTTCATTTTTGCACAAGTCATTAGTGGCTTGCGGGAAAAAAAAAACCGCTTAAGTTTGTGTTGAGCAGAGGATGCGGTGTTGCATTGCAGCGAGGCGATGTCTCTCCGTGCCACATACCCGCTTTTGCAAAGAAACAGAGGGCTAGTCAAGTCGCCTTCTGATAGGCAGTTAATGAAGGAATGACCGGTATATCTTACTGTGGATTTGGCAGCAGTGTAATCAATTTTTCCAGATTTGGTAAATCTTCGACGAGACTGACACCTGTACACACACTTCGAGGGAAATTTGATCGGATTTCAGCATTTATTGAGGATCAGATGACGGGTGTGGTCTCGTCCATGTAATTAATATGACCGACAGATTTAGTCTAGATGACCGTTGCGTCCGAGATTATCGTCTTCAGCATAAAAGCAGAATAGTATTCATTCGGGAGGGTTACATTTGCAAGAATTCAAGAGCCGAGAGTTATAGAGTGCATCGATCAGTTTCCCTGTGCAGAACTAATCCCGTTACAGAGTGCTATGATTTCCAGAGATTGCAGCCATTGCACGTCCAGCGTTTTTACACCGAGTGGGTTCTTCCTGAGGAGGAACCTTTAGAAGACATGCTGAGACGTTTCGACCCTGGTGGCCGTATGTCCGCTATGACGACGCCGCTTAGGGTTGTGAAATTAGGAATATCATAGGTAAGACAATTTCCAAGGATGAGGAATCAAGCGCAGGATGTAGAAGACGTCATCAAAATCTCTGCTAAAGAGAAGAAGAAAGCCGAGCCGATCACTGAAGATAAGAAAGCAGAGCGGCGGAATGATGAGAAGAAATCTCTCGCTAGGAAGAAAGTAAAAATGAGAAAAAGAAAGCAACGGGAGAAGGAAGATGACCTATCTCATCAGTTAAGAGAAGAACAAGAGGTTCCAAAGGTCAGGAATGAAAATATGTGGAACCCAAGCAACGTAAATACCTAGATCAAGTTGTTGAGAAGAAAAGTGAAAGGGAAAACAAACCGAACAAGCAGAACTTCAAGATGCAGACAAAGGATTGTTCTCGAAATAGAATTCCTGGCTTGTATACCTTTCGCATAAGTAGGCTCCAGACTGAATGAAATGTTTGAGAAGGCTGGAAGATACAGATTTTCCTTGTGATAAAATCTCTAACCCAGATAAAGAGGAAAGGATATCTGTGGAAGACTTCTTAAAACCAGACGACGCTTGAAAGGTCTTAGGAGCGACGAGAGCGAGAGCATAACTAAGGGAAGGAAAGATAAGAGATCCCAACGAACTAAGTTACAGAAACTAAAAGGAGCATGTCGCAGTGATGCAGGACGAAGTCGTAGGACTTCGAGACAAGTTTCAATGGACTTCACAAGAAGCCAAGGAGAAGCTACAGCAGGAGAAGCCCGCTGGTAGTGGCTCGGGGACGAGTCATAAGTAAGTGTTAAGGGACTGTTGGAGCAGGGTCCTGCAGCTACAGAAGAAGCTGCCAGTTTAGCGGATAGACACTTTTGGAAGAGAGGAGATAAGATAGAGCTACGACGTCGTAGCATGTTTCTAGCTATAGAGCAAAGCTGGAAATCGTGACTTTTAGGGTAGAGAAGTCAAGGAAGACGACAGTACCTGAGCGGCCAAGAAGAGAGAGCTCACCCACTGCATTGAAGGCAGCGACGAAGATAGGAGGGCTCAGCTACCCTCATAAAGGAAAAGGAGCAACGAGGCCGAGGTATTGAAGACGAAGGACAGAAGCAGGGAAGCGGTGCACAGTACCCATGGTCTATGCCGGGAAGCATGGAAGACTGCAGAGAGCTGTGGTGTGACGGAAAGCGGCTACCTCAAGTACAGATATGACAACTGTCACTAGTAAGGGTTTTGGGTTACTGTTGGGACAGGCCCACAGTGTTGTAATGGCGAGACCTTTGGGCCGCCTATAAAGGGATATATTTTGTATTGTAAAAGGTTGGTTCATTCAGTTGTTAGTTGTTTGGTAGATTATCAGGTAGTTGTAGAAGCTGAGCTCTAGTTCTGTTATTAACTGTAGTTATCTTACTGTAACCAGCAGCTGGCTCATAGAGCATGCATGTAATGATCCACAGGGATCGACAGAGAGGGAAGAGTATATTGTAAGAGGTGCAATACAGAGTAGAAAAGAGATCTAAGAGAGAAAGGCTCCAGGCTGTGTGTGGAGTTACCCAGAAGATCTCGAGCTGCATATGCGGTGCAGCAGAACTGTGTTTACCTTCCCCTGAGCTATAATAGAAACACAGTTCTGTGGACGTAACTTCCATCCTGGAGGTGAACCACGTTAAAATCGTGTGTTATGCGATTGAATTATGTGTTGTGTTTATTTTTTGCATCTATCAGTTATCACATGGGTCTTGTTTACAGTTTAATGTATGTATGCGTTATTCAGTCTACAACACTATAGAAGATAAATGCAAGTTGAAGTCCATAAGTATTTTTTGTAAGAGTTTATCTACATTTCATCCCAGGTAGTTAAGAGTCACAGAGTTAAGCAACCTTGTATATTGAGTCCCATAAGTCGGAACGAGTAGCACTGAGTACGCTGAGCCGCAGCGGTAGGATATCGCAAGGAGGCGATATCGCACCAGCAGAGGAGCTGTGGTGCGCTGCGGTTGAGAATCAATGTAGGAAGGAGTTACGCGTTGCCTGAGGCGCGGTGATGTGATAAGGACTAGAGTCGTCGCAAGTAAGAGGAAGTTGCGCATCGCAGATAGAGAGAGATCTTGTAGGCTAGAAGAGTTGCGAGACACCCAGGATGCCACAGAACCTGGTCCAAGACACTTGAGTCCTTGGCCAACCCATTAGAATCACTTCGGGTGAGACTTCAGGCCGCTCTGCGGTTTGTCGCAGAAAGGGCCAGTGAGATAGGGGTGTTGTTGGTTAAATACAGTAAACCCGGGTCTGCCCAAGCAAGCCAACACATAGGGAAATTAACATTCCAGGGGGTGAAGCAGATAATATGGGATTCCCTCATATCATAGGACACCAATTTAAATCCTTACTTGGATTATATTCTGGACAAAGAAAGGGTTATATAGGCAGCCAAACAAAGTGTCAAATCAGTCAAAGAAAAACTAAATAAGAAACCCGTTGACTATGCTAAAAGTGCTATAGAGTTTCTAAATGGGCTAACAAAAGAGGAAATCAGAAAGGCTGGTATAAATGATAGGATTTTTGTCATCACTTGGGACAAGAAGGTGGTAAATCAATACCATCATTTAGAAACTGTTGAGTCCAATATTGATATCATGACGCATGAGATAAAAGTATTTATCGAAATGTTTGACCCTTTGGTAAAAATGGGATTGCCATTCTTTTGGCAGGAAAAGGGTGGCATGTGGTCACAAAAGGAATACTACGACCTGTTGACTCAATGCAGGTCGGACCATTCCAAATTCGTATATATGCAACAATCTCTTTTAGGAAAGGAAATTGTTGATAAGCTGGCAGATGATTTCGAGATAGTGTTCACTTTCAGGGCCAAGTGTGCACGACTGCCAGAATTTTCATCTAGGGATCACGTGGATATAGGACTGCTGTCGAAGAAAACGTCCACTTTGGAATTACCTACCACTGATCAGTGGAAAGTGGTCAAGAATTTTGGGAGGAAAAAGTACATTTTTCATGCTCAAGAATGATGGACACTAGAGAACAAGTCAGGATGAGTCAGCATAAAACTGTTGGAGTTGCCCTGAAGAATCATTTTTAGTCAAGCGAGCCCGAGTCCCAAAAGATGCAATACCGTTTTAGTCTAGCATGCGAGTTATTCCATATTTCCCATTTTATGTTGAAATCATGGAAAATGTGCCACCTCAAAGCTGTTAGGATTTGAAATGATGATTCCGGATTGATTCCCAATTTTTGTAACTGAATTTGGCTCTATTTCAAGGTTGGTATCGGGAGCCCATAACACTATAAATGTAACCTCTACGAAGGAGTAATGGTGGGACTTTCATTTTTGAAACCTCTGTGCTCGAATTGTAGGTCTGTAAAATTTCTTGGTAGTGTTAATGAAAAGTGTTTCTCTAAGTTTCTGAGATTCATCACAGTGTTCATATTTAGTTTGTGTTTCCTATCTGCATCATTTTCATATGTGTAAATTCCTTCTAATTCTTTCTAGTTGTATGTGAGGAATTTGTTTGATTAAGCACTCCTTTCATCAGATATAGCATTCGTAATGTGTCTGTAATGATTGTTGTGGAATTCATCCTTGTTAGATGCTCCATTTCTGTTGTTACCCTTATTGTTATTCCCGCTAAAGGTTTTTTCAAGAGATTCATTCGTAGATAGGTTCCTCTTGCTGCACTGGACTTTTCTCCTTTCTCCTACCACTGCTTGAAGATATTTGGCTGAATATTACACTCAATTTGCCTCATATTACAAAAGGGAAAATCATTGTTAATTATTTGCTTTAATATCCTTGAATGATTCAGACTGTGACTCCATTGCCCAATGGTATTTGATATATGTCTGTCGTGACAATCTTTAAATTTACAAACACATCCATTCCCATAAGAAATATAGCATTCTGAATACTTGTTTAAATCTAGATGTATATGTGAAATTTCCCGTGACAAAGAGAGAGCCCTGTCTAACTGTATAGGCTAGAATACATTCTAAATATTGGCTTGAAATGGTTACCCCAGTGATCTCCTACCGCAACCATAGGAAAATCATTGGGTGATAGCACTATGGAAGAAGAAGTGCTGGAAGCCCCAATGAAAAATTTAGGTTTCGGGCTTGTAATCATATTGTCCATGTTTCTGCTAACTGTCACACAATGAGGTGTTACAATTGTAGTGGGTTTAGTTACAATCTCCATCTTATGCAAGTCTAAAAATGAAACCCATGAGTAGAAATTCATATACATCGGCAAGGAGAACCAATGAATCTTGGAAGAAGTATAATGTAGGCAGAATTGAATATCAAAGGACCAATAATCACAATCAAGGTCATTCTCAAGTATGGGTGAAAAAGAACACGTTGTTAAATATGAATGAGGTTGATTTATGCAAGGAAGATGGCTTCCTTATGGAAATCCGGGCTTAAGGTCTTTCAAATACCTTAGCACATCTTAATTCTATGAAGCTTGGAGGGTGGACTCAAGAGGAAACTATTGGTTACTCCAAGCATAGTGACAGGTCCAAGGATTGTGGTTTAAATTAAAAACTAATGAAGTTTAAAAAGTGATGAAGTTTGCATATTGATAGGGTAAGCAGTATGTTGCAAGTGTAGAAGGTCAAATCTTACAGGCATGGGGAGTTCCTGAAGTAGAAACAACATTGACATGAGAGATATGCCTTTTAATGACATGCCAGATGAGATAGAGACTCTTATGGTGTAGGTTGAAGAGATCATATTGTGGTATTCAAATTCCTTATGACAAAATATACACAATTAGATTGGTAAGCCTATTCCAACAACTAAGTAAGTATTCTGTTTGTAGACAAATTGTGACTTCAAAATTTTAGTAAAGAAGACAAGATTGCTAAAGTTAAATCCTTCATTAAAGAAGTAAGTTCAGTGTGCATTATATCTTTGAAATAATATTGAAAAACAGCCTTGTATGAAGTTTTAAAATAGAAGTGCACTATGTAGATGTGTTGGTGATTTAGGAGAAGTATGTCTTGAGTGACAAACATTATTGATGAGAAAAAAACATTTTTTTTAATTTGAAGTTTCTTTTATATCTAATATTGGTTTACACAAAAGTGAGTAAGTATCATAGAAGTGACATGTGAAGCACTGATACAAAGAAGGATGAGCAGAACTATGAATTGAAGCATTCATTAACTAAAATTCCCACAACCAATATTAAAATGCCCGATATGAAAGACTTTGAAACATGCACGCATAAATTAGTGAAGAAGTAATTCACACACAATATGAAAAGATGCCCACAGTCTGTTAAAAATGCCTACAGGATGCTCACAACAAGTGTAGAAATTCTTGCAGGCATATGGAAAACCCTCCAACAATGATGAAATGTTCACATATGAAATAAAACAATGCCTACACAATTGAAATGCACGTAGGGTTAGTAAGATGATTGCATTGCTTGCAATATTTAGAAGTGCAATGAAGATGCCCACATATGCTCACAGCTGTTGAGTTAAATGCACACAATCTATGATAAATGAACTTGAATTAAAGTTGAAGACTTATAAAATTCCCGCAGGGCTAGAAGTTCAATATGTTTATATTAGGAAAATGCATGTAGAGCATATTGAAATGATAAAAAATATGCCCACAGACAAGTGGTAACACCCACAGAACGTGTTCAAGATTCCTGCAGGGGTTTGATAATAAATTCCCGCACAAAGAGGAGTAATGAACTCAGTACAATAAAAGTTCCCACTGTTCAACAAAGAATTTGTTATTTACATGATAAATGTTGAGCCTGATATTTTGTTTAAAAATGAAACAAGAGGATGAAGGAAGATGGAAACTCATTCTAGTACTGTGGTCAAGTGCATAAAGTTACAACATGTTGAGTAAAGGGAGGAGAAATGCTTGCATGATAGAAGACAAAATGCTTGCAAAATGTTGAAACTTCTCGCCTAAAATGTCTATACCAGTCCACAAAATCTTGAAAGACTTTCCCGCAACATGCTTGATTTGGTGAGGAGAGTTTGAATTTTCTAAGATTGTCGAACTTGTTCAAAGAAGCCAGGATTGGTTTGTGAAACATTGAAGTACAAAAGTGACTATAATTTCAATACTACGAGACTACAACATGATCTTAGGATGAGAAAACCTATGGTGGTTGATTTCCCTATTGCTGATAGACATAAAGTCCGAATCATTAAAAAAAGACAAATGCACCAAGCCTTGAAAGGAGGACTGTGTTAGGGGGATCTTGGAAATTTTGAAGGAGTACAACAATTTTCACTTTGAAGAGATTAGCTAAACACATCCACAATCAAATGCAAGAAGAAAAAACACCTCAGGATTAGGTCCAGCTGCATTCAAGGATAAAATATTGTTTTTGGGCATTATGAAGCACTTGATGGACAAGTTTTTGGTCCTTTGTCATTAATGTCAAAGGGGGAGAGTAGTTGAAAAATATTTCCATCAATGACAAAGGGGGAGATTGATGAGAAAAATGTGTCATTGATGTCAAACCATTAATGACAAAGGTGTGATCAAAGTTAATGAAATGGACATTGAAGGTAAATATTGATGACATGGCATGATATGGGAAATTTGGACACCAAATGACCCATTCTATGGTCATTTGAGGGTTGATGGGGTCATGGAACCCTTTGATATAGTAAAAATGCTTGAGAAGGTTTGGTACCCACAAACATGGTTGTTTAATGGCACTTGGACACTTATACACACTTGTTTACTTGTTGTTTATGATGATGTTTGATGGCCATTGAAATATGGTTGGAGATAGAACTCAAGTGGAAGTTTGTTGAATGTGGAGCAAGCAAACTTATATGCGCATCGGCTTGATAAATAAAATTTGATCAAGTACAAGGTTGGTCTTCTTAGAAATTAAATATGAATAAATTTTTGAAGTCAGCCCCATAAAATAAATCCAAAAAGAATAAAAAATATAATTATCAGGTCGACTCCCAAATATTCATGGAAAAACAAGTATAAATATAGATGAAGAGTCTTTCATTTGTAGATTCGATGTGATGAGTTCTCTGCGGTTTTTTGGGTGGAGAGGAGCAACCATGCAACATCAGAGGAGAAATTCTTCTTCTTTTCCATTTTAATTCAGGCATATACTTACTGTGGATTTGGTGGTGGATAGAGACTTAGGAAATTCGGGATTGATATACAACAATAAATGGAGTGACATAATTTGGGGGTTTGAGAAGAGATTTATAGAATGAATAACAGTTAAGATATCTTCCTTAAGTAACCGTGATTTTGGGATAAATCAAATGCAAGGAAGTTTCTCCATTGGTGTGAAATTTCTTTTGGGTTAAGCACAAAACTGAGGAAGTTGCAATAGAAGACGAGTTGTTTTTATCTTATCTTTCTCAATCTACGGGCATCGCTAAGGCAACAACTTGGGTATTTGAATAGATGTTTTGGGATTCTTATTGTCTCTTTCTTCTTGAGGACTGAACTATGATTATCTTGATCATGCTGAGTAGCATGTGACTAGTGATGACAAAGATGGACTGAGTTGATACTGTAAAAACATCACTTGAACATACTAAAGCTTGATTATGAATGTTGTGCTGTTTTATTATAAGAACGGAACCTGACATGAACTGAAAGAAGATGACAAATATGTGAACAGGGTGATGGCATGATCTGACCTTAATGACATGAGCAATCCCTTTATGGAGAATACATACCTTAATGTGTTGGAACTCCTTAGATGCCATGACATGATTATAGAAGACATGATCAAAGATGCATTTGTAAGATAACTGAACAGAGATGGTCAACTTGTTGACTATAACAGAGATAGATAAAATATGAGGATGATCATTTTGACAAGACAAGTAACACAAATATGATAGAGTGCCTGCTGTATTAACAAGAAATAGATAATCAGATTGATGATTGATAGAGATCAGCAGTTGAAAAGGAAATGATTGTAGACAAGTTAAAGACACAGATTTGTATGTGATTGCAAAATGGGTCTTGCAACCCCATTTCTCAGTTGGACCTAAGAAATAACCAAGCTGGGTCTTGGAATATGAGTTGGTTCTCTTGAATCAATTAAAGCTGGTACATACCCCAAGGTTTTGGCCTTTCAAATGTAACAAATATTAAATTAGATATAACTAAAGTTTTTCAAAGCTTATCTCAGATGTGTGTTTACTATCTGTGTTGATGAAATGATTGGTTAATGTCGATAAATTTGGAAATAAGAAATTGATGATATCTATTAAAGTTTTTGTGAAGTGAAATTAGATAAAACTAGTGACACAATGATTCACCCCCCCTCTCAGTGTGGTGGTGTGTCTAACATAGGAGTGCATCGTCATACCATGCATCATAATCATGGACTGTTCATCATAGTGCATAGGAGAGAATGCATCATAATATTGTATGTGTCAACAAGGATACCCCATCTTCAAGAGTGTCAGCAGGCATGCATCAAAAACATCATCATAGTACAAGGTATGCAATATCATCATCATAAGAAATCAACATCATCATGGTATATAGGAGTGCATCATAGTATGCATCATCATAGAGTATATATCACAAAGGATTTACTTCATACTTCATTGTACATATAAATATACCACTGTATGTACATCACTAGAAAGATGCCACTATATACATCACTATAAAGATTCCAATGTCTACATCATTGTAAGTATACCACTGTATACATCATTACTATTCACACATTTGACTATACAACATTTTCATTCAAGGACTGCCATCATATTAGGGTAGTCACCTTTATCAAGATTAGGACTGTGTATGTTCTTTACACAGTGTAACCCTAAACAATGTGCATCAAACTTGGACTGTCTTAGGACTGTGTATTTAACCTCATCTTACAAACTCAGATCTTGAATGAGGAAGACTGTTTGCTTGATTTTAGGACCACAAGATGAAGGCTTGGTTCTACCATCAAATAGGCAGCAGTGAACATCAACCAAATCACCCAAAAAATCTCAAACATTGTGCATCATTGTAATCTATGTATGTGTTTGGAAGAAGCCCTAATGTAAAACTCTGACTGGTGTGCTTGAATGTACATTCACCTCAGAAGTCATCATTCAGTTGTATCAAAACTTCAAACTGTGGAAAGCTCGGTTATGTGGAAATACCTCAAACCAAGGTTAGCTCGGGGTCTATGTTTACACTTGCAAAACTCAAATTGTGTAAGAGTCAACAATTTGACTGTGGAAAAAGGACATGACTAGAATAACAATAATCATACCCCAAGCAAGTCCAAGAATGGACTCTAATTTGTGAAATATGTTAAAAAGAAAATAAAATAAAGGCTGCTGCTCACTGTACTCCACCAAATTTACCTCACACCAAGTAGTTTACCTCAGTCCACAAACTGTTCAAGTGATATTTTGCTCAGTCCACTTCTTTACCTCAATCATCGAGCTTTATTCCACTCCATCGTTTTTGGATTACATTTCGGAGTGTGAGAATGCTTGTGTTTATATAGTCTTTCAACGTTTTCCATTTCCACAAATTAGGGCCGACTATAAGGTTAAACAAATTGCATTTATTATTATTTTGTTTCACAAGTTTTCTTTAATGGTTAACCTTATCATTTATAAATGGTTTTAGGGGTTTTTTAAATTTTTTGTTAACCCATGAATTCATTAAGGATCAACCTCAAGTCCTTAAGAGTAGGGGTGTCTTCCACATCGTTATCTAATGGCATGCCAATGAACCAAGGACCCTTGGTCAAGGGTATTCACCATGAGCAAGGGTGTCCTCCACATCATTAAGAACCAAGGGTGCATCAAGTTAATAAGTGTCATGTACCCCAAAAACCAAGATGAAGGGTGCAAACCATCTTCAAGGGTTTCAATACCCCATCAAAAAACAAGTGACATATATGCAAGAGGACCATCATCTCCATGGAAGTATGAGGGATTCTTCAAACTTTTGTGGGATTCAACACACCATGAACATGTTTCATGTGAAGTTGTTCAATCAAATGACCACAATATGGGTCATTTGGGTTAATCATAACCCAACCACCAAGAATTCCACCAATGACATCATAATGGTGGCAAGGATCATATACAAGGGTTCCATGACCCCATCAAGGGATACAAGGATATTACCAATGGCAAACATCACCCAATCATGCATTCCTTCAAGTGATAGGGGTACAATGACATAGTGATCATGGAAAAAGGGCTTCTTGGACTTCTTCAACCACCTCAACCACATAATAGGACCTTCAAAGGTCAATATTGATTATGCTACCTCCTGTGGGGTTCCTAGGCCTTCTCCTAGGGTATGATGACCACATCAAAGCATAAATGACCACACAATGGGTCATTAATGCTTCTCCAACCCATCTATGGCTTATCCATCATCTACAAGGGCTTCAGTACCATCTCCAGGGTCTTCAACATCATCAACAGGGTCTTCATCATCGTTGACAAGGTGGTGGCTCCAAGATCCAACCTTGTGGGTACAAGGAACTTGTCAATTGGATATAAGGTGCTTTAAGGCACAACCCATATCTGTATGGCATCCAAGAAATTGATATGAGGATACTGGGATCATCCATTCCTGTGCACTGTAAGTGGGAATTGGTGGCATCAATGACTACCTATGGGTCCACTGCAAGTCCCATGTTGGAATCAATGACAATTTCAATCAACACGAAATTGTCCAGGAATCTTTAACAACCTTAAAAAATCCTTTTAGGCAGTCCAAAGTGGGCTGAATTGAAAGGGGACAGGGACCATATTAGGCTCTTTCTTTAGTTCGAGGAGGATTGGTTTGTGGTCCGATTCTCTGAAATATAAGATCCTAGATGAAGGATTCATTCCTAATAAAAGAAATGTATCATGGACTAGGAACCTGGCTAATCTCATTGATATGTGCCCAGGTACTTAGCGCTTATTGGTCCAGGTGAACTTGCCTTTGGTTGGAACAATATCTGTTAGTTCCCAATCTAAAATGAGCTCCTCTACTAGTTCTCGAATAAGGTCTCTAACCAAAGATCCTCCTCTTTTTTCACATTGGTTCAGAATTACATTCAGATCTCCTGTTAAGATGATATTATCCAGTCTAGCACTCTTGTTTTTTAGATAAAAGGGAGGGTACATAAATATTAAAGAGACCTATCTGATCTTTGGTAAACTTGTGAAGCGACCATGTGAATATCCAATGGGTACATGCCTTATATTTGACTAATTCAAACTTTGAATTGTCCCATACGATGCCTATTCCTCTGGAGGCTCCTCCAGAACTGACAGGGAAGCCTCCACCTTTTTTCCAAAATTTTAAGTTAGCGTTAAGGAATGTCCTTTCCTCCATCTTTGTCTCCTATATTATTAGGAGGTCAGGCTAGGTAATCTTGATCAAATATTTCATAGATTCTTCTTTATTTTTTCTGCCTAGTCCCCTACAGTTCTAGGAGATGGCCTTCATTACTTACCTTTGTTTGAGGGAGGGACCCCTTTGATGGGTTTCCCTTATTTCTTGGCATTCCTAGGCTTATGGAGGATTCTTTCAAGCATTTTTTGGGATCCTTACAACTTATCCCTATATGTATCTTGCTCCCCCTTATCTTTTATCGATTTCCTTCCGCATGTGGATTTCTTCTCATCACACATGGTATTCTCTAATTCTCGTTCTTCTTCTTCAGACTCTTCTATTTCAAATTCATCAACAAATTTCTCCCTATTTTTGGGTCTTTCAACGTCTTTCCCTAATGTCTCTGGATGGTTGATCCGGATCTTCTCTGGTCTCTGCGATAATCTTGTCTCGTCCAGAAATATTCTTGCTCCTGCACTGCTCGATCTGCCTGCTCCTTTTGCATCAAAAGTCTCAATGACCAACCCTAGAATTGCATAATTGTTGATCACATGAAAAAGTAAAATTTAGTTAAATTACTCTTTATATTTATATTTATTATAAAAATAATTTTTTTTTTCTAGTTTAAATTCATCTCTCTCTCTCTCTCTAATGTATGATTCATTCGATTTAAACACATTTTTAATATTTTTATTAATAAAAAATTGAATTTCTCTTTCTCTTTCTCTCTCTCTCTCTCTGGGTCAACTACAAGTCTCTCTCTCCTCTCTCACACTCACTCTCTCTCTCTCTCTCTCTCACACACACACACACACTCTCTCTCTCTCTCTCACTCACACACACACTCTCTCTCTCTCACTCACACACTCTCTCTCTCTCTCACTCTCTCTCTATCTTTCACTCTCTCTCACTCACTCTCACTCACTCTCTCTCTCACACACTCTCACACTCTCACACTCTCACACACACTCTCTCTCACACACACACACACTCTCTCTCTTTCACTCTCTCTCTCTCTCTCTCTCTGGGTCAACTACAAGTCTCTCTCTCTCTCTCTCTCTCTCACTCACACACACACTCTCTCTCTCACTCTCTCTCTCTCTCTCTCTCTCTCTCTCTCTCTCTCTCTCTCTCTCTCTCTCTCTCTCTCTCTCTCTCTCTCTCTCTCTCTCTCTCTCTCTCTCTCTCTCTCTCTCTCTCTCTCTCTCTCTCTCTCTCTCTCTCTCTCTCTCTCTCTCTCTCTCTCTCTCTCTCTCTCTCTCTCTCTCTCTCTCTCTCTCTGTCTCTCTCTCTCTCTCTCACACACTCTCTCTCTCTCTCTAGGTTAACTACAAGTCTCTCTCTCTCTCTCTCTCACTCACTCTCTCACTCTCTCTGTCTCTCTCTCTCTCTCTCTCACACACACACACACACACACACACACACACACACTCTCTCTCTCTCTATCTCTCTGGGTCAACTACAAGTATTTCCCAAATCTTGCATTCATGCATTAGCTACTAGTTATCCATTTATCACTCATCAAGTGTTTTTTACCATAGAATCAATATGGACATTACACTTGTCTCATCCTTGTGTGATCTTGGAAAAACATACGCAGTAGTCCACCCAAATTCTAAAATAAAAACACCCATGGATGTAATTATGAGATTGTTGAGCTTATTGTTATTAATATTTTGATTTATGATTGGTGAATATTAAAAATGTAATTTTTTATAGTTGATTTTTTATTTTTATTATTATTAATGATGGTGATGGTCTTTAACATCCATTGAGACTGAATTTGGTCTATCAAACCAAATATTATTATTAATATTTTAGTTTACAATTAAAGGTGAATAAATTTTTTTATAATAAATAAGTGAAGGATCAAACTAATAAATTTATAACACAACCAACACACACACACACACACACACACACACACACACACACACACACACACACACACACACACACACACAATGATGTTGGTGGTTATTTATGTCTATTAAGATGAATTTTTATCTATCCGATTTTTGGAAAGTAGGAAATCACTTGGTTTTCTTTAGCTTTTTATTTCTATGTTTGGAAAAGATTTAAGAGAAGCATTCCTACATCATGGGAATTGTGTTATGTCAAAAGTTTAAGAAGATTAGGATAATCTATGAGATCAATTTTCATCTTAAATTCTCTTAGTAGATATATGAAAAATTATTTCATCCCACAACATTTCACTATGGAGCTCATGGAAATACTTTTGATCTTCTATATTAGAATTGATCACCTCCTCATAATATCTTAATTTTCTCTTATCCTCTAATTATTTATCTCATCAGAACTTCTCCTTACATCTAAATGTAATCATACTTTTAATATTATCACAATTCTACAAAGTGACATCTTCCTTGACTCCTCAATGATTTATTCAAGGCATGACATCTTTATGCAACCTTGTCTCCAATGGTTAACACGATTATAAATAAATCTTAGTAAGCCTCTTGTCTCCCATGTTGTTTATCTTGTTCCTGCACATTAGTTACCTAGTCATAACCATGATCCTAATGGGAGAGAGACTCGCTTTTATAAGGAAAATATGATTGGGTGTATTTTCCTTTAATTTGGGATTATGTTATAAAGCACTTCCACCCTCCATTAATCCTTTTGTGAATGCTATAGTTTTGGTAAGTCTTATAATAAAGATTGATTCCAAGATATTTGTATGAAGTATTTTCTTCCAAGTTGTCATACATAAATATAATAACCTTTATTTCCTTTTTAATATATATCTACTAGACGAAAATTCCTTAATAAAATCTCCTCACCATTTCTACAATTTAATATTTTCTATTTTATAAAATATAACATATATATATATATATATATATATATATATATATATATATAATGGAATGATATTATAAGCCTTATGGCCAAGACCATCTTAAGCTTGAGAGATATTGGTATAAAGATGTCATGGTATGGTTAAACCATTAGTGATCAATGAAAAGGTCACTTTGGAAGCTATCAATACTATTAAAAATATTATCACATTTAAGTTTGAAGAGAAAATGTGGGTGTAGATAAAATTAGAGGTTAAAGGGAAATTAAGATACTATAAGGAGGTCAATAACCATAATATGGAAGATAAAAAACATCTCTTTGTTTTAACTAGTTTGAAGAAGAAATTAATATAGCCAAGATAAGGACAAACTCTTGTGAGCTTCATAGTGAAACATAGTAGGACAATTCCCAAAACACCGTGAGTGGAAAGGATTTACCATCTCTACGAGACTACCAATGTTAAGGATGAAAGTCACTTTCTTTTGGAATGACCTACATACACCCACATTAGATTACACTTTCATAATCTCTAATACAATACAAACCTCCCTAACCTTATAACTTGCCAAAAAGTCTGATGATTGTCATCCCTTCTTTCTAAGTTTTTTGAGCATAGAAATAAAATTATGGCACAATCCAAGTAATCTTCTTAATGTCCCATAGACTAGAGTTTTAAGCATAGAAATAAAATTATACAACAATCCAAGTAATGTTTTTAAGGTCTTATAGGTTATAGTTTTATTAAATCGTTAACCATCATCATCATCAAAATTTAAAGGTTGAATGAATAAAAAGATACCGATAAAATTCACAATATAATCATCTATATAAAAGATAAACATAATAACAAATAATATAAAATAAGAAATAATTTCTTAATATTAAAAATTTATAAAATAGGATTACAAACCATTCATAATATTTAAAACTTTTTCATTACTAATTGTTTCATAGTAATATGTATATTTAATAATAATGATGATAATGGTTTGTTGTAACGTAAAGTAGCATACCGTCCATAATAAAAGAATTAGTTATGTTTTTATTATTATTATATTTTCTACCAATAATGATTTCTTAAGTCAACAATTTTAATTGCGAGGATGTAAGTTTAATAGGTTTCTATCTCTTCAATTTTTTTTAACTTTTTACATGTTCAAACTTTCAATAAAATATTAACTTTTAAATTATTTTTTATAATTTTTTATTTTATAAAGATATAAGATTTTTTTATTAATTTTTAGTTTTTGATAATATTTAATTTATGTAACAATATCTCTTCCATATTATATTGTAAAGTACTTCACTATTTTTAATAATAAAATTAAAAAAATAATATTTTTAATTATTTAAAAACTTAATTTATTTTAGTAAAAATGTTTTAAAAAATATTCTTAATAATTTAAAAACATATTTTATTTTATTTTTATTTTTAAATTTTAATATTTTATTTTATTTTTATTTTTAAATTTTAATATTTTATTTTATTTTTATTTTTAAATTTTAATTCATTCTATATAGTAATATGAAACTTTGAAACACACAATTATATTACAGCTAATTTAATATAGTTTTTTTGTAAATCACAAATTATTATAATATTTTATTTTATTCTAATACATGGTAGTTTTTAATATTAAAAATGTTTGATTTAAAATAAAGAGGCAAAAAGGTTCAATTTTATGCCTAAGAACTAAGAAGGTTGCGTGATAAAATCAAAAGTAAACTTTCTGTGTAACGACTAATCATTTTGTGTGCAAGTTTATGGATTTGCACTGTGTAGAAATTTAGAAGTGATTGACGTGTTTCGGGTGGACTAATCGCCTTATCAATTCAAATGCATTCAACCTCTTTCACATATTAACAACCGAGATTACAACATTGGTCATTGGAACAATGGATTCCCAATTTCACTGGAGTTTGGTGAGACAATTGGGCATTTTTTTTTGAAAAATGATTTGCATGCTACGTGTTGATGACGCCTTATTGCACGATTAGCTAAAATACTGCATGTATTTGAAATTTGAGAGTTAGCATAACTCATATTTTGGTATTTGGGGTCCAAAAATGTCTTAGTCTGAATCCCATTTGAGGTGTAAGATGGAATCTTTAGGGTCAAAAATTTGGGGAATTAGTCTTAAGGTCATAACTATTCGGGTACACAGGGTACTCCCAAAAGACCGAACACCTTAAGCAACCGCTTCACACAAATAGATCACAGATCAATACACCGATGTTTGTCACGTGGTTAAAACCCTCGAGAGGGAAACAGTCCACGACCCCAGCCAAATAGCTACTTGGAGCAATTTATTATGCAAAAGAAAGAAAGTTACATGAGCTTCTCATAATCGACCAACTAGCCAAGGACCCTCTATTCTCTTTAAATAGAGATCATAGACCAATTGGGTGTTAAGCCATGGATCAATGGTAGGTATGATCTAAGAGAAGCTGAACCGTCGGATCACTCTATGTCTAGAACATATTGTGACAGTCGAATTAGAATATTTACAAATGCATACTAATGCATACTAAAGAAACACATTTTTACCTAACGAATATATTACACAAGTTGATCTTAACTAACTCCTAAGTGTCTAAATATCCTAACATCCCCCCTTAAGAACAACTTGGGATAGGATTGAAGGATTTACAAAAGTGACACTATTAGGAGAAGGAAGGAGGCATTAGAGCCTATCCCCCCTTAAGGATACATTCCTGAACTCCTAACATAGACCGAAGTTTAGAAAACTTTGCTTCCGTAAGAGACTTGGTGAAGATGTCTGCAACTTGATCATTTGTAGGGCAATAGAGCACTTCAATAATACGATCATGAACAAGATTTCTGATGAAGTGCATGTGTAGCTCAATGTGTTTGCTGCGCTGATGTAGAACTGGATCTTTGGCAAGCTTGATGGCACTTTGATTATCGCACCAAAGTGGAGTAGGCTACTTCTGCTTGAATACAAACTCTGAAAGGATCTGTTGAAGCCATAAAGCTTCCTGACTGGCATTAATTGTGGCTCGATATTTTGCTTCTGCTGAAGAAAGAGAAAGAGCTTGTTGTTTCTTACAAGCCCAAGTGACAGGTCCAGATCCCAGACTGAAAACATAATCTACAGTAGACTTTCGATCATCAGGATCACCGGCCCAATTTGAATCAGTGAAACCAACCAACAAAGGTTCCCCCCCTGTACTGTAATGAATCCCAAACTGAATTGTACCTCGAATATATCGAAGTATTCTTTTTGCTGATTTCCAGTGAATTTCATGAGGGGTTTGCATATAACGGGAAACATGACCAACGACAAAGGAAAGGTCAGGACGAGAATGAGTCAAGTATAAAAGACTACCAACAAGCTGACGATACAAGGTGGCATCTACTTCAGGGGAAGTACAAGTGGCATAAAATTCGACTCCAGACTGGAAGGGAGAAGGGGCTGGTTTACAATCTTCCACGTGGAAGCGACGAAGAAGGTCACAAGCATACTTAGACTGGGAAAGAAATATTCCTTCTTTGGTTTGCAAGACTTGGAGACCAAGAAAATAATGCAAATGTCCTAAGTCTGACATTTCAAAATTTTGCTTAAGACTGGATTTCACATGGGTTATAAGTTTAGGGTCACTACCAGTAAGGATAAGATCATCAACATAAAGAACAAGTATGATGAGATGGTTTCCTACTTTCTTAGTATAGACATTGGGGTCAGAATGGCATCTAGAAAAACCAGTGTCAAGGAGAAAGCTATCCATTTTGGCATACCAAGCTCTAGGAGCTTGCTTAAGGCCATATAAGGATTTCTTAAGGAGACAAACAAGGCTAGAGTTATTCTGAACATATCCAAGATGTTGTTCCATGTAAATTTCCTCATGTAAATCACCATGTAAGAATGCGGATTTGACATCCATTTGATGGACTTTCCAGTTATGTAAGGTTGCGAGGGAAAGAACAAGGTGGATGGAGTTCATTTTTGCTACAGGGGCAAAGGTTTCATTGTAGTCAATCCCTTCAACTTGGGAAAAACCTTTGGCAACTAACCTTGCCTTAAGTCTTTCAACACTTCCATCTGATGCATACATAGTTTTGTAGACCCATTTACATCTGACAAGTTTTCTTCCTTTTGGAAGAGGAACAAGATCCCAAGTATCGTTCGCCATTAAGGAATGATATTCTTCATCCATAGCTGCATCCCAATCTGGATTTCCTGAAGCTTCTGCAAAAGTTTCTGGATCATGATTCTCGGAAACTTGATCCAAAAGAGAAGAGGCTCGCTGAAACTGAGAACGTGCTCGACGTTGATCTCTAAGATCATTGGCAAGATCACCAGCTGCTTCACATGTTGAACGGACCCATCGAGGAAGTATTGGTGCTAGTGCAATTGGAGGAACATGAGCAGGCAGAGGTGGATTTTTATCCTCATCGTCATTATAAAAAACTGGAGTTGGAAACATGTTAAGGAAGCTGGAAGAATAATAATATGGCACAATCGCCGAATTAGGCTCGCAGGCCAAAGATGGCACACTCGCCAAGTTAGGCTCGTAGGCCAAGATATTTTCATCAAATTTAACATCTCTTCTAATGATTATATCATGAGAATGTGGCTAAAGAAGTCTATAACCTTTTACATCTTCAGAATATCCAACAAATATGCACTTTTCACTTTTAGGTTGTAATGCTTTCCGTTTTTCATCCGAAATGTGAGCCCATGCTTCACAACCAAACACACGAAAGTGACTTACATCTGGTTTAATTTTACTCCATGCTTCTTCTGGTGTTATACCTTGTAAAACTTTAGTGGGCATGCGATTAACTATGTAATTTGCACAATTTATGGCCTTAGCCCAATATTGAAGACTTAGTCCCTTAGATTGGATCATACAATTAGCCATTTCTTTTAAAGTGCGGTTCTTCCGTTCAGCTACACCATTTTGTTGTGGTGTATATGGAACAGTGTGCTGTTGTTGGATTCCTTGTTCAGTGCAGAAAGTAGTGAACTTGTTGTTAACATATTCTCCTCCATTGTTAGATCTTAACTTAATAATTTGATGACCAGATTGTTTTTCAACAAGGGCCTTGTAGGCCAAGAACATGTTAAATACTTCGCTCTTAAGTTTTAGGAAGTAAACCCAAGTGCGTATGGAGTAGTCATCAATGAAAGTTAAGAAATATTTGAAACCAGAAAATGATGCAGATGGAAGAGGACCACACAAGTCACTATGCACAAGCTTCAAAGGAACTGAGGCGTGCCAAGAGGCACGTTTGTCAAAACTATCCTGATGATGTTTTTCGAGTACACAACCGGAACAAACACCATCCTTGCAAGATACCATCATAATACCAGTCACCATATTGTCTTTACATAGTTGTTGCAATGAGCGATAATTTAAGTGACCAAATCGCTCATGCCAAAGTTTGCTCAAGTTATCACTATGAGCAACAAAAACAGAAGGAAAAGGTGATGACCCAAAGTTGTTAAATTTGTACAACCTGGTAATATCATCAACAGTTCCAGTAGCAAGGACATTTTGAGGATTTTTAAAATCCTTGATTACAACTTGGTGAGGTGTAAACGTCACAGTTTTACCTTCACTTGAATGAGTAATTTGATAGACTGATAACAGATTGCAGAAAATTTTTGGAACACATAGTACATCACTGAAATGACCATTTTCTACTGGAACTGTTCCAGATCCTACAACACTTAGAGATCTATCATCACCAACAAATATATGTTTGGTATTACATTCATGTATAGTAGAAAAGATGGCTTGATCCTTAGCCATATGATAAGATGCTCAAGAATCAATGAGCCATTCATTTGAAGTAGAAGAAGAAGATGCAGTATAAGAGTAACCAGAAGCACAAAGTGCATGTCCATGAGAGTTAGATTTTGAAGACGAATCTAGGATGATGTGGTGCTTCTTCATTGCTGCTTCCAAGGTTGCCATCTTCTTGAAACACTTAGATTCATCATGATTATATTTGCCACAAAAATTGCAATGACGCTCAGTCTTCTTTCCCTTTTTCTTGGATTCTTTGTCATTTTTTAAAGAAGGAGCTGATTGAGAAGGTTTGGGACCCTTGTTGTTTTGCTTATTATTGCGAAAATTCTGCTTCTTGGGAGGCTTGGACTTTTCTTTCTGTTGGGACAATAAGGCTTTCCCATATGTATCTGCATTGTTAATTATTCCAAGATGAATGAGCTTATCTTTCTCTCTAATTAAGGAATCACAAAAGGATTCAAGGCTAGGCTTTTGATAGCTAGCTGCAATCAAGGATTCTTTCATGGAGTAGAATGTAGATACAAAAACAGAATATGCAGGTCCAAGTTTTGAAAGAGTATGATAAATACATTGTTTGTCTTATTTCTTAATCTTGCATTCTGCACATAAGTCTAAGAGTTTTATACTTAGATAAATAGTCTTGAATGCATGAAAAATCATTTGGAATCAAGGAAAGCAACTCATTCTCAAGTTGATGACCCCGAATTTCACTGTGTTTACCAAACACAGATTCCAACTTTTCCCATGATCACAAGGGGCAGCCATACTATAAAATAATGGTTGAAATAACAGAAACTAACTATCTAGATGCAAAGAGCTCGAAAAAATATAAGATTCTCATAATCGACCAACTAGCCAAGGACCCTCTATTCTCTTTAAATAGAGATCATATACCAATCGGGTGTTAAGCCATGGATCAATGGTAGGTATGATCTAAGAGAAGTTGAACCGTTGGATCACTCTATGTCTAGAACATATCGTGACCATTGGATTAGAATATTTACAAATGCATACTAATGCATACTAAAGAAACACACTTTTACCTAATAGATATATTACACAAGTTGATCTTAACTAACTCCTAAGTGTCTAAATATCCTAACAATAACATTGGTAACACATATATAAGTTTCAAACCCTGTCCATGGTGGATGAGTACAATAACAATCCAAGGAATGACTTGAAGGAGATATTTTCAAATATGGATCCCATTTGAGGTGTAAGGTGGCATCTTTAGGGTCAAAAAATTGGGGAAATAGTTTTAAGGTCATAACATTGGTAATAATGATTTGAGGAATTGGCTTGTAGGGCCCATTTTAGGGGTATATCTTACTTTTTAAATTTGGGTTCCACAAATTGTTAAAAAAACTTATGCATCCATTTTTTAGGATTACACACCATTTTTTGGTGTGAAACGTGGTTTGTACTAAAATTCATATTCTACACATTGAGACCTTTCTAATGGTGCAAGCATTTCCTCAATCAGAGTCCAAATGAAAAAGTTATGCCTCTTGTAAGTAGACATATCCAATTCAAGGAAACTTTTATGGGTGAAATTTATCTCACAGGCTATTTTTTGACCTTTTTCCCCAAAAATGATTCCCAAATTTTCCTTTTTTCCAAAGATGATTCATCCAAACTCCATTGTTTAACTTATTTTTACTCTAAAATTAGCTATAATTGTTTAAAAAATAAATAAAATCCTTAGCAATTTAAAATTTTTTACAAAATAATCACCAAACATTTTATATTTGCAAATTTAAGAATTAGTAAAATTCGTCAAGGTTTCTAAATTGTAATACCCCTCGTAACATTGAAAGTAATTATGTTTAATTTTTACTTATGTGATAAAAACCAATATATGTTGTAGAAGTTTATTTTATTAATAAAAATGTGAATGTTTGGATACAAAAGTTAGGCAACTATGCAGTCAATTGACAGAACCCAAGTTTTTGGTAGTAACTGAATTCTCAAGTATCTTTACAAAGACAAGTGGCTAGTCTTGGGAAGAGTTAGTTACAAGCTATAAAAGTCCTAGGAAAAAGAGTTAAGAGGGCATGCTAAAGAAAATAAAAGAAATGAGGGAAACCAAGAGGAGCAAAGAAAATAAATTAAGAGAGAGTTGCCAGAGAACACTTGAAAGGTGTAGGCTCTAAATAAGTTGTTGGAAATAACATAGAGTTTCCAATGAGCATTTGAAATGTTCTAGGATTTGGAGTAGAAGCGTTAGTGAGAAAAAATAGAAGGTGCTAGGTTTTGTAGTAATTAACTCTGACTAATCTACTCGTGGCTACTTGAAAGCTAAGAAAGTGAAAAATAAACTCTGGTCCTAGGAAAGGGGGTGGAATTCCTTATAGACTAAAAATGTTTTGAGATTCCTAAGGCTGGGTGGAGTGTGGATGTATAATTTTTAGTTCCAGGAAGAAAATAGATATGTTTCATTAATTACCTGAATCTTACTTTATTGATGAGAATTGATCTGGGTGCCTAGGCACACGATGGGGACAAGAATTTGACTTAATGATTCGAGTACTGTTATGGAGAAAGGATATTAAGAATACTAGCAAAGAAATAAATACAATACATACATAAACCATACATAGAGACAATATGCAAGAGTTTGAACCAAAATCTGTTGTTTCATTATTGTTCTATTAATTTCTTAATAGTCTGCCTGTATATTACAATAATGTATATGATTATATAGAGTGACGAGAACACTTGGGTTGTCTTCCTGTTACGTTCAATTACAAGAAATTGGAACGACTCGGATGTTCAACTGTTGCATATGAATAGAATACATAGAGACAATTTGTTGTAGTCGCATCAATCACTGACGTCGATGATGCATGCCGAAGTGCTGAACCTGTCAAGGTTGTGTCAAGGTTCAGACTTGTTGAAGTTGATGTTGAACCCATCGCAGTTGAAAAACAATGCAAACTGTTGGGTGGACCATTCCTCCTTCCTTAAGAAAGAATGGTCCCCATGTTTGGTCGTATAGATGAGGAAACCTGTTGGTGAGTTCAGCAGTAGAGTACCACTTTCCTTGTACTGGGAGCTTCTCATCTTTAGCCACCTGAAACAAGAGAATTGCGTTTGTCCATGTATGACATATGCATCGTCCCACAATGGTGTTGCAAAGAAGAGGCTCTTGAACATCTGGATGGATGTCTTTGGGTTCTGCTGTCTACAAGTCATTCTATTCCAACTGTGGTGCATGGTATGGTCGAAGTATATCTAAATTAAATATTGGATGCATACCCAAGCATGAAGGAGTGTTAAGCTGAAAAGTGTTTCCTCCAATTTGCTTAAGGATAATGTACGTACCATATCGAAAAGGCTTCAAATTTCTGTATGGGCCAGTTAAGTGTTCCTTTTTGATATGCAACCAAACTTGACCCCCAATTTGAAATGAATGAGGAGTACGATGCTTATATTGTCAGGCCTTAGCTTTCACATTAGCTCATTGCAAAATTTCATGTGCTTGTTTCTGGATGTTGTAGATTTTGTCTCGAAACTTCAATGTTTTTTCAACTTCTCATCAGTTAGAGTGAGTGTCATTCGACTCTGTCGATGAACTGATCAAGTTGGTGGGAACTGAGGGTTGAAATCCATAACAGATCTCGAATGGACTCTTTCCCATAAAGTTGTGCTGAGCAAGATTGTCATTGTGTTGTATTTACGGGAGAGTTTCATCCCATGTCCGACAATGCTTTTGGTTGTACATGCAGAGCAGTTGTACTACCAAGCGATTCACAACTTCCATCTATCCATTTGCCTTAGGATGGAAAGCTGTCGACAAAGAGAGTTTCATGTGGAGATGTTTCCAAAGAGTCTTCCAAAAGATACTGACAAATATGGTGTATTTGTCAGAAATGATGGTCATCAGAAGGACATAATGTTTCCAAACATGTTCAAAGAAGAGATGAGTAGCCTGCTGTGTTGTCATAGTCTTCTTGCATGGAATCAGAATAGCCATCTTGGAAAATCTATCAACTACTACTAAAATCATGTCATGCTGATGTTGGGTAGTAGGATATACCGTCAAGTAGTCCATAGAAATAGATTCCCATGGTCGACTAGGAACGTCACAAAGGCATAAAAAGTCCTTGTTATCGATTTGATGATTTAGCAATGACACAAACCACACATGATCGAATGTACCTGTTGATGTCATATTTAAGTGAAGGCCAATAAAAATACTTTTGGAGGATGGAAAGGGACTTTGATACTCCAAAGTGTCCTACAATATTACTGTAGTGCGCGTCCCAAATGAGCTTCTGTCAGTGGTCACCCGTCGGTTCACAAAGCTGTCCAAGCTTGTATAGAAAAGTATCTTTCAGGAATTAGTCGGTAGTGGATGACGGGTCAGTTTGAAGATGTTGATAAATTGCAGAAAAGTTGTAGTCTACCAGATGCAATTGAGGCCAAGTAGCAATGTCATATCCCTGCATACTCATCACTATGAAAAGTAGATTAATGGGTGGTCAACTAAGACAATCAAAGGCAACATTTTATTTACTTTTTAGATACTTAATTGCCAACTAAAATTGTTGTAGGTAATTAATCCACTTGAGTTGTCGAGTTGTTTGTAACTTCGACTGGGAGAGGAAGAACTGTAAGGGATTGTGGTGAGTAAGAATGACCATTTCCTTCCCAAGAATGTAATGTCTCCATTGATTAAGGTCTTGCACAATAGCATACAGTTCCTTTTCATATGTCGAATACCCTATGACGGTGTCATTGAAAGTTTCAGAATGAAAAGCGATTGCGTGACTAGACTGAGTGATTACTACACCTAAAGCATAGTCTTATGCGCGCATCATAATCTCAAAAGGCTTACGCAAATCAGGTAACACAAGTACTGGTGTAGTACAAATCTCGTGTTTGAGTTACTCAAAAGCTTTTTGTTGTGTTGATGTCCATTTGAAGAAAAATTTCCCATTTCCATTAGTCAACTGATTCAAATGCCAGGTTATGTGGATGAAGCTGAGTATGAATCGTTGATAAAAATTCTCCAAACCAAGAAAACTTCTTAGTTCATGAATTTTTTGAGGAATAGGCCAACATTTGAGGATCTTTACTTTGTCTAGATCGACGTGTATTCCTGCGGAGTCGATTATATACCAAATATTTGATGTTGTTCATCACAAATGATCATTTTTCCATGTTCAAATAGAGTCGATATTGTTGAGGGCTTGTTGAAATTGTCGGACATGTTCTTCCCATGATCGACTGGAAATTAAGATATATTTTAGATATACAATAACACACTTGCCAATGAAAGGTCAAAGAATGTCACCCAGATATCAGATGAAGGTCATAGGTGCATTGGTTAAGCTGAAAAGCATGGATAACCATTCAAGCAATCATTTGTTGGTTTTGAAAGCAGTTTCCCATACATCGGTGGGATTAATCAGAATTTGATGATAAACTGACTTGAGGTCAAGCTTAGTAAATAATTTAGCACCTTTCAAACAATCAATGAGTTAGTATATCCTTGGAATATGGTAGCTTTTATTTACTGAGATCTTGATAGTTGATGCACATGTGCCAAGTCCCATATTTCTTTGGAACGAGGACGACTAGAATTCTAGAAGGAGAGGAGATGGGTCGGATGTGACCTTTGCTGATCAATTTTTGAATATGTCTGTGAATCTCTTCATTCTCGATAGGATCTTCTGTAAATAGATGCGTTAGGTAATGAAGAAATAGGAACAAGTTTAATGGAGTGTTTTACCTGGAAATGTAGAGGTACTCCATCCGAGTCTTGAAATAGGTTATGATATTCATCAAGAATATTGTTGATTTGTTGTTGTAGTAAGGAGCTGCATTGGTCGGTTAGTCAAATAGTTGCTATAGTTTTCTTGGAATGATGAGGCTTAATCATAATCAATGTGAATCTCTGAGCATGATTGATGAGCTTCTTTATCTATTTGGAAGATACCATTGCAACCGTTGGTGCAGGTCATCGTTTTGGTATGCCATACCATTGGTTCCATATTTTGACAATGACCTTCTAAGGCTGTGACTGATAAATCCCATGTCAATACCATAAATAAGGTTTCCCAAATAGGGTTTTGGATACAAAAATTGGTGCCATGTAACATAGTAATTCATCTTCAAAAGGATTAATAAAGTAGGTGAGTCTGTATTGTTGAGTGATCCTTAGTTCCTATCCATCCTTCATCCAACTGATATTAAAAGGATGAGGATGTGGAGTAGTGTTGAAAAGGGGTTAGAGCACCCAAAGTGTGGTACCACCAGTGATGAAAAGGGCATAGAAAATGACAAAGGTCAACCGCGAAGGGTAAAGAAGCCGACAAAAAAGGAAATTTTGGTGAAGTTAGTTAGCGATTGGTCAAGTGGAGCATTATTTAATGGCCAGGTGAGCCTATAAATAGAATTAGGATTGTAAACCATGAACATTACCGGGCATCATTTTGATAAATTGTATTATGATGATTCTTAAGAATTGTATCTGAGGTATCAATATTTTTGATATTTTGGGTTGTTTCTCACTTGCAGAAGTTATGGTATCTGAGGATGTTTTTGGTATAGATTCTGTTTTCATAGTCTCTTTTTAGCACTGTTGGTTCGAAACCATGTTGATATGTAATGTCTTATATGAGTTAGTGATGAATTATTGTGATATACTTGGGTTTTTATCTTTTACTGCTATGTGAATGATGTGAATTATCATTGTGTTTACTTGTTTAATGTATGTTGATATCTATGTTGATATGAATAAGTGTTAAAGAGAATAAGGACTATAATGATAAGTAAAACTGGTTAATGGTATGGTTTCTTGGTACCTTGTTATAATCTTGAATTTTAGGGTGATGTTGCGATTAAGTATGAGATAAAGTGCATCCTCTTCCCACTACAGAAATGTGGTTCTTGTAACCCTCCCTCAGATATCTCAAGTAAGAATGCACCTACTCTGCGGGTGTTGCTAGAAACGGTAAAACCTTTATGGGTCGATGTTTAGGGAGTATGTGTTGATGGTTGTTGAAAACAATGCAGAGTGAAGCCCTGTTGAAAAAAATGTGTCAAAAAATGGTTCTGTTGCCGAGACCATAGTGCAGAAAAGGAGAGGACATGCTATGGAATCTGCTGAAACCAGAGATCTAGGATTGGTTTGATAATAAGGATCGAGTGTTTGCAGAAGGAGAGAACTAGAACTTGAGATGGTTGACAGAATATTGGCTGGGAAAGTACATATACTTTGATATTTACAAAATATTCTTCACTGAATTTCTGATAATATTGTATGAAAAGTTGTCGCGACTCACTTTTTAGAAGAAGAATTTCCAAGGAGGTGAGCTTGAATAGTGGAATTTAGAGTTAATCCAACAGTTACAAAAGGTGAACAACAAAGATTCAAGGGCTGTCGAGGTGTGGATAAATAAAAGTTTGGAAGGGTACATTACTGATTTCATTGTCGATACTATTAAATATTACTGTGATGCAGAAAGAGAAGCTTTTTTAGTGACCAAGGGGAATATTTCTATTGTTGTTGCAATTCTAGATGAAGATGCTCATCTATGAAAAGGGGATATTGAAGATGAATTACGATGAGTAAATCCTGGTGTGCAGAGGCCATGGGTACTGTGAATATACGGGTTATATGGAATGATATAGGGTAGATGGATGGGAGTCATGAAGATACTGTGAGGGAATTTGCGGAAGAGTGTGGTCATTTGTGAAGTGGGGTGAGGTTTCAACAAGAGAAGAGGAGGAGGACTAAGGAGGGTCCTGGTGCAATCAGAACAAAAAAATGTGAGAAGGAACCACAAGGGACTAAGCGACCCTATAGTGATGAAGGGAATGACCTCGATACCCCAAACCAAAGGGAGGACCGACCCAAATCTACAACGTACCTACGACTCCATGCATCACGCTAAAATTAGGAGGAAGAAACATAATTTCTTCACAGGGTCGTCCTGTGTGTCAACACAGTGGTAATTGTAGCGGATCAAAAAACACATGGAGAAGAACCAGGATGGAGGGTGACGATGTAAAGCTACCCTTGTTTTAGGGTAATGATACTGAGGATATCGAGCAATATTGGTTCTTATGCGAAGCTGTATGGACAATGAAACAAGTACAAGATGATGATATCAAGAAAGGACACCTAGCGGTGACCTTTCTGGGCCAGGTGTTGAACTGGTACATGAAATTTGTGCAAGTATTGACGTGAAATCCATATAATACCCTAGAAAAAATTAGGACTAGAATGATCGAGGAATTTAAGAAACCAAAATTAGAATAGTATTATATTACATAACTAAAGGAAATCAAACAATTCCCCAATGAATCGGTGTGGGATTTCGATAAACGATTCAAAACTATGATGGCCAAGGTTAACTTCAGAATGAGTGATGTACAACATAAGGAATGGTTCATTGTAACATTGGTACCCCCCATCCGCATGCCATTGATGCAATAGAAGATGCATCCCAAGAGAAATCCCTAGAAATTGCAATGAAGCTGGAAGCTTCACTCATCGATGAAACATGAATTGGTATGAGCTATATCTAGTCACAGTTGGTGAACCTTACTATCCAACTATAGGATATTAAGAAGGGGAAAGAAGTCCAAGAAGAGATATAGTGCAGTCGATGTCATTATAAAGGAAATCCTAAGGATTAGTGTCCCGACTTTTGCAAATACTTGCAGTCAGGGGTGCCGAATCCACTGAGTTAAGAAGGAATTCCTTGGTGCCGAATTTGTAAAAAAAAAGGACACCTGTCAAAGGAATATGTGTACTTAGAAAAGGTTGTGTCGAAACCAACTAATATTTTATGTAAATTTTGTTGATCATTTGGTCATGAAGAAAAGGATTGTAGAGATTATGATTTTCTCCAAGAAAGAACTATGGATACATACATTATGAAAGGAGAAGAGCAATGTACATCAGAGAGACCTCAACCAGAACCGCAGTATAATCAATTGCAATTGTAGTATAACCAACCAAAACCATAGTATAATCAATTGTAAACATAGTATAATCAACCACAACAACAATTCAACCAACCACAATACAATCGGTTGTCATATCAACAACAAGGAGGATTTTGTTGAGGACATAACAGAGGCTTTGGTTGCAGATGAAATTTTGGTCATGGTCAAGGACCGATTACCTGCTATAATTGTGGAGTGCTAGGACACTATCAGAGGGACTCTATGAATCTATCATCTCAGTGTACTTATTGTAGTGCATCTGATCACATTATCAAAGAATGTCCACAACTAATTGTGAAATGTCAAGCTTAGAATGTGCCACAACCACAACTAGATCATAATACAAATCAAATTCTGAATCCTGGTCCAAACATGCACAAGATATTAGATGAATTAATGAGTCAACCAACACATGTCGGTGTAGTAATAAGAGGAGGAGCTATGACATGACCTGCACCTCGCAAGAAAGTACAATTCGATGTAGGAGATGAAAAAGAGACCTTCGATGCAAGAGACACACTGACTAAGAACGATAGTAAGTTACTTGTTTATGAAATTCCACCAATATTTGATTAAAAAAACTCACCAAAGTAGCAAAGAAAGGTTAATACCTTGAAATTGTTTCTATAAAGATGTCTAACGTTAGCCAATGATCATCATATGTTGGAAGAGATAGAATTTTTTTTGTATCGACCGGAAAAAGGGAGACAAGATCGCCCACCCAAATGGTTACAAAAGAAGAAAACATGAAGGGAAATAAGAATGAACGTCCAGATTGGTGAATATGATGCAGATTCCATCATTTTGGATCTAGGGTCAGAAGTGAACATCCTAACCAAATAGACATGGGAAATGATGGAGAAATTGAAGCTAGTCTGGTCACTAGTATAGCTTTGCTTGACAAATAAAACCAAAGTTTCACTGATTGGCTGAGTGCCTCAACTACCGGTCGAAGTAGAAGGATTGAAGACATAGACATATTTTGTTGTTATCGATATCGTCGACAATACCAACCCATACCATACGTCGTTTGGAATCAATTGAGTAATGGAAAAATTGGCCGTTATCAATTTCAAGAAAAGGATGATGACATTCAATAATCGCAACATGGGGAACCCATCGAAGGACAAAGATACATTGAACCAATAAAAGAAAAAGTCACGAGAGGATGAGATAATGCTTACAATTTCGAGGAGGATCCCCATTGGATCCCCTCGAAGGACAAAGATACGTTGAACCAATAAAAGACAAGGTCACGAGAGGATGAGATAATGCTTACAATTTCTTCGAAGACTACATAGACCCCACTGCGGATGGATAATTGGGATGGATAAGTATCACTTCAGTGTCTTCAAACTCTGATGAAGTGCTAGAAAATTGGTAGAACCGGTTGCACAAAGTATCAATAAAAAAGTGCGCACGTATCACTCAATCATTGAGATGGATAGCGACATAGGTACCCAATATACCAACATACGAAGGACTACCTAAGTTGGAAGTATTCATCAGTGAATTGAAAGATAAAGTATTAGAACAACAATTCTTGTTGGCACTGAAAGAAGCACTAAAGGATACTCTGGCAAGATGTTGGGCTATGCACAAAACATCAATAACAAACTAGAAAATATGTCGACGACTGATAGAGGTTCAATTTGGGGAGGATGAATACTACCAAGTAAAGAAATATGATGGAAGAAATAATCCAAGCGACCATTTGGTAACATGTCAAACATCATGGAAACTAAGTCCAAAGGAGGAATGGCTTCATGCGTTCATCCACACACTAGATGAAACACCATGGAGATGGTATGTCTTCCCAGAATGGTGATGAGAAATGACAACTTGGGGAGAAATGACTACTATATTCAAAAATAATTTTAGTTTCATGGACGAAAATCCATTTATCCATAGTGTGCTATAGGACATCCGTAACAAGGTATTAGAGATAGTTCTGACTAGAATTCCGATGGGACCACAATGGACACCAACACCGCAGAAAATGATGGAGTGTTACAATGTGTCGGGAGAACCTGATGAAGAGAATGATCCAAGATTTCTTTGTGTCCCATATTTAGAAGGAAGCGGCGAAATCAAATCACCAGAATTTGTTAGAATAATCAACCCATAGTTACCTACATTAGACATTACTTTAATCAATTTTGTCTTATTACCTAGATTCCTAGATTCCATTCTATGCTAGTTTCCTTCTACATGTCCTAGAAGTCAACACATGCTAAAACTGAGTCATGGAGCACTTGGGAAACATCCTGGAAACCAATTTTAGCATGTCTTCTTTATTCCATATTCTCTAAAGCTCATATCTACTTTTTCTGAAAAGATGCCTTGCTTTATAGCCGATTTAAGGAAAAAGGAAAAGCTAGTCTAGGTGTAACTTCCTTGTTTTTTTCTGACATAATACTCCCTCCTTTTCTCCAAATAAAATCATGTATGGTTTGTCTTTCCATCCCTCTTTAGCTTTCCCACTTGACTTATCAAATTTGTGAGCATCTTCAAAGATTTGGAAATTGCTTTATGCACCTATGGGGAATTTGACTAGATTTGGTAAGCCTGTTTTTTGACTATTTCGAATGGAATCCTTATGCATTCAAACTTATCATGTAATTATATATTAAATCATCCTATTACTTCATAAGTTTGGATATTGTACACTTACTCAATACATATTAGTGTTATGCTCCAATTTCAGTCTCCTTTGGTGTTAATTTTGCATGTTTGATTAGCAATTTTGTGAGTGTAATTGTTCTATCTCTTGGGTTCAATTTCCACATGGTATCAAAGCCTTTGTATATCTATTTCTCTCCTTCCAAATTTTTATTGCAGGTTCGACATCATTGAATGGGAGCGCATTTTGCTGACTGGAGGGCACAACTACTAGGCTATGGACCAATCTCAGAAGATCATCTTGACTCCATTCAATTTATTTGTTTGGAAAGATGATATGGAGATATTGTTGAGAGAGAAAGGTCTCTATAGGGTGACTATGGCAACTGAGGCTGAGTCCAATGCAGTTGCAAAGAAAAGTAAATGGCACAACAGGAGGGATGAGGCCTATGTTCTTTTGTGTCTGAGCATTTCAAGAGACCTCCTCTTCCATCTTGATGGATTGACATCACCTAATGAAGTGTGGGAGAAGATTGGAGATATTTTTGGAAATATAGATGAGATGAGAGGACATGAAATCAAGAATGATCTGATCTCCTTGAGTCCCAGTAGCTTCGAATCATTGCAACTTTACTTTTCCAAGTTTAAGGCCCTTGTTTGCAGCTAAAACAACGTGGGATCGAAAAGAAGGAAGAGAAACTAGTCTTGGCCATACTATATAAGCTTGGTACTGACTATTCAATGTTTGTTTCAACCTTCCATGCCACCAATTTGACATCTCGAGCCTAGAAGATTCCTAACCTTGCAAATTTCATGGAATCCCTCACACAGGAGCAAGATAAGTAGCTAATGATGGGCACCATCAAACATTCCAAATACCAAGCTTTGGTTGCTAGAGATTCAACGGAGGATTCAAAAAGAAAGAAAAAATCTAAAAAGCCACCTGAGAAAAAGAGAGACAAGTCAAAGTCTCAAGAGGATCCTCAAAGCTCCAAGAAGAAATCCCAGAAGAAGAAGAATAAAGGAGAAATGAGCAAGTGCGCATACTACAGTAAGGGATATCATCCTGAGAGCTCTTTTATGAAGAACCAAATTGACATGTTGACCCAACTCCTGGAGAAGAATAATATCTCCCTTCCTGACTGCTCAAAGAATAAGGAAGGAGGATCAAATTCAGAAGATAGAGAGAGAGAGAGTACATGCCTTGGTTGCTGGCACATCAAGCTCACCTAGCTTCATCATAGATTCTGGAGCTTCTAGACATATAGTTTAAACAAAGGAGACTTTCTCCTCTCTTGACATGCCGAAAGGTCCACCAATTGTTTTGGGAGATGACTCTCTGACTAACAGATTAGGGAAGGGTAGGATTGATCTTGACCATGGTAGTTTCAATAACCTGTTGTATGTTCCAGGTCTTGCCTCTAATCTCTGGTTAGTGTATTAGATGACTCATACTGGGTCTCCAATGAAGGTCATATTCTCCCCTTATGATGTTGAAATCACTGATATTTCGAACAGTAAAGTCATAGCAAAAGGTGTTGTTGATCACACTTCGAAGGTATACAAGTTTTCCCATTTTCTACCCTACTCAAACCCCTCTGCTCTTTTGATTCATGCTAAAGAAGCAAGCAAGATTTTGCAGGAAATATTTGGACATCTTAACTACAAGTATCTTTCTTATTTGAGTGAAAAATATATGGTCATAGGGTTACCAAAGATCAAGTTTTCTAAGGGAGTCTGTCAAGGTTGTATCCTAGGAAAACACCCAGAGCACAAGTATGAGAAAGCTAGTCACGAGAGAAACTCTGGACCTCTTGAGTTGATTCACAGTGACATTGCTGGTCCATTCCCTCATATGTTCATGAGTCAAGCCAAATATTCACTGACCTTCATAGATGATTTTTCTAGGCATTGTTGGGTTCACTTCATAAAGCATAAGTATGAAGTTTTTGACCTATTCAAAGTCTTTAGAGCCTTTGTTGAAAACCAATCTAGGAGGAAATTCCAGATCCTCATATCTGACAATGGTGGTGAGTATGCCAAGTCTGAGTTCATTTAGTATTGCAAAGATGTAGGTATTTAGATGCAACATTTGATCCCTTACACACCACAACAAAATGGTGTTGCTGAGAGAAAGAATAGATCACTGAAGGAGATGGCAACCTGCATGATGGAGGCTAAGACTTTTCCACCAAATTTTTGGGATGAAGCTATAAATTGTGCATCCTAAATCCATATGGTATGAATCCTTTCAAATCTTGGAGTGGGAACAAGCCAGATGTGACCCATTTCAGGATTTTTGGCTCAAAGGCTTGGGCTAGAATTCCAACTGAAAAGAGGAACGCTTTGCAACCCCAAAGCCAAGAGTTTGTATTTGTTGGTTATTATAAATATTAAAAAGGGTACAATCTAATAAACTTAATAACTAACAAATATTTCATTGAATTAAGTGTTCAGCTCCAAGAAGAGTCTTTAGCAACAATTGGAGTTGGAGAGTCCTCTTCACCACTAGAACCATTGATTGTAAGTGAAGAGACTAATGAGTTTGCTAATTCTGATATGTATGATAATGATGATTTGATTGGATATTATAACAGTCCTACAAGACCAAAATGGGCAGCAAAGACCGTTCATGCAGCTAGGGAACTAGTTGGAAATCCTAATGACACTAGGAGGACTAGATCTCAATTTGAGAGTGTCCTTTGTGTGAAAGATACTATATTTGATGAGAAGTGATATTTGATGGTTGAATAATATCCAAAAACATATGAATATGCATCACATGATACAAGATGGAAAACAGCCATGAAAGAAGAATTCAACTCGCTCCAGAAGAACAACACTTGGGAACTAGTTGATCTTCCCCCAGGGAGGAAGCTAGTCCAATGTAAGTGGGTTTTCAAGACCAAGTTTTCTGCTGATGGTTCACCTTTTAAATATAAGGAAATATTGATAGCCAAGGGATACTCACAATTACATGGTATTTACTACAATGAAACCTTTGCACCAGTGGAAAATATGGACTCCATAAGGCTAGCTCTAGCCATTGCAGCTTCAAAGCAGTGGAAGGTACATCACATGGATGTGAAGTGTGCTTTCCTAAATGGAGATATAAATAAATATATTTAAATGAATAAACTTGAAGGGTTTTTTTCTAATCCATATTTAGTGTGCATGTTAAAGAAATCATTGTATGGGCTCAAGCAAGCCCCCAGGGCTTGGTATGCCAAGATTGATGGATTTTTGCTGTCACTGAGTTTTGTTCGATGCAAGTCTAATCCTAATGTCTATTTGAATCTGATTCATGGTTATTTAATGATTATTGTCTTGTATGTGGATGACCTACTTATTATAGGAATTTCAAAGAAAGAGATTGCCTCCTTGAAGGATGCAATGAATCATGCATTTTCTATGATAGATTTGGGATTGTTGAGCCAATTCTTGGGTCTTGAAATTGCTCAATCCCAACATGGAATAAGAGTAAATAATTCCAAGTATGATTTATATTTTCTCATCATGTTCAACATGAAATATTGCAATCCAAGCAAGACTCCCTTCCTTTCAGGAGTTAAGCTTGAAGAAGCAGGTTCTTCTCCTATGGTAAATAATACACCGTATAGGCAATTGATTGGGTGTTTTCTTTATCTTACACACACTCAAACTAATTTATCTTATGCAGTTAGTGTGGATTCGATATAAATGTATCAGCCTCATGATATCCACTGGAGAGTAGCCAAGAGGATCCTAAACTTAGTTCAAGGAACAAGAACTCATGGGATCTTCTACAAAGCAAAACCTGATCTTGATTTGATTGGGTTTACTGACAGTGATTGGGAATGTGACAACACAGATCGAAAGTCTACATCAGCATATGTGTTCATGCTTTCAAAAGTACCAATCAATTGGTCAAGCAAGAAGCAGAGTGCCATGGCACTCTCATCTACAGAGGCATAGTATATAGGAGTTGTAAATGCATCAACTCAATGTTTGTGGTTGCAGGGGATACTTGGAGAATGTGGCTTCGAATCAGAGTTTTCAACTATTATCTACTATGATAATCAGAGCACCATTCAAATATGCAATGATCCATTTTAGAGACAACGAACCAAGCACATTGAGACCCATATGCACTACATCAGACATCTTGTGCATGATGGTACCATTGTTATACTCTTCTGTGCATCTTCAGAACAAGTAGCAGACATCTTCACCAATTTTTTTTGTGAGAATACCTTCAGCAATCTCAAATAATTGTTGGGGATTTATGATCATGATGTGAAGCATGATTCATGACAAGATTTCCAATTTTTTTTCCTGTCCATGTTTAAGGGAGGATTTTCCCACTGGGTTTTTGCCTCTTTCCTTGGTTGTATGGACAAGCAGTATGTAAAGGGTGACTAAGCCTTGTTTCTAGGCCCTATAGTTTTATGATATTTACTCATAAAGTCATGCTTAAGGGGGGGTGTTAGAATAATCAACCCATAGTTACCTACATTAGACATTAATTTAATCATTTTTGTCTTATTACCTAGATTTCATTCTATGCTAGTTGCCTTCTACATGTCGTAGAAGTAAACACATGCTAAAAATGAGTCATGGAGTGCTTGGGAAACATCATGGAAACAAATTTTAGCATGTATTCTTTATTCTATGTTCTCTAAAGAACATATTTTCTTTTTCTGAGAAGCTGCCTTGCTTTATAGCTGATTTAAGGCAAAAGGAAAAGCTAGTCTAGGTGTAACTGCCTTGTTTTTTTCCCACATCATCCTCCCTCATTTTCTCCAAATAAAAAGAATGTATGAGTTTTCTTTCCATCCTTATTTATATTTCCCACTTGACTTAGAAAATTCATGAGCATATTCATAGATTTGGAAACTTCTTTATGCACATATGGGGGATTTGACTAGATTTGGTAAGCCTGCTTTTTGACTATTTCGAATGGCATCCTTATGCATTAGAACCTCTCATGTAATTATATATTAAAGAAACCTATTAATTCATAAGGTTGGCTATTGTACACTTACTCAATACAGATTAGTGTTATGCTCCAATTTCAGTCTCCTTTGGTGTTAATTTTGCATGTTTGATTAACAATTTTGTGAGTGTAATTGTTCTATCTCTTGGGTTCAATTTCCACAGAAATACCATTAGAAAAATTCAAGCATATGCCGAAGATAAAGAAGGTCAATATTGGGACAATGGAAAACCCAAAGTTTGCTAGTATTGGAGACTATTGGGATGATTTGAAAATGGGGAAGGTCACCAATCTACTACATGAGTTTCAGGATTTATTTCCGACAAAATTTTCTGAGATGAAAGGAATTTCAAGAGACTTGGGAGAAATAAAGATTCCTCTGCAACCTGATGGGAAACTGATAAAGAAATGACCGTATAGGTTTAATCCCAGATACAAAGAGTGCATTAAGGATGAATTGTAAAGGATGTTAGATGCAGGGATTATCGAACCTATCGAAGAATCAGAATGGATCATCCTGATGGTCATTTAGGACAAAAAGATTGGCGAAATCATGATCTGTGTTAATATGAGGAAATTTAATGATGCAAGTATTAATGATCCATTTCCCACACCATTTACCGATGAAGTACTGGAAGGAGTAGGAGGACAAGAAGTCTACTCATTCACATATGGATTTTTAGGCTATCACTCAATAAGGATTGCAAAGGAAGATCGACACAAAACCAAATTTGTAACAAAATTGGGATATTTTCAGTACACGGTGATGCCATTCGATCTCAAGAATGCTTCAACGATATTTTCTAGGTTAGTTGTTGCTGCAATCAAATAGTTCATTCATAATTTCTTAGCGGTCTATATGGATGATTGGACCATCTATGGATTGGTAAAATACCATACCACAAACTTCGATTGATGTTGGAAAGATGTTGACAACACCAGATTTCACTAATTCTAAAGAAGTGTATCTTTTGTGCACCATTTGGAATCCTATTGGGAGACATTGTATGTAAGGAAGGTATGTTGGTAGGCCCAACCAATATTACAATCATTGTTGTCCTACCAACACCAACAACAATAAAACAACTGAGGGCCACATTTGGCCACACAAGATACTAAAAAAGTTTATAAGGGGATATGCAATGATCACGATGCCAATGGATAAATTACTGAAAAAATATTTGAAATTTGTATGGAATGATGACTACCAAAAGAGTCTTGACATACTGAAGAAAAAATGGTCGCAACACCGATATTAGTTTTTCTAGATTGGACAAAGGAGTTCCATGTCGATGTCGATGCTTTGTCAGTAGCACTGGGAGTGATATTGTCCCAACTAGGATATGATCAGTCAACCACCCAATCACATTTGCGATTCAGAATTTATCCACTGCATAGAAAAACTATACGAATAAAGAATGAGAAGGGTTGGCGATGGTATATGCGCTGCAAAAAATCCACCACTACCTGTTAGGAGGGCACTTCAATATGTTTACTGACCATTCGACATTGAAACAGTTTGTCAATAATCCTATGTTGGGGGGGAATATCTACTGATGGTTTCTACTGTTTCAAGAATTCAACTTTGAAATCATCTTGAAACCCAGACGTTTGAAAGCAGAGCCCAATCACCCATTGCGGATAGAATCAGCTAAAGAACCATCAAACATCAAGGACGACTTACCACATGCACAACTATTTATAATTGGAATGGTGGACGACCATTATGAACATATTATTCAATTCTCAGCAACTGAAGAATTCCTAGAAGAGTTCACTACCAGTTAGAAGAAACAACTAGTCATTAGAGCCGATGATTTTCAACTTATCGCAAGACAACTATACAAAATGGGGTCAGATGACATTCTTCGTCGATATGTCCTTTCGCATGAATAGGAAATAGTATTTGTAGAGGCACATGATGGTGTCATAGGAGGACATTATGGAGGACATGTAACTTCCAGAAATATACTCAGAGCTAGATTATGGTGGCTAACAGTTCATGGAGATGCAACAGACTATGCTAAGAGCTGCGATATATGTTAGAGAACAGGGAAACCATCACACAAGGATAAGATCACACAACCATTTGATAAGTGGGATGCAGACTTCATGGGACCTATTTACCCACCAAGAAAAAGAACAGGAGCACGATATATCATCATTGCAACTTATTACTTAACAAGATGGGACGAGGCAATGATAGTGAAGGATTTCATAGCTATGACAACAACAAGGTTCCTTTTTGACAATGTGGTTACTCGATTTGGATTTCCTAATATATTTATGAGTGATCAAGGCACTCATTTCATTAATTATACCATCAGTGTGATGACTGAGGAATTCTAGATACAACACAAAAGAAGTACCCCATATCACCCACAAGTAAACAAAACAGTCAAATTATTAAACAAGATATTGGAGAACACACTTACTAAGGTATGTAACACAGGTCACGATGACTAGTACCTGAAAATACCCGTGATACTATGGGCCTATAGAATGACATGCAAAATACTGGCATATTAGACACCATTCAAATTGGTTTATGGACAAGAAGCGGTGATTCCCATGGAGTATATTATCGCTAGTCTGCGTATAGAAACAGTAACGAGAATGCGTGATGAAGGAGAAATAAAAGAAAGAGTAACATAGTTGTTGAAATTGGAAGAGGATCACTTTAGTGCAGGATTTCATTATCAGGTAGAAAAGGATTGACATAAGGCATGACATGGTCACCACGTAAAGATGAAACATTTTTCAACGCGAAGATATGGTTCTTCTATATGGCAATAAGTTTGTGAAGCACCAAGGTAAGCTTCAAATGCATTGTCTTGGTTCCTATGTCATACAATTAATTACTATGAGAATTGATTCATAGTAGGATCTAGTAGCCAAGGGGATTCTCACAATTCGAGTTTACTCGCAAATATGCAGAAAAACAATGGAAAAGATGAAATTTACATACACAAATGTAGTCAATAACTGATATTATTATGATTGTCCAACATGTAAATATGTATGGATGAGGTTTATATTACATTAGGGAGAAATATCTAGACTTTGGAGCCCATCTGGATGCATACATGTGTCAGACTGTGATTTTACCTCAAAACCCCCCTAGGTGGACCAATGAGCTTCCTAAATGATCAAGTTAGAGTGCCTCAACTACCAGAATGATCAAATTGGAGTGCCTCAATTGTAGTAAATGATCAACATAGCCTAATTTTTGGACCATATGATATAGCATGAAAGCTAATGAAATGTATCCTAGATATATAATCATGGTACTAAGGTGGATTAATGATATAAACCCCCCCAACCCACACCCCCCCCCTTAATCCTAACTTAGTACAAATTATACCAAAATATTATGGAGGCCTTGGAAACTAAGGCTCAAGTCACCTCATACAAGAAAAAAATTATTAGTCCATATAACCAAGGTAAGGAGGAAAACCTTAGTGGGAACAAAAATTCCCCTAAAAAATGGATGTGGAGAAAAATATTGAAGTGAATATAATCCATCACCATGTGTCACCCAATCCAAGAAGGAATCTTAGATGGCTGAATGTATTTTCTATGAAGCTCTTGGTGAATAGGTCAGCAGTTTTCTCTATAGATGAGAAATATTGCAAGCATATCCTCTGTTCATGCACCAAGCTTCTGTTGTAGTGCATGTGTATCTCAATGTGTTTTTTCCTCTATATCTACACTGAATCAATGTAAATCTTTATTTCACTTTTATTATCACACCAAATGACTGTGGGTGAATCAAATGCAAATCCAAGTTCCCCAAGAATACCTTGCAACCACACACATTGTGTAGTTGCGTCCACTGCTCATCTATACCCGGCCTCAACTGAAGAGAGGGATATGGTATGATGTTTATTGATTGAAAAACATATGGGACCATGTGAAAGCACAAAGAAATAACCTGAAGTGGACTTTTTATCAATGGAATATCCATCCCAATCAGAAGCAATAAATCTAACTAGGTTTACTGGAGAACCAACAACATAGTGTACCCCGAAGTGTTTGGTTACTTGCACGTGATGCATGATCGTTTTGGTAGAATTCAAATGGATCCATGAGGATGCTGCATATATCTAGAAACAACACCTACAAAATATTCCAAATAAGTTCAAGATTGTTGTTGCAACTGCAACTATTTCACAAATTTCTAAAAATTTGGGATTCTCCTTTTAAATTTTGTCTTGTTTAGTTTGTTGGGATTACTTAACTTTACTGCGAGTTTGATTTTTTGAGGTTGATTTTTGAATGAATATCCTTTTATGCTGATGCTCCCATTTGAATTTAAGTTTTGACTTACGGGTGATTTCTTATTTCGATGTCGAAATTTGTTTGAATTGTGAATCGGGGCCGTAGTCACCTACGCAGCTGCCGTTGCGGAGGATCAACAGCAAATGACCCGATCCAAAACCTTGTCTTCCACTGATGCGCTTTTGTTTTATTCTTATTTCGGCGTTTTTTTTCGTCACCGTTGGAGCACTAGTACCTTGTATTGCCGCCCTTTCAGATGGAAAATTGCAAGTACCACGATAAAATATTTTACCTTTGCCGATCCCGCGGTTTGCTTTTGTATTTTTGTTCTTGTTGCTGTCGACGCCGTGTTGGACATTTGAATTGAGGCACTAGTTTTTGTGTGTCCGATCGTCATCTTTTTCTTTTTCGCAAAATCCTTAGTCTGTTTGTGTGTCCGAGACGGACTAGCCATCCACCTTTTAGCTTTTCCTTTCGCCGATGTTTTATGTTCTAATTTTTGCCGATGGTTCTCTTAATGTTTGGTTCTTTTTCTCCAATTTTGATTGGTTTGCGGAACCTCTTGTCTTTGTAACTTCTATCATTACGGCTCTTCAATGTATTAGTTGTCTGATGCTTTAGTAAGTTCGGGGTCCGATGCTAAAATATTAATGTTTATTGTTTTATTGCGTCACAGAACTCCTGGTCTGTCCGTCGCCCGCCGTTGCGGCTCATTAGCAGGTTAATCGTTGATGCCTTAGTTGTCCCGTTGCCCGATATGCATGTTTTCCTGTCGATTTTTTTCACCAAGGTATATATATATGTAGGATGGGGCATTATTTTATTTTATCCTTGTGAATTCGTGCTTGCACTGTCCTTGTCGATTCGAACTGTGCGTCTGTGCCTAGCTGTCAGGATCTCGTTCGTGGGTGGCATCTTCGTGGAGCTTTCATATATTCTCCTTGTCAACTGCAGCTTGTTTCTAGGTAGGCCAACCATGATTTTACCCTTTCTTTTGAGTTTTTGGAACTAGGGTCTCGTCTTTGGGTTATGTTTTCTTGCCGTAATAGATGGGCGTATATCTCTGAGTTTGTTTCCTATTAGCATAATGTGGTCTACTTTGACAGTTCGTAGACGGGGGTTTTCATTTTTTATGAGTGGTTTTTGCAAAGATGTTATGGGTTTTCGAACCCTGTCTGTTTGTTTAGGGGATTGGTGCAGACAAGCGTTATGCTGTCTGCACCGGTTTTTCTGGGTGTGCATTTGGCCATCCAGGGAGGGGAGGTTTCAATTTTTCTACTGTAGGCATTTACCTTGGTTTTGTTTGAAGTGCCAGAGGGTTTGTGTTTTGATTATTTTGGTTGCTCGCGTGTCTGGTTCGGGTTTCATTTTTCAAATACGAGCCTCATTGATGGGATTTATGTTTGAGCGAGAAGCTAGAACATGTTCTACTGAAAGTTGACGCATTTTTCTTTAGGATTATTTTCGTTGAAGACGACAAGGGTTTTATTTTTTATCAGACTAGTTTTTCTTCACATAGTGCCGTGTTTAGTCTCGTCGGTGGAAGTTTTACATGTTAGTGAGGTTATGATACATGTTGTCGATCATCATTAATTTTAGTCGCGGGCACGATTTAGGATTCTTTGCAGACTTATCATTTTGTAGAAGTACTTGCTAGTTAATCTCGATTTTTGCATTTGCATATGTTTAACTGTTGCAAGTATGGAAGAGGTAGATGTTTATAGAGTTTTCTTAGTTCTTTGAATACTGGTTAGAAGCCCAAATAGCCTAAATGCATTTTGGTTTATGACAAGGCAAATTTTTTAAAGACGAGATGTCAAAGAGGTAGAAAAAGAAGGCTCCTATTCTTGAAGGGGAACCTGAGGTGGAAATTATTACAAAGGTTGAGTACATTTATGAATATACTAGAGCCACCACCAGGGCGGAACCTGACTACAAGTGGGGCGAGATTTATAGACTAATTTCAAACTAAGAACTGCCTGATACTGGGTTTGAAGAATTAACAATATATGCCAATATTGAAAAGTCTTCCTTGATGAAGATAACTACCAGACCTGAGCTTTTCCCATGCTCTGAAGTGATTGGTTGGATTCTACCTAGGGCGGACGTGACTACTATGATTCTGGACAACACTGCCAAGCAGGGCTATGCTGCTTACATCCCTGGTTATGTCTCATTAGCTTATCACTTACCTCTAGCCTAGGTTTACCTAACTGAAGCTTGGTTGAAAGAAAATAACTTAGATCTGGCTGAAACAGTAAAAATAATGATGATACCTGGTAAGAATTTTCGAACCAGGCCATCAGGGGAATATGACACAGCTACTCTAAGAACCCCTTATCGGTTTATAGCATTAATGCTGAATAGAATTTTTGGGAGAGCCCATGGTAAGAGTTTCAAGTTGGGTTGGGTTGGGTTCCCATTATCTTCTGTGTAGCCACACAGGGGACTATATTCAACTGGGCGAACATTGTGTCTAATAGTCTCTCAGCTTGCATTGCTTCAGCCCTGGGAGGTGTTTCTTAGAAAAAGTTTGAGTTCTAGATGAGCTCCATAGTAATTGATTGTATACTATGCACTCAGCCATTTCCAGAGCTAAGGTGCATGTGGGATAGGGACAGAACCCCTGTGTACACAGCTTACAAGCTATTATGGGCACACAAATATTACAGTCATTATAAATAAATTTGTGAACATTTTATTATGCCCTTGTATACGTTGATTTTCTTGAAAGAATGCAATTTGCTCTAAGGAAGCATTGAAAGTCATTGAGGAGTATGCAAATTACTACTTGATTGATGAAGGGGTGTATATTAGGATGTATGGTTGCTCTAGGGAACCTTCTTTGCTTCCCAAATATGCCACTGATTATGTGGTGCACAAAGAAGCATTCAGGCAGGTTTACTTAGATGGTATAGGGAGTTTCCTTTTTGAACACAAGAAGGCATCCTATCCTCCCATACCTTTTAGGTTGGGCAACTATAAATTTGCAAAGGTTAAATTAACTACAGATTTTGTACAAGAACTGGAGCATTTTCACTTTGGAGAGATGAACTTACATAGAAATGATTCTCAGAACAAAGTTGTGGAACATTGCAAGGAGGCCAATGTGAATTTTGAATATAGAAACCATTGGGATAAGGATGAAGAAATTTTTAGAAATGCAGAAAATATGACTGCATTGAAAAGAAGATTTAAAAAGAAGATCACCACTAAAGGTGGTAAGGGCCAAACTGAACAGAAGAAAGCTGATGAAGAGGAGGCCAAGAAAAGAGAAGAAGATGCTAGGAGAATAGCGCAAGAGGTATAGAGTTGGCTTAAGAGTGAAGAAGAAGAAAGGAAGAATGTTGAACAAGAAGCAGCAAAGAATGCAGAGGAAGCTACAAAGAAGGAAGAAGAAGAAAGAAAAAAGAGAGAGGATGAAGAGCTAAAGAAGAAGGATGCTGAAATTATGAAGCTGACAGGGTCCACAACAGATCAACAAACTTCTGACCCTGCATACACTCAAGAAGTGCAAGATTAGGATTGCCCTGACTCTCAAGAACCTGCTGCAACTGCTGGTAGCAATTTAGGGCAGGTTGTTGTTTCTAAATTAAGGATGATACCTTTTGAACATAATAAAGGGGAAGAAGTCCCAGATTTCAGTACCATTTTTTATGACAGAGAAAAAAAGAGGACTATGAAAAGGACTGAGAAGAAGGTTGAAACAGGTCGACAATCATGGATGATGGTCACTGATAGCAGTTCATTTCCTAATCCGATTCCTGAAGAGAATAGATAAAATTTGTATTTTGTGGACAACAAAGTTGTTAATGATTTGAGAAGACACACTAGGGCTTATGTGAAGAAGATTGGAGGATTACCAATTGTCCCTGGCTTACCTAGAAGAGAATACAAGAAGAAAGACCGTCTTGTATTGGAAGACTCTGTGTTGGTTGGAGATTGGGAAGAACTTGTAGAAACAACTTTACAGGAAGTTGTTCATCTTTTGGATCAAGTAGGTTCACCTGTACATACTCCTGTCCCTTGACCACCTCACTCTCAACCCAAACTCATGGTAGTTGTAAATGCAAATCAGCCACCTAACCCACCAAATCCACCACCTGCTTGGAAAGCTAGATCACCTCTAAACCTAGCACCTCCTTTGCATGACCTACCTCAAGCTTTTGAGAAGATGCTGCCCAAGTTTGATCCAAGTGAGAAAATTTTAGTAGATGACCATTTCCAAAGTTTCTACTTGGCCACTTGCAGTTTGCAGAAAGATTAATGGGCATCCTAAACCTACTACCTGGGAGGTTACTCAGTTAGATAAGACTAATGTGAAAGTAGTTGGGGAGATGGAGGATGTCTTGATTTGATTATCTACAAATGAAAAGATCTATCAGTACATTGACATTGTGGTAGCAGACATAACTGATGGTTATGGGATTATTTTGAATCAAGATTGGTCAGTGAGACTAAAGGGGTATTTTGCTTCAGATTGGTCACATTTGTGGTTGCCTCATAAAGGAAGCCCAAATCAGATCAAAATATTAAGAGATCCCTACATGAAATACACTGTCACGGAATTGGCAGAAAAAAATGAATCAACAAATTATGTATTGGGAAATTATCTAATTGAACTTGAACTGGGACACTTTGCATTAGAAGAAGCCAGCAACCTTTCAGACACCCAGCCCGACGTCCTTCAAGGTTCATGGGCTGATAATATTGATTGTAAATTAGTAGATGCAGTTTTTGTTTCAAGAACAGTAGAATCAGATAATGGTTAGGTATTTCTCATTTTGCAGTCAAGCCTAGCCCCTTCACTTACAAGTTGCTAGATCTCTAGGGGTGGGCAGAGAATTGGCCAGTTAGTGGATTAGTTCTCAACAATTTTTTTATTGTCTTGGTTTTTATTTCTTGATGACTTTGTACATGAATAAATTGATTTGGTTGATTGCTACTTGTTTTTAGTTAAATTTTATTTTTCGATTTCAATAAGAGAGACAAAATTTTGGTTGCATGGAAAGCATTAGAATTCTGGATTAATTGAGATCTTTGGGTATAAGACTGTATACTATTGTTTGATCTAATAGAATTTCCTCTAGTAAGTAGTTTTCCTAAATGGCTATGAACACATTGAAGTCCTACTTAACCCTTGAAAAATAACTCAGGATCAAAAGATCTGGAATACTATTTCGAGGCTCCATCCATTTCACATCTAAAATGTACTAGGGGGTGAAAACAAAAGACCCACGAAAAGAAAGCAAGTTAAATAGTATATTATATATAAATGATCCCATGCCAAGAATTGAAAGCCTAAAGGCTAATAAGAGTCAAAACTCCTAGAAAAGAGGCAATACCTATCAAAGCAAAGTACCGAATCATATAAGTACAAAATTTCCAAAAGTTCTTCTTCGTCCGTGAGCTGAAAATTAAATACATCTCTCACACAAAAGGACACTATGGATAGAGGAGTCTGAATAAAAAATTCATAAAGAAAGTCATGAGGAGTACTCAGAAGGACAAAAAGTTCATAAGCACACAAAAGTGCAAAATGGCATGGGAATGAGGAACAGATGAATATTTCTGTTTACCATATGTTACAATCCTGTGGTGTCCAAGCTGGAAGATACCCAAAGACAGAGGTAAAATGAAACTCATCTATTTGGCCTCAAAATAGTTATCTTGACTTTGAGATTTTGGGTTCCATTTTCCTAAAATTGGATTATCATTAGTGTTTAAAAGTACATATATTTTCCATTTGGGAAATCTAGACATCTAGAAGAATTCAACATGTTTGTTTTATTGCTAAACGGTCTGTTACTCAAGAAAGAGTTAATTTAGAAATCTGGGTTCACTAGGTAGTCGCCAATTGTTGCTGCTGCAACTATTTCCCAAATTTCTAAAAATTTGGGACCCTCCTTTTAGATTTTGTCTTGTTTATTTTGTCCGGGATTGCTTAACTTTATTGCGAGTTTAATTTTTTGAGGTTGATTGTTGAATGAATATATTTTTATGCTGATGCTGCCATTTGACTTTAAGTTTTGACTTACGGGTGATTTCTTATTTCGATGTCAAAATTTTTTTGAATTGTGAATCGGGGCCGTAGTCACCTACACAACCACCGTTGCGGAGGCTAAATAGAAAATGACCCGATCCAAAATCTTGTCTTCCATCGATGCGCTTTTGTTTTATTCTTATTTCGGAATTTTTGTTTCATCATCATCGGAGCACTAGTACCTTGTATTGCCACTGTTTCGGATGGCAAATTGCAAGTACTACGATAAAAGATTTTACCTTTGCTGATCCCACGGTTTTCTTTTGTAATTTTGTTCTTGTCGCTGTCGGCGCCGTGTTAGACATTTGAATTGAGGCACTAGTTTTTGTGTGTCATATCACCATCTTTTTCGTTTTCGCAAAATCCTTAGTTTGTTCGGGGAAACCATAAAGGAGAAAACCCCACAACTTCCTCAGAGATAGAATCAGCACCAAAGGTAAAACTGGAAAACAGTAAGATGATCTCCCGATAGCAGCAGTCTCTCTCTCTCATACTGAGAGAGCTTCTCCTCTCTCACTCATGCGCCCCAATGAGTGAGTGTGAGTGTTACAAGTGAGATAAATAGAGAGGCTCAATCTCTATTTATATTCTTTCATTCACTTGAAGTGCACTCCAACATGTAGGCCTCACTTAACAATTACTTACTAGAGCCGACATCTCTAGGAGTGTCTAATAACCCTAGTGCCCCACCACTTGTGGGGAATTTTCCTCCTCCGACCAATAGGAGGGTAACACAATGGTGGAGACTATTGCCCTGACTTACAATGACTCACCTAGGGTTGAATTCATTAGGATAGTCTCATAACCCAAGGGCCCCACAACTGTGGGGACTTTAACCCTTGTCCAATAGGAGGGTTACCCACAATGACTTGACATGACTTTATCATTATAGAAAATTCCCGGAATAAACATCGGGGTATGACATGACTAAAATACATTACAATACATCCCATAATGAACATCGGGTTACAATAGATAAGAAATAAAAGTGAATATGTTCCGAAGTTACAATTACATCAACACTCCCTCTTAACTAGGAAGGTATTCTCTCGACACAATTTATCAGCACAAGTCTTCTTCTCTGTATCATCTGGGTCATCGTCAGGTCTTCGTCATCTTCAGGTCATCTTCATCTTCAAGTCATCTTCATCTATAATTCATCTTCATTTGGATCGAGATCATCATCACTGAATCTAGATCATCACTCGATTTGGATAATCATCACTGGATCTGGATCATTACTCAATCTGGATCACCATCACTAGATATGGATCATCACTGGATCTGGATCATCACTAATGGATCATCATCACTTGATCTCAATCATCACTTGATCTGGATCATCACGGGTGCTATCTCATGATTCTTCTCGTCATAGGAATTTCTACAGAGCTAGCCCTTTTTCATGTTGGTTGTAGGCCTAACCTCCATGTAGGTCTTTCTTTAGCACTTATATCTGACACTAAGTAAGAATGGCCTGCCCAACACTTACATCTGACCTACTCGTCAGGCATGCCCAACATTCACATCTGATCATGTAGGAACCAATCCTATAATCATATCAGAAAGGCCCAGCACTCACATTCACCAGCATGATAAGAAATCAAACTACTATCATCTGTGAAATGGCTCAGCATTTACAACCACCAGCATGATAGGAACTCAAACTACTACCATCTATGAAAAGGCACATCACTTATAGTCACCAGCATGATAGGAACCCAAAATACTATCATCTATGGAAAGGCCACTACACTTACATCTGAGCACGTGGGAACACATCCCTCAGTCACATCAGAAAGGCTCTCAGTCCTAGACTGAGGATCCCTGGTACCTCACCAGGTAGCTCCATTCAAAGAATGGCAGTAGCCCTTATATCTGACACTAAGTTAGCATGGCTTAGCACTCATATTGACATGGGAGGAACCTAATCCTTTAGCCATGACATAATGGCTTCAGCCCTTACATTTGATCAAGTGGGAACACATCCCTTTGTCAAATCAGAATGGCCATGCACTCATATCTGATAATGTGAGAACAAATCTCACGGTCATATCAGAACGGCCCTCAGTCATAAACTGAGTTTTCCTGGTACCTCACCAGGAAGCTCCATTCCAAGAATGGCAATAGCCCTTATATCTGATCATGTAGGAACCAATCCTACAGTCATATCAGAATGGCTTAGTACTCACATCTATCATGGAAGGAACCAATCCTCTCACCATGATAGAATGGATCAGCCCTTACATCTGACCTGCTTGTCAAAATGGCTATGGATCTCAGCACTCATATCTGTCATGGAAGGAACCAATCCTCTCACCATGATAGAATGGCTCAACCCTTACATCTAACCATGGAAGGAACCAATCCTATCACCATGTCAGAATGGCTATGGGACTCATCACTTTCCCTTGGAGGAAACCTCGATCTGGAGAACACCAAGCTTCTCCCTGAAGTACTCGAACTTCACTCTAGCCAATGGCTTTGTCAATACATCATCTATCTGTTCCTCCGTCGCAACATACTAGAGCTTCATTGCTCCCTTCTACACCATATCCCTGATATAGTGATACTTGATCTCGATATGCTTCGACTTGTCATGGAGCACTGGATTCTCTGACAACTTCACGCAACTCTGGTTGTCACAATGTATACAAGTACCAACCAACTGGAGATCAAATAAATCAGACAGTAGCTTCCACAGCCATACTGCCTCACAACTAGCTGAACAAGCTGCGACATACTCTGCTTCAGCTATACTCAGTGCCACACAGGATCGCTTCCTACTAAACCAAGAGATCACACTTGATCCCATAATGAAGCAACATCTTGAAGTGATCTTCCTATTGATGGCACTGCCTGCCCAATCTAAATCAACATAACCCTCTAGGTTAATCTTTTGATTCGCATCGTACTTGAGCCCATAATCAACTATACCCTTCAGGTACCCCAGAATATGCTTTGCGGCAATCAAGTGAACATTTATCGGATTTGTCAAGAACTGGCTCAAGGTGTTCACAGCAAAGCAAATGTCTGGTCTCGTGTTCGTCAGGTACATCAATGACCCAATCATCTGATGATACATCGTAGCATCAACCGACTCTGATGAAGCATCATTCAAGAGCTTCAGGTTCGATGCCATAGGTGTGACCATAGTCTTGTAGTCCATCATCCCAAACCTCTTCAAGGTCTCTACTGCATACTTCCCTTGTCCAAGTAAGATTCCATCTGTACTCTACCACACCTCCATACCTAGAAAGTAATGCATCATACCCAAGTCCTTCATCTCGAACTCAACAACAAGCTTTCTCTTTGTATCAACAATCAACCCATCTGTACATGTCACAAATAGATCATATATATATAGTAGAAGCATCACTGGGTTGCTATCTTCAACCTTGTAGTAAAGGTTGGAATCTTGCTTTACTCTTGGTAAATCCTAGAGTCATCAGTAATCTATCCATCTTGTTGTACCATGTTGAATCTTAGAATATTCTGTAGTCACTCCCTCTGAAGCGGAGCATCATACTCCCTCTGTCTTCTATACTCTATGCACTGAAACATTCTGTATCGGAGTGACAAGTAGCTTCCTATGCTACTAATATTCTATGTAACCATATAGTGTATATACTTGCATCTTCAACCTTGTAGCAAAGGTTAAGATCTTCATCAAGCTCATCATGTATGTGTTTCAACTCTTACTGGCTGCAAATGTCTCTATGTAGTCTAGGCCTTCTTTTCGTGAGAATCCTTGTGCTACGAATGTTGCTTTGTATCCCACGATGTTTCCATCTACTACATGATGGAACTACAAACTTCTCTTCATGTGTCGATACTGCATCGTAGACATCATTCTTCTTGAACTGGTCTTCCCTTTCTTCTTGGTTACTTCTTCATAGCTTGAAGGTTCTGCATCAATGATGTAGCTGTATTCGTCATATTATTCTTCATCTTTGAACTATAGTCACTTTCTCTTCTGAACAAGTCTCATCCTTCTTTCCTTGTAGGCGATTATGTATGCAATCTTTCATACAAGTCAACTGCATTTGTATGGTTATAAACATTTCATAAGGAATATTTATACTGGCAAATTCTTATGCATAAATATATGATCATGCAACTACTTTAGCCAATACAACATTCATCCATATCTCACTGAAACTTTCTAGATGCCTTCCATCTCTACCAGGACAACATTGAGATTGTGCACTAATCCAATATGTTAGCAAAGAGGTTTCATTCTAGATAAGTAGCAATGGAGAGTTGTATAGCACCATGAGCTACTTACCCATCACATGCATATTAGTAGTATACTGTCATTAATGCAAACATCCTATCATGCATAATACATCAACTGTATATAAACAAATGCATAAAAAAACAATATCATGAAATGACAATTGAATACTTATCTTTATTTGTTTCATTGGTAGACTCCTTCTTGAGCCTTCAGCTTCATCGTCTTCTTTATTCATAATAACATCGTTTCTTATCCAAATGATAAGGTGGATGAGAGATTCTTCAAGAGTTGAGTTCGTCATATTCCTCATTGCTTGAGGGATCTTCTTTGGATGGTGAGAGCTTGATCTTCAATTGCTCCCATCTTCTCTTCTCTTTTTATGAATCAAGCTTCTTCTTCTTCTCAGAGTTTGCTGAAAGTAATCACTTCCTTCTGACACACATTCCTTGAATGAATGAATCCATGATCATGGGAGGCCATTCAAGGTGGCTATGACCTTCTACATTCTTCACTTCCTCTTTCACCTCTTCAAGTTGTTCTTTGATTTGAGAGACCCTTATGACTACATGGTCTCTGTATTTTGGATCTTCACATTCTTCAACTGGTTTCTTAAGGTCGTCTTCTGATGTATGTTCTTCCCTTCAAATATCTCGGTCAAGGAATCAAACATATTCGGTGTCTTTAGGGAAGACACTTGTGGTACAAGTTGATCCGTGACTGAATCAACCATGATCTTCTTGGCCTTGACCAAGTTCTTCTTGTCTCCCTCTAGAACTTGAACCTCTCTACTCATGTAGGTGTCCAATTCATTTTCTTCAGAGAGATCATATACTTCCATACTTGGAAGTTTTCAACTTCACCAAGCTTATCATCAAGCTGATGTGATAGATCACTTTGAAATGAGAACCTCAAATGAAAATAGCAAAGGATTAGATCTTACCGATTTGGGGTGTTCGTCCTGGTTCCAGAGCTAGCTGATCTAGGGTTTGTCATAGAAAACCTAATTTTCAAAACTTGGAATATTTCATATCTGATTGAATAGACAGATATATCTCTTTAAATGGAGCTGTCCAAAGTACTCATTTTCTAAAAACAGTGGAGGGAAGCTCCTAGAACAGGAAGCCATAGTTTTCCAATTTCTTCTGCAGAAATTCCTGTTACTAGTTTTGTGATATCGCCAAAATTACTACTCCTCTATGTCTGAAATTTCGTACTGAGGTAACCTCACATGTTACGGATCCAACACCATAGGTTTTATCAAAATTGGTTTCACCATTTTGGATTTATGATCCTTTTCCCAAGGCGACCTGTTACAGCACTGTTGAGAACAACAAAGTGGTACAGACTGCCACGTTTCACTGGTTCATCTTTTGAGTCTGAACTTTGGACCACAGAAATTAAAGTCCATTCCCTTTTTGGAACATCTTTAGGAATTCCATTTGGACCTCTGTATCCCAAGCTATAGCAATTCTCCGCCGGTGTCCTGTTTAGGGATGAATTCTGGAAGAGGTTGGAACCCTAACGTGGAGGGATCATAGCTCCCAAAATATAGCGAACATGAGGCTGATGTTTGGACACAGTCATCATCAGGATTTTAGGTTCTGCCCCTGCAATTTTCAGCTCCTAAACCTTTGTCAATCTTAGGATATAGAGAATGTACCAAAACTTATCATTTTTAGTATTTAGGGTTCTTCTAGCTCGGGGTCAAACTAGGGTTTGACTTTCCCAAAGTTTCACCCAACCAAATTTCTTGATCCAGGTTTGTAAACTTCTATTTTGATGAGGAGAAAAATCCTATGCTGGGCTCACTCAAAAATTTCTCTTATGTAGAAAGCCCTAATTTCCGCATCGAAAACTGAAAATGCTCGGAATTGAATTCCGCTTCGATAGAAAGATGCGCCCTTCAATGGAGAGTCAACCTAGCATATTTTTGCTAATGGATTGTGGAGAGAGACCCAAAAAGTAAGAAGCGCTAGATTCTATAGTTGCACAATGTCTTCTTCTTAGGTTAGCTCTGATTCCATGCTAGATTTTTATCATTCAAGCTAGCATTATGATCTTAGGATGTTTTAACTGAGAGAATAACAAGCACAACAATAAAACATAAGCACAACACAAGAGACAAGAGACACAAAGAATTTTCCTCGGGAAAACCATAAAGGAGAAAACCCCGCAACTTCCTCAGAGATAGAATCAAAACCAAAGGTAAAACTGGAAAACAATAAGATGATCTCCCGACAACAGTAGTCTCTCTCTCTCATACTGAGAGAGCTTCTCCTCTCTCACTCATGTGCCCCAATGAGTGAGTGTGAGTGTTACAAGTGAGATAAATAGAGAGGATCACTCTCTATTTATATTCTTTCATTCACTTGAAGTGTACTCCAACATGTCGGCCTCACTTAACAATTACTTACTAGAGCCGACATCTCTAGGAGTGTCTAATAACCCTAGTGCCCCACCACTTGTGGGGACTTTGCCTCCTCCGACCAATAGGAGGGTAACACAATGGTGGGGACTATTGCCCCGACTTATAATGAATCACCTAGGGTCGAATTCACTAGGATAGTTTAATAAACCAAGGGCCCCACAACTGTGGGGACTTCATGCTCCCCAGCCCTTAAACCCTCTATTGCCAAGTAGAAACTCTGCAGATGATCATCCACTAGGATATTCTCATTGGGGTCAAATTTAGGCAGCAATTTTCAAAGGATTGGGGTAAGTCATGTAATGGAGGTGTTAGATTTAGAGGTGATCTGTCTCTCCATGCAGGTGGTGGATTTGGTGGGTTGGGGGGTTGGTTTGCATTTACGCCAGCCATGAGTCGGGGTGGAGAGTGAGGGGGTGAACCAACAAGAGTTTGAGCAGGAGAAATGCAAGGGGTATTTGGGCCTTCTCGGTTCAAAGGTAATTCAACCTCCTGCAGAGCAGTCTCTACAAGTTCTTCCCAGTCTCCAACCAACACTGAATCTTCTTCTATAGGACGATCTTTCTTCTTGTATTCTCTTCTAGGTAAGTCAGGGATAATTGGAAACCCTCCAAGCTTCTTTACATATGCCCGAGTGTGTCTTCTTAGGTCGTTAACCACTTCGTTACCAACAACATATAGATGTTCTCTGTTTTCTTCCAGGATTGGATTATGGAACCCACTTCTTTCGGAACTGTCACCTGTGGAAAATTCTCGGGAAAACGGGTTTCCTCGACCAGCCATGCACTGGCGGCCCTCCTTCTAGCGCCAAAAACTGTTGGGGCCTGGAAATTCGTAGGTGACAACAGTAAGGGATTCACCCCAATCAACGTTCCCAACTAGCCCGTTGACTGTTTGGTATAGGGAATCCGTCTGGTTTGCGGTCCGGCTACTGTAGGTCAAACAACAAAACAAAGGTTTTACCGGTTGCGGCCCGGTCCACCGAGTTTTTTTTTTGTAATTTTTTGACTTAATGTATGATATGCAAGTGCCTAACTAACAATGCAGGGTGCTAAATATGCAAAGAACAGTCACAATGTGATGCACAGGTTCTTACCTCTCATCTTAAGGTTCACAAGCACCTAAAACACATACAACATAACACAAAGTAAACTAACAACCTAAACTATCCCTAGGGAGTAGAATTATCATTCATTGGTGAGTAATACATTTTGTACATGCATTTTGAAGAGTTACAGATAGCTGATACTTCATTCAAGACACATGAACAATTACAGATATTTAAACAACCAGATAGCCGATTATTTTATGAACAACATTTATTACTCACAGTGGAAGACATCCCCAAAAATACTGAAGAACACTCAATAAGGACATAGGTCCATGAAGTTAAATAATCTCATAGTAAATGAAACATGGCTGAAAACGAAGTAGTTCCTCTTCAACATTATTCATTGAGTCGCATTAATACATTCCACATTTCACTCTCTCCAACAGGAAAAATTGTGGTTTCCTTTGCAAGATGAAGTAGTTCCTCTTACCAGTAAACATTTACAAAATTTTCCAGGGAAAAAGCCCCATCTCATTCCTACTTTCAAATATTTAAACTATAATTCCAGAGCGTTTCGTTTTCCCCAGATGCATGATCTTTCATTTCCTCTAACGCTTCGCATTCCTTGTCCGTATGTAATCATGGACCACTTGGTAACTGATGACTTCTTGGGCTCGCGCCGTTATAGCTCCGGGTTTTGTCTTCTGCTCCCCTGGTTCTCCTGGCAATCCCTCCGGTTTCAGTTATATTCTTGCCAAACGGTCCGTCTTTATCAGCACCATGGTAGAGTACTTAATCTCCTCAAACCCGCCTGCCATCAATCAACCAACATCATTCAAAACATCAAATATTATCGATTAAAGGACTATTCCACAAGGAAATGGCAAGGCGCACCATCTACGGGCTTGGCAAACCTAGCCTACGGCAGTCAACAGGAAACACATTGGCGGGAAAACTTAAAATCGGCAATCGGGAGGAAAAAACATTGGAGGCCAAGGGGCTTTCCCAGCCACAACGGCGGAAGAAACCCAAATCACGGACAAGCGACACGTGTGCGAGAGAGGCTTTAATCAGAAGTCAGAAGGATTTGAACTTCTACATGAGCACCTAGCCATTTCTAGACCTAAGTTGCATGTGGGACAGGGACAAAACCCCTGTGTACACAGCTTACAAGCTATTATGGGCACATAAATATTACAGTCATTATAAAGAAATTTGTGAACATTTTACTATGCCATTGTATACATTGATTTTCTTGAAAGAATGCAATTGTATGTCTGAGGAAGCATTGAAAGTCATTGAGGAGTAAGCAAATTACTACTTGAATGATGAAGGGGTGCATATTAGGTTGTATGGTTTCTCTAGGGCACCTTCTTTGCTTCCCAAATATGCCACTGATTATGTGGTGCACAAAGAAGCAGTCAAGCAGTTTTACTTAGATGGTATAGGGAGTTTCCTTTTTGAACACAAGAAGGCATCCTATCCTCCCATACCTTTCAAGTTGGGCAACTATAAATTTGCAAAGGTTAAATTAACTGCAGATTTTGTACAAGAACTGGAGCATTTTCACTTTGGAGAGATGAATTTCCATAGAAATGATTCTCAGAACAAAGTTGCGGAACATTGCAAAGAGGCCAATGTGCATTTTGAATATACAAACCGTTGGGATAAGGATGAATAAATTTTCAGAAATGCAGAAAATATGTCTGCATTGAAAAGAAGATTTAAAAAGAATATCACCACTAAAGGTGGTAAGGGCCAAACTGAACAGAAGAAAGTTGATGAAGAGGAGGTCAGGAAAAGAGAAGAAGATGCTATGAGACTAGCACAAGAGGCCAAGAGTTGGCTTAGGAGTGAAGAAGAAGAAAGGAAGAAAGTTGAACAAGAAGCAACAAAGAATGCAGAGGAAGCTGCAAAGAAGGAAGAAGAAGAAAGAAAAAAGAAAGAGGATGAAGAGATAAAGAAGAAGGAGGCTGAAAGTTTGAAGCTGACAAGGTCCAAACAGATCAACAAACTTCTGACCCTGTAGAAACTTAAGAAGTACAAGATCAGGATTTCCTTGACTCTCAAGAACTTGCTGCAACTGCTGGCAGCAATTTAGGGCAGGTTGTTGTTTCTGAATGAAAGATGATACCTTTTGAAGAGAAGAAAGGGGAAGAAGTCCTAGATTTCAGTACCATTTTTTATGACAGAGAAAAGAAGAGGATTGTGAAAAGGATTGAGAAGAAGGTTGAAACAGGTGGACAATTAGGGATGATGGGCACCAATAAAACCTTGGTACATGGGACAGACAAGGACCCAAGACTGACAATCCGACCTGGAGCAGCATTGATCCATGCCACTAAAGATAATGTAGATCGAATAATGACAGACCTTGAGCAATCAAGGATAAATGCTGCCCAATTAAAGGACACTTTGAGAAAGGAAAGGGACGAAGGAAACAAATTAAAGAGAAAGTTTGAAGACATGCGAAATGAAATGAAGTCTTTAAAATTAGAGCTTCAGTCCCTCCAAGTAGACAAGATGTATTTGGAAGTTTCCATTGAAAAGACAAGAAGAGATGCTTAGGATAACCTAGCAAAATCGCAGCAGGAATATCAGGGGCTAAAGATAGAAATGGATGGACTAAAAACAACATATGAAAACCTTAATGCAGAAAGAGACCAACTGCAAAGCAAAGTTGGGGAGCTGGAAACAAAAAGGGCTACCATGGAGGAGACAAAAAAATAATTTTGGGTGCAAGCAGCAGAGTTTAAAGGACAAATTTCTTTACTAGAAGCATCATTGAAAGAGGACAAGGAACAACAAACCAATATTCATCCTTTTAAAGAGCATATCCTAACACAAAGACGTAGAATGCACCAGCTGCAGGTGTCCATAGAAGAAGAAAGATGCAGAGTCTTGTAGGTAGATAATATATTAGAAGAAATTTTAGAGACTACCTCGTATTTTGTAGATAGGTCTCAGGACATTTTGGAAGTCCTGACTAGATGAATAAGAAGGATGGAGCCCAATGAAGAGATTCTTGCAGACTTTCCAGCCAAAGATCAACAAAGCCTAAAGCAGGATTATGACTTGTTGGAGTTTGCAATAAACACAGCGGAAGAGTTCAAGAAGGCTATAAAGAAGACAAGAGGAGCTTGCACCAAGTATTGCAGAAGGGTGCTGATCACTTACAACCATTGCCAGTTGGCTGCTAAACAAATATTAGATGCATTTCCAAAACATGAGTTGTTCACAGGAATGTTGGAGAGCAGATATCAGGAGGATGAGTAGAGTATTTAGCAAGTCAAGGTCCTGGATGAACATATCTTGAAAGATGAAGTGGCTCATTTAGCATTCAGTGTACAATTACTTGAGGATCAATTACGCCTAAGCTCAGCAAGAATTGAAGTGATTAAAAATCAGGCTGCAAAGTTTGAAATCAACATTCGTTTTCTCGAGCCTTCCGAATTTGAGAGCATAGCATCATAAGCCCAAGCATGGAAAAAGCTCCTTAATAATCAAGTAGGGCCCTGTTGGGGCCTGGGAATTCACAGGAGACAACAGTAAGGGATTCACCCCAATCAACATTCCCAACTAGCCCGTTGACTGTTTGGTATAGGGAATCCATCCAGTTTACGGTCCGGCTACCGTAGGTCAAACAACAAAACAAAGGTTTTACCGGTTGCGGCCCGGTCCACCGAGTTTTTTTTTTGTTGTAATTTTTTGACTTAATGTATGATATGCAAGTGCCTAAATAACAATGTAGGGTGCTAAAGATGCAAAGAACAGTCACAATGTGATGCACAGGTTCTTACCTCTCGTCTTAAGGTTCACAAGCACCTAAAACACATACAACATAACACAAAGTAAACTAACAAACTAAACTATCCCTAGGGAGCAGAATTATCATTCATTGGTGAGTAATACATTTTGTACGTGCATTCTGAAGAGTTACAGATAGCTGATACTTAATTCAAGACACATGAACAATTACAGATATTTAAACAACCAGATAGCCGATTATTTTATGAACAACATTTATTACTCACAGTGGAAGACATCCCAAAAAAATACTGAAGAACACTTAACAAGGACATAGGTCCAGGAAGTTAAATACTCTCACAGTAAATGAAACATGGCTGAAAACAAAGTAGTTCCTCTTCAACATTATTCATTGAGTCGCATTGATACATTCCACATTTTACTCTCTCCAACAGGAAAAATTGTAGTTTCCTTTGCAAGACGAAGTAGTTCCTCTTACCAGTAAAAATTTACAAAATTTTCCAGGGAAAAAGCCCCATCTCATTCCTACTTTAAAATATTTAAACTATAATTCCAGAGCGTTTCATTTTCCCCAGAATCATGATCTTTCATTTCCTCTAACACTTCGCATTCCTTGTCTGTATGTAATCATGGACCACTTGGTAACTGATGACTTCTTGGGCTCGCGCCATTATAGCTCCGGGTTTTGTCTTCTACTCCCCTGGTTCTCCTGGAGATCCCTCCGGTTTCAGTTATATTCTTGCCAAACGGTCTGTCTTTCTCAGCACCATGGTAGAGTACTTAATCTCCTCAAACCCGCCTGCCATCAATCGACCAACATCATTCAAAACAACAAATATTATTGATTAAATGACTATTCCACAAGGAAATGGCGAGGCGCACCATCTATGGGCTTGACAAACCTAGCCTACGGTAGTCAACGGGAAACACATTGGCGGGAAAACTTAAAATCGGCAATTGGGAGGAAAAAACATCGGAGGCCAAGGGGCTTTCCCAGCCGCAACGGCGGAAGAAACCCAAATCATGGACAAGCAACACACGTGCGAGAGAGGCTTTAATCGAAAGTCGGAAGGATTTGAACTTCGGAAACCAAAAGAATTGGAGAGCCGCAACGGAGGAAAAGAGAAAACTAAAGCCATGCGATGTAAGTCGAACGTCGGACGGATTTGCGTTTCGGAAGACAAAAGGCTTTTCCATCCGCAACGGCAGACGAGACACGACTTCATGCTCGCGACCAAACAGGTTAAAATGCATCGGCCATTGGCGCTTTCACACTTCAGAAGCTATATTGCTTTAGGAGCTGCAACGGCGGACGAGACACGGTTCGAACTTCCGATCAAAACAACGAAAAAACTAAGTGCTTCAGTCAACTTCAAACATCCAACAATTGTGACCTCAGTAGAGACAACTGGTTTGATCAATAAACAAAACAATCTTAATAGCTAGGGCTCGCCATAAACTTCAGTGCAATAAAAAACCAGACCTTGGTCAAGAGTCAAGATTTGTAGTCATTTAAAGATTGAAACACATGCCAACAACTCCAAGGATTCAAAGATTAAAACAAAATCATGAGGAGGGGTCCCGAATTTAAGAAAATTTGGGAGAAAAGTTGCAGCTGCAATAGGCCCTCTACTTAAAGTGCTTTATTAGTTTGTTTAAATGTAATATATTGTAAATTGTATGAGCACTCAATATAATACAATTTTGGGAGATGAAACATTGGGGAATCGCAGGAGTCATTTGGGGCAACCCAAAATTTTTTCCTTTTGTATAATTATAAGGGAGTTAGATAGAGAAAGGACTTTTTCCCAGTTAGACTTGTGAGAACACATTGTAATAGGAACTATTTCTTTTTACAATAGATAATTACAATTTTGCCCATTGGAGAAAGCTTTGGTGGAATGTTCAAATGTTGTGCAATGGATGTTGCTGAAGGGGAACTATTTTGTTTTCATATTTTATTCATTAACTGTGAGATCATTCTAACTTGTTGAACCTATGTTCTTGTATGAATGTTCTCTGGTTTATTTTATGATAATTTCCACTATGAGTAATGAATGTTTTCACAAACAATGAGCTATATTGTTGTTCATCTATCTATTCATGTTTATGTGTTTTGAAATAAGAATAGATAACTGTGATTTCTATTAATACATGAACAGCAATACATTACTCACTCAATGATAATCTCGCTCCCTAGGGATATCTTAGTTAGTTAGTTAGTTTTATTTCTGGATGTGTGTGATTTAGATGCGAGAGAGTTTAAGACGAGAGGTAAGAACCTGCGCATCACATTGTGATTGCTCCTCATATTCTTGATCAATGTGCATTTTTAGATAGGCACTTGAATATCACACTTAAAGCTAAAAAATACAAAAATATACACGGTGGATCGGGCCGCAACTGGTAAAACCTTTTGTTTTTGTTACCTGACCTACGGTAGCCAGACCGTAAACCAGATGGATTCCCAATACTAAACAATCATGGGCTAGTTGGGAATGTTGACTGGGGATAATCCCTTGCTGTTGTTTCCTGCGATTCTCCAGGCCTCAACAAGTGTGTAAGATACATCAAACTCCCAACTAGTTGTCTGCACAATGAGTTGTCCACCAATGCAGATGCACCAAAATCACCTAGTTTTATTCCTAAAAGGAATGGGCACTTGGTTGCCTTAAATTAATACATTTTGAACTTGAATAATAGGTATACATCATAATTTGGTTGGACAACCCTTATCCCTGCTTCATATTTCTCAATCTCTAATACAATAAATTGCCTCAACAATCCAAGGTCATTCATGGAGAATTAATTGTGTAAAGAATACTTATTTGATCCAATTTCTTTAGTGCCGATACTTGTAATAAAAAGGTCATTAAAATAAAAATCTGTGACCTTCAATAATTCATCAAAATTCTGCAATTACATGTTAGGATCATATTTACATCTTTCAAATCCAAGCGATAGAAGAAAATTGTCCATCTTTAACCATAGAGAGACTTCTTTAACCTGCATGCAACTGAAGGATCATGAATTAAACCTTAATAATTATTCATATACATATACCCTTGAATTTCATCATGAATAACTGCACTCTTAACATCCATGTGGTGAACCTCCTAGCGCTTAGATGCAACAATGGCAAAAACTAGCCTGATAGAGTCCATCTTTGCAACAGGTGAAAATGTATATGTATAGTCCACTCCTTGGAATTCAGAGAATCCTTTATAAAAAAACATAGAATTATACATGATATTTTAACCATAAACAAACACTTTTCTCCTATGTACCCACTTGCATTTCCGTATTTTACTCTTGGAGGGCAAGGGAACCAATTCCCAAGTCTCATTGTCAGGTGCAATGATTTGAGCTCTTCTTGCATGGATATTTTCAATATTGGATTGAGTGATGAATCTTGATATGTTTGAGGTTCATATACAACCATAATTAAGCATCTAGCAGCAATATTCAATTCACAAGTAGAGTAGGAATTGTGAAATTGAGATCTAGTCTTCCTAGAATCTAGTGGATCACCAGCTAGATCCCCAACTACTTCAATGGTTTTCTCAGCCCACTTTGGACGAATGGGTGAGTCATGATATGAATGCATGTCATAATAATCATCATCAATATCACAATCATAAAAATAATAGAATTATTCATCACTTACATCATCATGGGTTGGAGAATGTGAGCATTCCCCATGAGCTAGTTCTGTCTCTTGCATGAGGTATTCTTTGAACTGTACACTCCTTTCGATGAATGTTTTTTGAGATGAGGGATCAAATATATTGTATCCCTTTGCATATTCAGAATATCCAACCATAATGGACTCCTTTCTTTGAGCTTGCAAGGCCTTTCTCTTCTCGGGAGGGATCCTATCCCAAGCGTTTGATACAAAAACCCTGAAATGAGAAACATTGGGCTTGTGGACACTCCAAGCCTCATGTCGAGTTTTTCCATCCAAATATTTGTGAGGAGATCTAATTTGGAAATATGCATCACAGTTAATTGCTTCAAACCATATATTAGGATTCAAATCCTTTGCTTCCAGCATATAGGTTTCCATCTCCTTGAGAGGCCCGTTCTTGCACTCTGCAACACCATTTTGCTGTGGTGTGTATGGAACCGAATGCTGCATTTGGATGCCACATTATTCACAAATATGCTGAAAAATATTGCTTACATAATCATTTCCATTTAAATTCCTAAGGACCTTTATCTTATTCCCACATGCATTCTCAACCAAGGATTTAAAAACTTTGAGAGTCTCAAAAACTTCAGATTTTAGTTTGATAAAATATACCTAGCAGGTGACCTTGAGAAATAATATATGAAGGTCAACACATACCTTGAATTACCATAAGAGGGTGTGGAAAGAGGCCCTATGAGATATGAATGAACCAAATCAAGCACTTGGGCATCCCTCCTTGGCTTTCCTTTCTCATGTCTACGCTCAACATGCTTTCCCACTACACATCCTTTGCATGTGCCATTGGAGAACTTGATATAAGGAATCCCTTCCACCATGATTTCTTTTCTCAACGACTGAAGGTACTTGTAGCTGAGATGACCATATATCTCATGCCACAAATTTCTTGTCTCATTGGCATGTGACATAAGCACATTCCCTTGAGAGTAGGGGATGAAGTGAGAGAATTTGTACACTCTCGAATCATGGTTAGCAAAACCCACTGCCACAACTTGGCCTGTAGAGATTTATGATATCTCCATTGCATTTGGAGTAAATTTTAATCTCTTGGCTTCACTAGTGTGTGTCATATGATATACTAAGAGTAGATTTTCTGCTAGATCATCCACAAACAACACATTGTTGAAGTACCCATCTTCAAGATCATCCTACCAATCCCTTTGGATTTGATTTATGAATCATCACCCATAGGAATGAATGGACCACTATAAGGATGCAGGTCTAAGAAGGAATATTGCATGGAGGCCATGTGCCTTGAGGCACCTAAACCTATGATGAAGGAAGAATATCTTGAAGAACCTGCAACCAAGGCATGTCACCTCTCTTTGTTGTCTAAGTTTGAACCTCCCTCTTTCTTCCTTTCTCCTTCTGGAAATGGGATGTTCTTATTCTCAAGAAGTTGCACCATCATGTAAATGGCTCTTTTGGATCAGCTGTTTGTGAAGATGAGATATCATAGATCTCATAAAATTCTCGAGCAATCAGAGAAGGAGTCACTGCAAGGAGACTTTCAACAATTGGAATTGATTGAGTTGAAGATTCCGCTTCTTCTTCATCTTGAACAACTTCATCTGAGAGAATAGAAGCTGAGAATTTTGAAGGAATAACTCTTGTGGTGCTCGGTGCGCTCTCCAAATTTCTAGAATGATCCTCATTGTGCTTGTTATGGAGAGAAACTTCCTATGGCTTGGGGGTACCACAACAGATAGTATGACACCATAAATAAATCCTTTCCAATATGCAAGAGAAATAAAAACATCTAACACTGAGGGATATGAATCGTACCTTGTTTCGGATGGTTGAAGTAGATCCCCATTGAGATTTTCCAACACACTTGCATTCACAATTTTCTCTCAACAACATCAAACAAGACAAGCATTATATATATATTAATGTGTTAGAGCTACTCTAGCATATATAATCAACCATGTATAAGCAAATAAATACATCCATGGATACAATATTCATATTTATGCACATTTATTGGATAGGAAATGGATATTTCTATTAATAAATCAAAGATACAATAGTGACAAAATTTGTTGGCACTTCTGCAAACCAGAGAAACCAAGTCCTCCACTTGGGCCTCCACCACTTAAATCCTCCATCTCTCAATGGAAAGCTCACAAAGTAAAGGCAATATTGGGAAGAGAAGCACTATGTGCTCCAAAGGGACAAAGGGATGCAGACTCAATCATAGGCAAATGAGGAAACAATGGACTATAGTTTCCTTACTCTTTAATTTCTTCTCCCTCAATGTATCAAGATGCTCAATATGTAACACTCCAAAAAGGTAATGGAGGGTCGAGTCTGAGCATTCTTAAGGCATATGGAAGGCCAAGAGTCAAGTTATTTAGAATACTATGAGGAAAACTCCAAAAATATTTGACTTCATGCACACTTCCTGATGTACGTGGGTTTGAGCTTAAAATCTGCATATACATGTGAGTATAGCTTCATAATTCATGTATAAGCTATGTCAGAAGGTTCGGGTTCGGCGACCTTCAGGTTCGATTCGGGTTCAAATTTTTCGATGAGGTTTGAATGAGGCTCGACATAGGTTCGTCTAGATACATTTTTCAATATATATATATATATATATATGTATAAACATAATGTTTATATATACATTATGTTTATATATATATATTCCAATTTCCAAATATAAAATTTACATATTAATATAATTTAATAAACATTATAAGCACCTTCAATTCGCATAGATATATATTAAAAATATTTACCACGTATAAGTTATAATATTTTAACCTAACACCTCAACACTAAAACGGTTCAGAAGCTACAGCCTCTCAAATGTGTGAGATAGCTATGGTCATTCTCGTTGTTTCCGGAAGCATTGGCATTGGCTCACTACAGATGTGTGGTAATGATACACGGACCCTCAGTCTCTACTCTCATTGTTTCTAAAAAGAAAGAGGCTCGAAATAGATAGAAAGACACGACTTCCAGAAGTGGAGACCCTGCATGAGGGATGAGACCAGCTGAGAGAGAATAGATTTGAGGGAAGAATCGGTTACAGGCGAACCTCACAGCCAAAAATGGCAAATTCCAAACCCGTGTATACTTGGAGAATTCTAAAGTGACGTATAGCTGGCGAATTCGAAACTGACGTATAGCTGGTGAATTTAATGCTGAACCTTAATGAATTCCAAATTTTTTTGAGGTTCGCTGAATTTCAAACCTCAAGGTTTGAATTCAACGAACCTTGTGACATAGTGTATAGGTATAAACAAGTTGTTTTTTTGGGGATAATATTGGAACATCAAAGTATAATATAGGTAAATGGGGTCCAAAGAGTCTGTAGAGGGACATGGAAGGGCATAAAGGTGTGATCTACCAAGTGTGGTAAAATCAGTTATAACAGATTCCCCCTAATGTGTGAGGTCAGAGGGGTAACATGATGGCCGAAATACATTATATAATCCATCCCGGAAGTGGAGTAATGAAGACCCAGGTGGAAGAACCAACCACTCATCAGTACAATACAATGATCAATCTCTGCATGTGACTGCAAATACATATAGTAGTCTTGGATACATATGAGTACAATGTCCATGAATATGCATGATATACAAATGTCATGTTTGGTCATCGCCACATACAATCTACAATGAATCGATATCTCCATAATGGATGAAGATGTCTGATAAACACTGGAATATGATCATGAGAGCTAACATCTCATGAATACTGGCACGATCAAGGAGGTAGAATATATGGAAAGCCACCAAGATGGAAGGTATTCTACATAAACCACTACGAGTACATGTCCTACCATGTGAATAAAGGTGTCGAGGTCGAATATGGTAGTCCATCATCCAGTTACTGGTCATTGATGTATACTGTTAATAGACACGAGATAACCCACAGATAATGAAAATGGGAATCAAGGTACACAGTGCAATCTAACAAGTGTGAATAGATGTGTTGAGGTTGAACAATTGAAATAATCCATCAATCAGGGGACATTGATGTATTCCCAAAATTGTTGATGGAGAGAGAACCTACCACTGATGACTATAAGTCTCAAGGCACTCAAATGACTCTAGACTCCTATTCTAGAATAAATGATCTGAAGTCGATGGAATGGAATCCTATGGAAGGATGGAATTAAGGAATCCCCCATCAACCAACACGAGGTACTCAACAATGTTGTATAATGTGGAAGAACTCAAACAAGATGTGCACGAACTAGTAATTGTACTGAGAATTGCCAACATGCAAAGTCAAGGTAACCGAGGAATGGTTGACTCAGGATTCAACTTCCTTCGAACAAGAGCATAAGGTGAAAGGTGAATGAAGGTAGGAATCATGGACTCGATATGCAAACTGGGACATCTCTGTGACACAGGAGGCATCAATAGAGGCTCCATAGGGACTAGAAGCATAACTAATCAGCGGAGATAAACTCATAGCAACGAGTACAACTCCTAAAGTCAAACTAATAACCCAACCAGCGGATGTGATATATAGTGATTTGTTCGAAAGCAACATGACTCGACTGTTGTCAAAGATAATATCATTTCCCTTCTATTTTTTAATTTTTTTGGACATTTTCAGAGGTTGACAATATTGAAAAAGAATAAAAGTGCTTTATAGTACATAGTTAGGAGGAGATGAGTGTCGTGGACAAGAAAAATAATTCCAAAGAGTAGAAAATACCTATGTTCAATGCAAGGATGCATGTGTAGGATAAGGACACTTAGGGGAAGGTGTCCTCTTGGTAAAGGGTGATCAAGATGCAAAGGATATGTAAAAAGGATTTGCTTGGCTGGAATTGAGACAAGCTCAGGCTACATGGCTTATAACTCTGAAGCAGAAAGCTGACATAAAGCTCAATAAAGTAAGAAAAACTTATGAAATGCAATTACAACTTGATATTCAAGGGATTCCCTATGGGGAATGACCAACATAAATTTCAAGAGGAGTATGAAGCTCTTGCTCAAGCCTACATGGTGGGAATACAAGGGACTCCCAAAACCTAAATCAGAAATCTCAGCATGGGTACCAAATGAAAAATAGGAACTAACTAGGGCACGCATGTTTGGGAAGGCTCTACCATCCACATAATATCACTTCTAACAACAACATTAAGGTTCTGTGACATCATGGAATGGGTTCGTACCTAAGGTTAAGATGAAACAGTCATAAGGCCATGCAAAATGCAAGCAGATGTGAAATCCTAACCTACATGCCAGTTCAGACATTATACTTGTGATAATTATGAACGGATCGAAGATTCAGTCAAAACACGCTCAAATTGCTCCCCTACAACACAACATTAGGCCAAGTGGTCCAAAAATGGTAAAAAATAGTCCAAACCATAGAAAAGTGGGTAAAAATTCTAATTTTTTTTCTATAAAATAGTAAAAAAAATATTTTCACCATACCATTTGGAAATTTACCCAACATAGTGTTTTTGAACCAAAGACTTGAGAAGCTAATTCTGGGAGCCTCGGTCCACGGAATCACACACTGTCTAGATTAAAAAGATTATCATGCCAGTATCATTCATTTTCATGTTTTTATTTTGATTTTTAGTGGTCAATTTTTTATTTTATTCCATCCCAAAATAAGCGTTTTCATCCCACGTGTAAATCAACTGATTTTCCATGTATAGGGCTCGACAGATGCAGAAAAAACCTCGATACCCGCGTATGTATGCCACTATTTTGAACACAACCACATATAGGCATGTTTGACAAGTTCAAGGGAAAAAACTAATGAAACTTAGAAATTCTTGTGCAGGATGGTTCTTGAGTGGAGAGAACGTGAGAATGAGAATGTTGACAGGGATGTGCAAGCTGATTTAATGGCTCAAAAAGCTTTGAGGGCTTGTGGTTTGTACAAATTCTAGCGTCTTGGTAGCTTGAGGGGAAAACCACGACTACTCTAAATGTTGGTAGACTATTGGGACCTTGATACAAAGACATTCCAGCTGGACGAGATGCCCCTCAGCCTTGAGGTTGAGGATATCTATTTCATTACAGGACTCTCCCACAAAGGGGAAGTAGTGAACCTACGAGCTCGTGGGGTAGGAGGCAGCCTCACCATAGAGAAATACATTGTTGTTTACTGCCTTCCATATATGAAAAAGGTTGGGAGCCAAATCCCAATGAACTTGATCCAGAACCTAGAGATAAAGGCCATACGGTTGACACTTAGAAGGATTACGAGGTTGGAATCCCTCCACCAGGATTCTATGCTGTTGGTGTTCTATGTGGTTGAGTTTATGCAGCCTACCCTTTACAATTGGAGCACCTCGCTGCTCAGCAACATGAAACAACAACTGACAAACTGCAAGATGGACAGGGTAAGAAACTTTGGCTTTGAAAGTATCTTGAGTACTTTATTCTTTTAGCGTGTGTCGGGGATAAGCCCAAGAGTTGATATTACCCCTCACGGTGCTCAGGATCCAGGTCAGCTACGTTGGGCAAATTTCATGTGGAGACTAGGAGGGGAACGAGTGGCCAACCCCTACCCAACAAATTTATTTCTCTGGTGGTGTAATAAAATTATTGCCATAGATGACTACCCCTATGAGGGGATAGAATTATGTGGAGAACCTAATATGCCCCTCCCACCAGGATCTACATATGGAGAGATACGTAACAATCCCAACTCAAACTTTTTTTTTTGAATTATTAATTTTTTTTGTGTTTTTTGATATATGGAATCAAAAATACATGTTTTTGGTGTGATGAAATATAGTGATACTTGGTCACATACATGCAAATGTGGGTCCCAGATGGCCTAATTGTTTCCCTCGTTATCAATGGATGGAGAGAGGTGACGACATTGTAGGTGTGAATGCGGAGCGTACGCTCCAAAACATCCATACTAAATTCATTAGGTTGACACACAGAGTACCCATGGCACAAGTTGAGGACTTTCCTGAGGCCATGTAGCGACAGGTGGTGGGAGTACCATGAGCATGGGTTCATTTATATCGATGGATAGCTAGAGTTGTCATGTGTTATCATGACCAATACCCTCCACAGGATTAAAATCCTAGATATATTGTTTTTTGTTATGACGACCGTGTAGTATATTTTGGTGGCTCGGAAGCCCCATTTTTGTATATGACATTATGTATTATGACACCAGATTTTTGGACTTACATTTTAATAAAAAAATACTTATGATGATCGGTTATTTTATTTACATGTGTAAATGTTTTTGTGAATTCTTTATCGTCTATGAAACAAATGCCAATATAGTACATAATTTTCATATGAATCAACAACTTGATTAAAATTTATTGTAATATGGATGTATGTTATGTTCTCAAATTTCCATTCTAGCACCCTTAATCACAAGAACCTTCGTAACAAAGTTGGATCCCTATTATGAACAAGCCATTTAACTGTGATACCACTAATTGCGAATCAAGACGTACCTTAAGAGAGTGAATACCATGAGAGATAGCGCCATCACGTAATAACTCAATCACGACACTATACTTAGCAATATTGTTCGATGAAGGTTGTAGATAGATAACTCCCGAAGACAATACCTGACCTCTAGGAGTATAAATCACCCAAGCAGCTGAAGCTCAGTTTTGAGTGTGGTGGCTAGCACCATCAGGGGATCCTACATAAATCGAGGACTCTATCAACATCTGCCACAACAAAAGGAAGAAAGTCAACAAACTCAATCACCATAAGAAGACCAAAACTAAGCTATGCAAATGTACAATAATATACAAAATATCAGCCTCGAATGAGAATTGTGCATATTATTTTTTAAGATAGAGCCCATTTCTAGGCTCCGCCAAGGCTTTACCTTCATAATCGACTAAATCATAGGAACCTTTTTCTAATACTCGCTTGACCATGCAAGGCCCATACCGCATAGGGTTAAACTTTCCTTCCCCCAACGGTTCCTTATCTTTATCCCACAAAAGGACCAATTCACCTTCACTAAAACTCCAAGGACGGACAAAATTATCGTATTGGACCTTAACGCGATGGTTATTAATCTCAAGAGCCACCAAAGCATCCTGACGATGATCATCAAGTTGCTCCAAGTGGACCAAACGCTCTTCCAATGCAGAAGTCTCTGGTAAAATATCTACGACCAGCTTTAGAGAAGGGATTTCACACTCAACTGGTAAGATCGAATCCACCTCATGCACAAGCTGATATGGAGAAAAACCGGTGGCAGTCTTGACAACGATTCTATAAGCCCACACAGCAGGATATGACATGATATGCCAACTAGTCTTTCTTTGTGAGATGTTTCGTTGGAGAATGGAATTAAGTGATTTATTCACTGCTTCAACTTGTCCATTCGCTTGAGGATAGTAAGAAGAGGAATGCTCTTGCTTATACCCTAAATTTAAAGACAACTTAGCCATTATCTTATTTTGGAAGTGTCTACCATGGTCAGTGACAAGCTCCTTCCGGATACCAAACCGAGTGATAATCTGATTGAATATGAAGTGTACGGTTGTCTCATTGTCGGCTTTAATAGTGGGCATAGCCTCTACCCATTTTGTGAAATAGTCAACAATCACTATAATGTGATGGTGCCCCCCAGCTGAAGCTAGGATGCAATCCATAAAACTTACCCCACACTTAGTGAAGGGACCGACGGTGATAACCATATGCAAAGGGGCAGGATGTGAACGCATGTTCCGTGCAAACACCTGGAAAGGGTGGCACCATTTGCACGCATTAACACAATATTTAAATATGGACAACCAAAAATATCCCATTCTCAAAACATTTTGAGCTATAGAAAGAAAAAATAAATGAAAACCACATGCCCCTCTGTGGCAATCATTCAGCACAACCTCGGCCTCTTCGTGAGTTACGACGATACAAAGTGTTATCCACAATGAGGTAATTATTCTCTACATGACGTAGTCGTTGACGCTCATCTCATGAGAGGTGAGAAGGAACCTTCAAGTTTTTTAAGTAAACAATAATGTCCCCATACCATGGGTTTGCAGTCGAAATGAGAAAAATGTTCTCATCAACGAAAGAGTCCTCATGAACCTCTCCCTCATCCAAACTAGGAAAATTAGATATGAGATCAACAAAAATTAATGACTTCTTTGACTTTGTCGAAACAAACTCAAGATAAAATTCTTACAAAATCACAATCTATTTATTGTAATTTCCCCCTATCATCCTTTTGGTGAGGACGAACTAGAATGGATTAATGTGATCCACAACAAAATTTTGGCGAAGAAGGATATAATGCCTCAAACGTTGGACCACATGGACAATAGCTAAGGATAACTTCTCGACATGAGTATAATGAAGCTCCACATCAATAAGGTTTCGGATAATATAATAGATGACATGCTCATGAAGCTCCTCATCCTCTTGAACCAAAACCATACCAATCATCTCTTGAGATGAGGTCACATATATCAAAAAGTCACGGATATAGTCGGGTGGACTAAGAATGGGGGTCGATTCCAAGGCTCTCTTCACATTAGAGGAAATTTGAGGTCTAAAATGGGCCTCCTAAGGAAATAATAAAATAATAGTTATTAATTTTGGAGGAAGAATGAAAAAACTACTTTTTTTGTTCGTATTTTTGACATACCTTCCTATTTGTTTACTCAAATTCTGAGCGGGAGAGCTCATTGGATGCAAAATTTAATTCCACATCCAACGATTACCCACACTGCATACTTTTGATGGACCCTGCTACCCCAAAAACAAGAAATACATGAAAAACGTGATGATGACTCGTTGGATGCGGAATTACATTTTGCATCCAACGAGCTCTCCCACTTGAAATTTGAGTAAAAACATAGGGAGATACGTCGAAAATACAAACAAAAAAAGTAGTTTTCTTTTATGACAAATATGTCAATTCAATCATTATGGTTGACTCATTTTATTGAAATTCTTTTGGTTCTTGAATTCCAACTCACAAAATTTATTGTTGGCGCGTTTTCTTATAAGGCCTATTTTAGACCCCAAATTTTCTCTAATGAAGCATCAAAAGAGTCCCGGGCTCGCTCATACCAGATAAACGATGTGTCTTTCTTCAAATAACACATGAAGCCTTTAGTCAAATTGGAAAAATTGACCACGAATCTTCGCAAGAAGTTCTCCATACCTTGCAAACATTGAAGGTGTTGAATATTACATGGGGAGACAATTGAAGTATTGCCTCAACATTCAAAGAGTCGAACCTTATACCCTCCTTGGAAACAATGAACCCTAGTAAGTGATCAACCTTCACACAAAAGATGCACTTATTAGAATTTAATCAAATTTGACAACGATGACATCTTTCAAAAACCAAACACAAATGATAAGGATGACGCACCCTCATACAAGAGTGAGAAGCTAAGTCATACAAATAAACTTCAATTATTATTTTAATTTCATGAAAGGCGAAGTTCATAGCCCGTTGAAAAGTAGCTCCAGTGTTTTGAAGGCCGAAGGGAATTTTCTGATTACAAAGGTGCCCCAAGGACAAATGAAAACAGTCTTATATTGGTCCTTGGGTTTAATCTGGATCTAATCATATCTCGAAAATCCATCCATAAAGGAGAAAACTTCCCTCCCTGCACACTCATCCAAAATTTGATCAATAAATCACAATAGGATTTGAACCCAAAATATGACGACATAATCCAACGACATCCGACGTAATGTACAGATGTGTCATATTACAATGATGAAAAATACTGTACCTTTTGAATTTTTTTTTCATTGTCAAATTTCCGATGTAGATAGTGTAGGTTTTTCGACGGTGAATTGGTGTCAGTTTTTCGACAGGGTCATGTCGAATTTGCAACGACCCTTGTGTCGAATATCCGGCAAGAGTGTGTTGGATTTTCGACGTATTTGGGATTAAAAATGAAGAAATATTTCAATGGTAACTATGTTCACATCGTCGGATATTCGATGAGGGTGCATTTATAAATGTAAACATTCCTACATGTTTTCTATAGAAGTGAAGGACAGTTTGTGGAAATTATTTATTCCTCGACGGACGATTTCAGGAATTGTTTTATTCTTCAACGGGTGGTTGCGGGAAGTTTTTTTCTTCGACAGACAGTTTGCGGGAATTTTTTTATTCTTCGACAAACCTTCATTTGAGAAAATTGTGATGCATGGAACTTGATTTTTTAAGATTGTCTATAGTATTCATTCATGAATTTTGCGACAAAATGTCAAATAGAAATATTCTTGATCCAAATGAAAACAATCGACAATTTCTTGCTAGACTATGGGATGCAACGAAATGAAGGGGTGATGGAAAATTGTTATTGTCCATGTACTCAATGCAGACGATTTAAGAGGAGAAGAATATTGATCTCAATAGCCACAAAACATTGTAGGGAACATGGACATGCTGAGGGGGGGAATGAATATCGTCCATTTGTAGGCTTAACATTATAAAGTTTTTTATATTCTTTGCTTTGGTAAATGTATGTAGTATTTTAATATTTCCTATATTAATGTATATATATTGATGTTTCCCTGTATTTATAAAGGAAAGAAACCCGATGGTATATCGTCCAAAGGAATTTCTTTCAGAACAAGTTCCCAATCAGAATCATGGAGAGTTTATGTTTAATGGAGAACAAGTGAATGATCATATTGAACAAGATGATCATACTGATAACGTAGTTGAAGATGATGGTACAAATATATTGATCCATGATTCATTTAATGTTATAATGGATGATGATGATGATGATGATAATGAAAATGATGATGACTTTGATGATGTTCATGATATACCTCTTCTCGATAAGGCACATGAACCCCTTTATGAAGGCTCCAAAATAAATATTCTCTCTGTTGTATTGTTGATAATGAACTTGAAGGTTATGAATAGTCTTTCAAACATATCAATCACACGTATGCTAAGGTATGTAAAATAATCCATCACATATATAGGATCGTCATAAAGTTTATCTGTATTCCTCTAATAATTGTATTGTTAACTCCTTATTGATCATCTTACGGATGAAGTGTGTTTCGTTAATATTATTTCTTTTTACATTAACTATATATATATATATATATATTTGTTGTAGCTTGATAGCTGAATTTTTGTTACCACCATCAAATATCTTACCTCACACATATTGAGATATATCTTCCATCATGAAAGAGATTGGAATGCATTATGAAGCAATTCATGCATGCCCCAATGACCATGTTATATATTATTATCAGCATGAATTTGCAACAGAATGTTCGAAATGTCATATAAGTAGATATCGAACTAATGAAGTAACAAAAAAGGTGCCTCAGAAAGTTCTTCGTTATATTCCCATCATTCCACATTTGCAACGAATGTTCAGGTGCAAAAACATAGTGTAATTTATGGATTGTCATGCTAGGAACATAAGTCAGGACGATGTTATTCTAATGCCTGCAGATGGTTATGCTTTTAGAGATATGGAGGAAAAATGGCCTCACTTTAAATAAGAACCATGTAATCTTAGGATTTCTTTGTTAGCAGGTGGTGTTAATCCATTTGCACAGATGAAATCCATTTACACGGTGTGGCCTATTTTTGTTATCAATAATAAAATTCCTCCAAGGTTGTCAATAAAGAGGGAGCACATAATGTTGTCAATGATTATTCCAAGTATTTTATGTCTACAACTGTTTTATTTCTAATGTAGTTGTGGCATCTCATTTTTCGTATTATGTTTCCTAATTTCGTTTGTATATATTTTTTATTTTAATTACTCTTGTCCATGGTTTATATATCTTAATGGTTCTCATAATTATATATTTTATATGTACTTCAAATCAATCAGGTAAGTTCCAAGTCAAAGATATGAATGTATATATCGATCCTATTATAGATGAGCTACTGAAGTTATGGAATGGAATCACTATGTATGACATATCTAGACCAATACGACAAAGGCAATTTCAATTCCATGCAATGGTTGTATGGACACTACACGATGCCTCTGGGTTAATCCAATTTTGTGGTTTGTATTTTAAGTTCCACTTTAATTGAATTTGATTATATGAAGTAGTTAATATAGTTTATATATAATTATAATTGACATAGATATTCCATATCTATATATTGTAGGTCTTCAGACAAAGGGTAAATTTGCATGTCCAGTTTGTGGTCCTAAGATCAAATCTCATTGCTCAAAAAGCTTAAGAAAGGAGGTGTTTGATGAGTATAGGAATTTCCTCTCTAAGAATCACAGGTATAGAACAACTGAAAAAAATATTTTCAATGGGAAGCAGAAGACTGCATTAAAACCACGGAGAATGACACCTCACCTTTGGAAGATGAAATACAATAGAAATTGTCATCATGGTATGTATGAATCATCGTATATGAATTGTTACGTATTTTAATTTTTATTGTGAGTTGTTTACTGCAATGGTCATATTTGATTTATGATGTAATTTATTTATAAACTAATATTCATGATGTCCATCTTGATCATGAAGGAATTAATGGGCTTCCACGAGGAATGAAAATTTATCCTATACAATTCAGCAGGTTTCCCTACTATGAACACCTACAAATTTCTCATTTGTTTGATACAATGCATATTGGAAAGAATGTGACTGAAATATTATGGAAACTATTGGAGCTAATGAGGGAGACAGATAAAGTTGTGAAAGCTTGCAAAGATATTCAAGAAAGAAACCATGCAATGAAAGACGTCATCCAATTTCATAGCAATGGAGACCAAGTTAATATAAACTCAATTCCATGGATGTTTACGGAGCAACAAAGCAATGTTGTCAAAGAAGTAATGCGGAAAATTAAATTTCCCACTGGATTTTGTGCGAACTTGAAGAATATAATAACAAAAAAGGTGATTGGCATGATTGGCACGTCTTCATCAAGGTAATTATTATTGTTATGTCCATATAATTTTTTTGTCTCTTCTTTGTATACTCTTTGTTTAATAAATGGCGTGGTTTGTATATTGATACAGTATGTTCTACCTCTCTCTCTCTCTCCCAGACAACTTCGACAACAATGTCAAACACGTTATATATAATCTTGGTAAATACATGAGGTAACTAGCGATTAGTTGCTTTTGCTTAGTGTTTCTTTAATTCTCCATATAATTTATATTTGTTTTTTTGTGCACTATTTCATGATATGTAATTTAATGTTTTTTTTTTGTTAAATATCGTTATTGGTTTGCGTCACTTATAGATAGTTGACATCTAAAGAAATCCATAAAGAATATATAAAGTATTAGAGGAGAGAAATTCCTCGTCTCATATGTGAAATGCAGAAGCATCTACCTTCAACATTTTTCAATGCACCAGAACACTACCTCATACACCAAGTTGAGGAGATTGAGTTGTAAGGACCTGTGCACTCAAGGTCCATGTGGATGGTAGTGAGGCACTTGAAATTTATGAAGGGTTTGGTGAGACAACGAGAGCATCCTGAGGGTTCTGTGATGGAAGGATATACGGTATACCAAAACATGTTGTATGTCAGCGAATATCTTCCTTTTTTAGCGCCAAATCTCAATTTACGTCGCATTTGTGATCCATACTCCAATCACAAATTTGAAGGGGAGAAACTGAAGGGGAAAGGTAGATCGAGGAAGGTGAAAGGAAATTATTAGCTAGTGGATTTTTATTATATTGTTCATATTCTAATTCCAATTTCTAGTTATTCCATCAATTAAGGGCATATACTTTTTTCAGGAAATTTACACCTATCTTTCATTTTAATGATTATTGTCATCAAGCAGTTGGTCAAGAATGGGATGAAATTCATTTATACATCGCAAACAATATTGAATGGATAAAGGTATGGATTGAATGATGCGAACAATCGGGTCATGGAATATCATGGGAAGGTGTGGATTCATTGGTAAAAAAAACACATCACAATGGAGATAGAAATCTTACAGAAAGGGAAATCGATTTAGCATATGGTTTAAAAGATAAATTGATAAGCATATTAATCAATCACTCTAAATATTTTATTTTGCAAATTACATTTTGGCGTACATGTTGTTCTTTTCCATGTATTTCTGCATAACTATTTAATCGTTGTGTAATCTTTTCGTATATTACTTGTTGCAGGTAAAACAGCATAAGGCTATGGTCTGTAATGGTTGTAGATATCCCATCAAAAAATTGGATGAAATAAAGAAAACATCAGATTGTGGGATATCTGCAGTCTTTGAGGTGACCAATGTTTCATCTAGAAGTGACAGACATCTAGAACTCTCAAAAAATCGATACTATGGGTATTTGGAAGATATTCTATAGTGTGACTTTAAATCCTTCAAGGTGGTTCTATTCATTGTCAAATGGTATAAGTTACGATTGAATCAACATGATCCCGATAGAATATTGTTGAACATGATAATGGATTTACCATGGTAAATAAAAGGTTGTTTGAGCTAGGAATGGAGCCCTATGTTCTTCCAAGCCAATGTGAACAGGCATTTTACTCGGAGGTTCTAGGTAAAGTGGGCCGGTCATTTGTTGTGAGACACGATCCAAGGGGAAGGCCGGTAAAGTATAACCTAGACGATGGCAATGAAGAGGGTTCTTTGGAAGAATAAGACGATGATGAAGAGCATGATCAACATGAGTTAGGTGATGATGATCCAATAGAAGATGTCTAAGAATTAGTTGAATCGTATGATGTAGAAGACAATTCCCATGAAGATTATACCGATGATGACATGATGAGCGTAACTGACTTAGATGACGATGATGATATGGAAAATCCTTACAATGTTGACTCTAGATATGATGATACGGATTATGACTTGGATGAAGAAGACGATGACGTGGATGAAGAAGACGATGAAATATATTGAAAGGTAAATATTTAATTAGACCTATTCTTTTATCTTATTTAAAAAAAAAATAGTTATTAAAATCATCATCATCACCATCATCTTCATCATCGTCATGTTTATCATCATCGTTACTATCACTATCATCATCATCATCGTCACTAACATATTCTTTGAATGTTTTTTTCAGCTGTTGAATGATTGAATGGTTTAATGAATGATTTAATGAAATCTTCTTTCTGCAATTGAGTGAAATAATTTGCATTAAATTTTTATTTTCAAGTAGATGCATTGGGTTTGGGGAATTAAGAGTGATGTGAGGGGGTGGGAGGGGCCATAAGAGCTTCCACCTTCATGTGGTTGGTCCTGTTTAGTAGAGAATATTAAATTATTCTCAAAATAGAGAGGAGCTCAATGAATGGTAAGGAAGAATACATAAAAAACAATTATTTCTATAATTTTAGTGTTTAATTTTCACTATTGCTATTTGACTCCTCCATTGGAACTTTTTATCGATAGCGTTGAGAACTATTTTCATATTTAAGAGGCAAGAGATGGAATTTTGATGTGATCGATGGCCTTATATACATAGTGTTTTTGGTTCTCCATGTTTTATCAGGTGATGTACATATGTTTCATCGATTCACTTAATGCTACAAATACATTGACCATGATTAAACACCGTCATCATCATCACAATCCACATCACCATCGTCATCATGTTGATCATCATTGTCTTAATCATCATCATCATCATCATCATCGTCTTCATCGCCATCATTTTCTTCATGTTCATTAAGTTCGTCTTCATCATGATGATGATGATGAAGATGATCATCATTATCATCATCATCATCATCACCATCATCACCATCCACATCACCATCGTCATCATGACCATATTCTCCATCATCATTATCATCATGTTGATCGTCATCATATTCATCATCATGATCATCATCGTATTCATCATATTGACCCTCATCATCATCATCATTGTCATAATCAAAATCATCATGTTGATCGTCATCGTATTCATCATCATGATCATCACCATCAGGATCATCTTCATCCTCATCGTCATCATCACCATTGTCTTCATCACCATCAGGATCATCTTCATCCTCATCGTCATCATCATCATTGTCTTCATCATCATGATCACCATCATCACCATCCACATCACCATTGTTAAGCTAGTGACATATTGTAGTACCAATATTATGAATATAAAATATATTGTACTATAATGTATGTTTCACTATGTTTCATGTACTCATTTTTTATGTTTTTTTATATTGTAATTTTGATTCCAATTATTTATCACTAGATGGTTTGGGTATGAGGAATTGAGAATGGTAAGAGAAAGGTGGGTGGTGTTTGATGATCTTCCACCTTCACATGGTTGGCATGTTTAGTAGAGGATAAAATTACTTTCAAAACTAAGATACACTCGACCATGAATGTTTTTTTTTATATTTTATGTTTTTCATAGTATTGATATAATGCTAAATATGATTAGATAAATAATGTATCAGTGAGTTTATTAGACATTTTACGTCTTTTCCAATGATTCAATCAGATGTTATTGCTAGAATATTATTCACCTTATTATTTTTGCAAATTTTGTGGTTGTTTAAATTATTCAAGTATTCATCTTCACTCATTTTCCAATCTCTTACATGATTCAAGATTATGTGTTTGTATCTTTACCTAATTAGTTTGTCATATAAACTTGTTATATATTTCTTGAAATTCCTATAAGCAATGCAAAAACAACTATTGTTCAATTTCTATCATAAACTCTCAAAGATTATTCTAAGCTACCACCATATGCCACATTTATCATATCCACAATCATGATCCCAACCATTGGGGTTCATAACAAGTCCCTTATCACTCCTTATGATTTATGGGAAAGCAAGGGCATTGAATATGTTGATCACTTAGCATGAAACAAAGGACACTACTTCAATTTAATGACAAGTGTGATACAAAATAGGGTGTCTCTTTTCTTAAGTTGATGCTTTTAGGGACAACTTATAAACCTTCTTCAAATGCAAAAAAACAATATAAAATGTAACCCATAAAATTTAAGGGGACCAAGGGGCATATATGGCAACAAGAAAGCTATAATAAATGGAAATCATATTACTTGGTTTCATCTCATGTAACACTTTTAACTACAAATCTTCGAGGGAAAAGTACTTTGTTATGACCCAAGAGGGGCATACATAGAGTTAATATATATTATATGACCCCAACATGCACATTTATGCATAAAATGTATATGTAATATTGATGGACCTAATAAAGGACCTACATGTGTAATGAATGAATACATATTCATACAAGTCATATAATTACTCTTGAGGGAAACAATGAATACATATTTACACGTCATATAATTACTCTTGAGGGAAACATGTGATTTGGATATAGGAATGTATTAGAGTATTTGGATGTTTTATTCTTCAAGGAGTTATTGTATAACTTATTTGAATTATCTATCTTGAATTTGTACCCTAAGTGTACATTTGTTGCACATGGTGTATACTCTTTGGTATGTTATATTGTTTTAACTATTTGGACATAATAAAAACCAATGAAATTATTCTCATTGAACAAATGTAGGACAAAGTGTTCATATTTGTTGAATGTAGTTTTGATGAGTAAAACTAGTGGAATTATTCAAATGCAATTTTGATGAATAAAACTAGTGGAATTATTCAATGTTAACAATTGTGGAATATTGTCCATATTTGTTTGATGTACTCTTGATAAAATCCATTTTATACAAGCACAACTATACAATAGAATTTGACAATACTTCTAATTATTTATTTTATGATTTAAATCAAGGTTATTTCCATTAACATATTTTTATTTTTTATTTAAAATGTAGAAATATTAAATCAAGGTTATTTCCATTAACATATTTCTATTTTTTATTTAAAATGTAGAAATATAAATGAAACAAATATTGCTTATACTTTTAAATTCAATATATGTTTATTTTTTTTCCTGGTAAAAAAAGCATAATTTCATTACATCTGTCAAGAACAAAATTACATTTTGTAGATACACTGCTTGTGTATTCGGAAAGTACCATAAAGTTCCATACAAAGAGTACAAAATAAGGGACAAATACAGTCCCTACTACCCACATATATCAAAAAACTCATATATCAAGTTCTAGCCACATACTGAAATATGTCCAAAAATAAATATTAGAAATAGGTAACTGCTGTCATAGCGAGGCAGTATAGAGTGCCGATATAACCTATTATATAATAAACAATTTAGAAAAAATAGAGCAAAAACATTTAATATGGGCTTACCACTCATTCTATGAAGGGACGATGATAATATTCGTGAATGAGTTCCCCATGGTGTTCTTTGATTTGCCATTGACCCATTGCCAATAGCAAGCCCACCATTTCGTAGAATTCTGCATTGTTGAGTCCCTTTAATCCAATTGATAACAATTAAATAAATAAGGCCTAAATTTTCAATTCAATGAAAATAAATAAAGAAACAAAAAAACCTTTTCCAGATGTTAGCTTAAAATTGACATTTCAATTTTATTACAATGGTTGAAAAATTTTTAAAAATTATTTCTAATTTGAGCGTTTCAGTTTTATTCTTTCCTTTTATTTTGATTGATTTGTGTTCCAAGTCTTTTTTTATCCATAGGAAAAAAAGCTGAAATGTTTTATTAAAATCCAGATGAGTCTGTACAAAATTGTATGCAGATGCATACCACTGCTTATACAACCAACATGCTGTAACAACCACTATTCTACAAGGAAATAGTTTACCATCTGATCATCTCTATCCCAAGAGATTATGCCGAAAAAGAGCCAGATATAAGTGCTCTAATGTTTTTGTTAATGTTATCCCTGATCTTTTTGATAGTTCCAAAAATGAGTTAGGACTGTAGCCTAAGCACCTTTTGCTGAGCGGAGAATAGAGTTGAAAAAAGCAGAGTTTGAGAGAGGTCTATAGATATGTGTGTCCAAAATAGTCAAACAAGTTGCCTTACAGGAAAGGATTCCGCAAAAGGTCTATGGTAAAACTCATAGACTTCCTCGTATTTGTGTTCAAAAAATTAAAAGGGCTTGTTCATCTTGTGTCTTTTTGTTTTTTTCCCATTCCTTCAGCAGATTCTTAAATCGATCCAAATTTTGCACAAAATGTGTTGCAGCATGTGATCATGTTTCTGCTCCATAAGGGGTCCAATTTGATTGTATGAGCTCAAGTACCTCCTCATGCTTAAGCCAGGTTGCAATGAATTTAAAAGGATTGGCTGGTTTTTGAGGGTTTCTTGATACTTCCAGGAAGATGGGATGATGATCTAAGTCCCCTCCCGAGTCTACCCATTTCTTGAATTGCATATCATACTCCAGTAAACTTCCCCCCACCAGAAATCTATATAGTCTTTTTACAATTCGGTCTTCCCCTGTTCTTCTTTTTTTCCAACTTGACTTGAGCTTCTGAGGATCTAGGTCCACCAACTTAAGGCTCTGTAACAGGTTTTGGAAGAAATGTTCCAGGGGGTCCACTCTTACATTTAGACCCCAAATCTCATGGGTCGTAATCGCGAAATTAAGCCCCCCCCCCCCCCCCCCCCGTGATAATCACATTCTCATCTTTTAGAAACTAAGAGGCTTTTACTGACTCCCAGAAAGCCACTCAACCATTATAAGGCCCATAGATGTTTATAAGGTTGAGGTGTAGGTTTTCTTCTGCCCATAAAAGTTTCAGCCCCATTCCAAAGGAATCTCCCCATGAGTTTTCACAGTGCCGCATGGTAGGGTTCCATCCAATTGCTAAACCTCCTAAGTGACATTTTGAACTCTGGTCCAGAAAGGTGAAACTACTTGAAATAGAGGAAAAAACCGTAGATACCTCCTCTTTAGTTCCTAGGGTTTCCTGCAGTAGAATGATATTAGGTTTCTGCATTTGTATCACTTTTTTTAGGTAAAGTTTTTTCCAGGTACTTACTAGATCCCTATAGTTGAAAGATAGCAATTTCATTTGGGATCCCCTTTAGGGGTTTGCACTGCTCTAAGTGCCCCAAAAAGAGTTTTTTGCTTACCATTTGCTTGATCCTGAAGTGATTTTTGCTGGGAAAAGGATAGGAAAGAGGGTCTGCCTCTTCCTTTTCCCTGGGTTGGGAGAATTGGGTTTTCCCCCAAGTTGAATAAAGGGTTTTCTCGAGATGGTATGTCCCTTGAACAGAGGTGAAATCTGATTGGGGAGATGGAGTCAGAATTAGGGGATGAGTTGATCATGGTTTGGGGAGCACAAGACAGTGTGGGGGAAATAGGTCGCTCTTTTGAGAGGGAGGGGGGAGAAGGCAGGGAAGAAAGAAGGAATGGGGGTTTTTCTTGGGTGGGAGGGGGGATGAGTTGTCACCGAAGTGTATGTGGGTGTAGGTGCAACATCATTTATAATCAAATTATTTAACTGTTCCTTTATAGAAAGAACAAAGTACATACCTGTGAGGTGTTGCATGCTTCCTTCAGTACGAAGTTCTGTCTGCTCTTCAGGGGGGTTCTATGGTGGAACAGTCTCAGAGCCTCTTACCCCTAGTGCTAAATCTTTCTTCCCTTTGTCCTGTGGATCGACATCCTTAGGGTACCTTATTTTACGTGCTGTCACTGTAGATGCTGCAATAGGGCATTCTCATTCCATATGTCCCACTTTATGGCACCGATGACATCTAAATGGTAGACCCTCATAGTCCAATGGTTGCTACTAAGATACATTGCCTCTAATGAGGTTGAGGTGCTCCCTGAGCTCCATTCTGATGTTCATAGAAACCAAAATTTGTGCCACCACCCTCCTCTGGGTTTGCAGGTATGAGAAATCTACTTCCAGGTATTTCCCTATGGCATTACCGAGGTCCTTCAGCGATGATGGGTTTCATAATTCCAATGGTAGGCCTAGTAATCGTACACATATGGCCCTTCTATGCATTCGTTCACTGTCGGCATCAAAAATGGGCATCCATCTCTTGAAAAGAATGGGTATTATCCCATAGAATCAGTTTTGGTTCAATATTTGCTCCGTGTCATGCTTGTTGCTGAGGGTGAAACTATACCAACCCTTTGATAAATCACCTACCTCGGTCGCAGATGATAAGAGGTCTTTCCAATTTGAGTGAACCCATCCCTTCATCTCTTCAAGGTTAGGGTGTCCACCACAAATTTTCCCGACAATTACTTGGTCATCCATATCTTCAACTTCTTCTATGGCCACATTGACACCGCAAACCATATTTAGGTTTCCACCGCTCGACGCCAGGCACTTATTCTACCTCTTTTGCCTAGGGATTCCATTTTCTTCTTCCTCCTCTGGTGTGGTTCCTGCAGAGGGGCTGTGACTGGTGTCTGAGCCCGAGCTTGGTAGAGTTTCTTCAGTGCAAGTTGTTTCTAGCACTGAGTTGACAAAACCCTCCACATTGGCTTCTCCGGCTGCGACATTTGTTAGTGGAGGAGGTGGTTTCAACCAGCCAACATTCAAAAAATACCCCAATTCTGGAATGGTTTGTTTAAGTATTGAGACATTCGGGTCCAGATGGAGGAGAAAATCATTGTGTGCCACTCTCGATGGTGAGAAAATTGAGCCTGAGTCGAAGAAACCCCTGACAGAATCCAGTGATGGGAAAAATGTAGGGTTTTCAGCTGAAGGTTCTATGGAAGTGCCTATTAACGAGGGTAGTGGAAAGATAGCAGTTAGCGGTTCATTTTCCTGGTCTACCTCCTTGTTATCCATGGTTATAGCAACCCTTCCAGTTGGTAGTGATAATGTTGGGTGGCCACAGTTAGGATGATCAAGGCAGTAAACTAAAAAAAACAAATAAAATCAAATAAAAATAAAAATTAAATTATAAAAATCAAATAAAAAAACAAAATTAAATTCCAAGTCTTTTATATAAAAATCAAATAAAAAATAATTAAATTACATTATATTTTTCATTTTGAATATTTATTTTCTATATTTAAAAAAATAAAATGAGAATGCATAAAAAAATATAAAATGTTAAAATAAAAATAGTAAAGATCTTGGTTTAAATAAAATAATATATTACATTACTCATAATCTAGAATCACACCTAACATTTAATGTTATAAGATTTTATGTCACTTATGGGGGTGACTATTACCCAAATCCACTTAGAAACCTCCCAAACGTGTTTGAAGACGATGATGTTGAACATACTAGATGGGAGGTATTAGTGAAAATTGGGTCATGGTGCTCCAATGTAATGTAATTGAAATTGAACTTTTAAAATGAATTTTCAGTTGTAATTAAACGTTAAATTTGAAAATGAAGACGATGATGATGCTGATGATGCTGATATTGATGATGATGATGAAGAAGATGATCAACATTATGAAGACGATGATGATGATGGTGATGATGTTGATGATGATGATGATGATGAAAGACTATTGGGTGTTATAACATCTTAATTAATCCAAATAATATTTAATTAACGATCAAGGTAGGTAAACTTAGAGTTGACACAAAGTATATGCAAAGGTAGAGGGGTTCCTAGGGTGTCGTGGAAATATTTTAACAAAGAAAAGATCGAAATATATTTCAAAATGAAAAACCGGGTCAAAATCCTAAGAATTGAATTATTAAGGTAATCAAACCAGAACGGAACACTTAGACTAGACCAGTATCAATATATAGTACTCTATTCTATAAACAATTATGGAAAGATAAAAATGAGAATGCATAAAAAAAATTCTGAAAGATTTTATGTCACTTGCGGGGGCGACTGTTACCCAAATCCACTTGGAAGACTCCCAAACATGTTTGAAGACGATGATGTTGAACATACTAGATGGGAGGTTAATTGATTTAAAAAATATAAATGATACTAACAATGCAATGGTTATTATACGAACTACAACAAACACATGAGACAGAGAATAAGGAAATCGACGATTACAGTAATTTAATTGCATAAACAAATTGGAAATAAACACGATGATGATTATGATGATGAACACAATGATGATAAACATGATGATGATGATGAAGATGATGGTGATGACAATGATCATCATCATTTCCATCATCATCATCATTGCCATAATCACCATCATCATCCGATAATCTATAGTCGCAAGACGACAACAATGATGATGGTGGTGATATTCATCATGATGATGATGAAAATGATGATGATGATGAGGATGAGGATCATGATGATGAAGACGATTATGATAAACATGCTAAAGATGGTGGTGATGATGGTTATGATGATGATTTTATGATCATCATTTCCATCATCATCATCATCATCATCACCGTCATCATCGCCATTACCATCATCATCACGATGATGATGATGATGATGACAATGATGATGAGGGTCATGATGATGAAGATGATGGTGAGAATGGTGATGATTATTTGCATCATCATCATCATCATCATCATCATCATCATCACCATCATCACCATCCACATCACCATCACCATCATATTCATCATCTTTGTCATTACCGTGATGTCCAGTTTCATCGTCTTCATCAACATTATGTTTATCTTCACCATCAACATCCACATCACCATCATCACCATCGTGACCACCATCATCACCATCATGGTCACCATGACCATCATCACCATCATGGTCACCATGGCCATCATCACCATCATCATCATCACCACCATGACAATCATCATCATCCACATCACCATCACCACCACCATGACCACGATCATCACCATCACCATCACCATCATCATCACCATCACCATCACCATCACCATCATCATCATCATCATCATCACCATGACCATGACCATCAACATCATCATCATCACCATGACCCTCATCATCATCATCATCATGTTGATCGTCATCGTATTCATCATCATGATCATCATGATCATCACCATCATCATGTTCATGATGATGATGATGATGATAATCATCATCATCATCATCATCATCACCATTAGCTTCATCTTGTTGATCACCATCGTCTTCATCATCATGATAATTAGATGTAGCATCGATATTAGCCATGAACAAAAATCCAATCATGAGACTTCATCAATAAGACAATTCAAAAATGAATATCAAGAATGTTAAAATATACAACCATCTTACCTTATTAAATGGATAAACTTAGGAAATATGTTTTTATTGGACATTAAATGGATAAACGTTTTGTGAAAATTGGGTCATGGTGCTCCAATGTGAAAAAAAGATAGATTTTAAATCGTAATGATGTTGACAATGATGATGATGATGATGATGATGGTAATGGTGATGATGACTGTAATGATGTTGACAATGATGAAGATGAAGATGAAGATGATGATGATGTGAATGATGATGATGGTGATGGAAATGATGACGATGATGATGCTCTTGAAGATGGCACTGATGATGATGACAATGATGATGATGATGATGACGATGAGGGTGATGATGATGAAGATGATGATGATGAAGACGATGACGATTATGATGATGATGATGATGATGATGAGGGTCATGTTGATGAAGACGGTGATGATGAAGATGACCACAACGATAATGATGATGATGATGATGAGGATGAGGATGAGGATCATGATGATGAAGATGATGATGCTCAACATGATGAAGACGACGATGATGAAAACAACAACGATGATGATGATGATGATGATGATGAAGATGATGATGATATTCATGATGATGATGATGATGATGATGATGATGATGATGATCATGATGATGAGGATCATGATGATGAAGACGATGATGCTCAACATGATGAAGATGATGATGATGAAGATGATGGTGATGATGATGATGATGATGATGATGATGATGATAAATGTTAGAATATAATCCGTAGGGATTATTGTAAATAAATAAATAAATCTGAATAGTAGGAAGCCGAAAAGGCTGGACGAAAGGTGAAACACAACCATCATATCATTTGTATAAATATATGCATTGGCATTGGAATAATATAGAATCGGGAGTTATACCTATCAGTGGTATCAGAGCTTGGCTATTTTCCATAACTCCTTCCTGCTGCATTATAGTCCTGGCATTCTTCCTGCTCCGTCAGTCTGCCAGTCGCATGCATTTCTCCTGCCAGTGCATTCATTGTGTGCATTACATATCTCTCAAACCTACACGCTGCCTAAATTCCTCTCTTCACCTCTGGCTGTTTGTATTCATCTTCCCCTTCAAGCTGCTGAGTTTATTCCTCTACAATTTCAAGGTTTCAACCCTAATCCCGCTAGAATTCTGGTGATGAGTATTATTCTGCGTGAAACTTAAAATTTGGTGATTATTTTAAAGTCTGGTGAACCCGATGTGAAGATTGTTGTGAAGATTGTTGCGACCCATTGAAGCCGTGATATGCTACTGCAATTTTTTGAAGATGGAGATCGTTGGTGGAGACTCACGCCTTCATCAACTGCGTGGAGCATGTTGAACTGCGTTGAACGCTGTAATAGCATGGAGCCTGCATGAAGGCATTGCTGCGTGGAGTCTTTGCCCTAGTTTTTGCCCTAGTTTTATGCTGTAACAGCGTGGAGCCTGTGTGAAGGCACTGCTGCATGGAGAATTCTCCTCCATTAAATGATGTGTTGTTGTTGTCACTGCTGGGCACCGCGTCTTCTATGCTAAAATTCCACTCAGCTCACCTGCAGTTCACCACTCCCCTCACGCCATTGTGATCTCCAGTTTCCTGTATTCCCGTCACTCTCAGCAAGTTCTGTGATGTTACCATCATAAATCTTGTTTTTATTGAGTTCTATCATGCGTTGTGAATACTGTGAAGACTGTTCTCTTTGTTGTGTTGATATCTCAGTGGAGTTGCGTTGATATCTCTTGCTGATGAGTATCTTGTGAAGACTGTTCTCTTCGTTGCGTTGATATCTCAATGGAGTTGCATTGATATCTCTTGCTGATGAGTATCTTGTGAAGACTGGTTCGTTGCACAACATTTTTTCAGTCTCATTCTGCATTCATGACAAATGAAGAGGCTGCTATTTTTGGAATAGATGCCTTCTCGCTGCATATCAAATGGTTGTTGTGACCTTTGCGTTGAACCACTGCGTGCGTTGAAGACTGCATAATACCTATCAGCATAATACATATCAGTGGTATTGCTGCGACTTGAAGACTGCTCTAATACCTATTAGTGGTATTGCTGTGAATTGAATACTGCTCTAATACCTATCAATGGAGGTAAAACGTTTTTGTTCATTAAAATACAAAAACCCTAATTTTTGCCCTAATCTTTTGCATTGAAGAGTGAAGTAGTCTGCAAAATTTCTCATGCGAGTGGCCTCTGGTGGTTTGAGTTTGTAAGAGTTGTGACTGGTATTTTCATATGGTTGATGTGTATTGAAGATTCCCATGACTGCTTTATTAAAGCTTTGAGTTAGAATGTATGTGAGTGCTGGGTTTTCTCCTTTCGATTTGAAGCTGTGGTTTGAGCTTGAGTGATAGATACAGCAGAATACTGTTGGTGTTTGTTGTAAATTACTTCCATTTTCCTGAAGCTGCGATAATGTCATTGTATCACTTTAAAACCTAAAGTTGAGATTGTAAATCACCTTGGCAGAGACTGTAGACCTGCAAGGTTATTATTTTTTCTATTTCTCTTTGTAAATTACACTAACTGTTGTAAAAATGCAATCTATAGCATCTATTGTTGGTGATGTCCTCACTGGCAAGGAAACATATCCAAAATGGTCTAGAAAGATCAAGAAATCAAGCGAGCCTGTTGAATAATCCCTTTACTTTGTTCAGAAAACAAACAATCGGTCCAAAGACCCTTCCAAGGGAGATTGCAGCAAGAGAGGACGAGGAAGAAGAAACTTCAGAGGCAGAGGGGGCAGAAACAACTTCACCAGAAGATCAGATTTATAGTGCAAGCATTGTGGAAAGACTGGGCACACATCAGATCAGTGTTGGGCTTCGTGGGACTCCATCAAAGACAAGCATAACTAGAAGAAAGATGATAATAAAATTCAAGATGCTAGTAAATCTTCTGATTCTGCTCATTGTATTGTTGCACATTGTAATCTTGGAATTAATGAAATGACTTCACTTTCATCTTACAAATATTGTTGGCTACTTGATACTGGTGCAACATCACACATGACATTTAGAAAAGACTGTTTTGAAGAACTTAATGAAAAAATAGATGGCATAGTTTACTTTGCAGATAAGTCAAGTCTTAAACCAAAGGGAATGAGCACCATTCGACTGAAGATTCCTAGATTCCCTGATTTCTTGTTGAAGAACGTTCTCTATCTTCCAGAATTGCAGAGAAGCCTGCTGTCCTTGGTGGAGATTCGACAGCGAGGCCATTCCATCCACATGTTTGATGGAATCGTTGAAATAATAAAGTCCTCTAACAACCAAGTCATCATGACTGGATACGAAGATGGGAAGCTGCTGAAGCTAAAGGGTTCATCTGCAAGAGTTCAGAACTATGCCTACCTCTCTTAGCATGGAGAAGGTAATTTGTCATCTAGTTCATTGTGGCATGCAAGATTTGGTCATCAAAATTATAACAGTCTTCATTTGTTGAGAAAGAATGGTGTATTTGGTTTGCCCACCATTCCCAAAGAGAAGAACAAATGTGATGCATGTATATTAGGGAAACATAGTAAGCTGCCATTCCATGAATCTAATTTCAGAGCAAGTAGAAAATTAGAATTAGTGCATTCTGATTTATGTGGCCCAATGCCAACTCCTTCAGCAAATGGGAATAAGTATTTTATGAAATTTGTTGATGACTACTCAAGAATGTGCTGGATTTACTGTTTAAAGACAAAATTAGAAGCATTTCAAACATTCAAAGACTTTCATGCATTGATAGAAAAACAAGCACAATAAAAAATTGGTACACTTCGTACTGATAATGGGAAAGAATACACTTCAAATGATTTTGAAGATTATCTTCGCCAACATGGAATTGCACATCAGACTATAGTTCCCTACAATCCTCAACAAAATGGTGTAGCAGAAAGAATGAATAGAACCATAATGAATATGGTTCACTCAATGATCTTTTTCAAGAATGTAAAACTAATGTTTTGGGGTGATGCAGTAAAATGTGCATCCTATTTGAGAAATAGAAGTCCCTCAAATGCTCTTGATAACAAGACTCCACATGAAATGTGGTTTGGCCATCTCCCTTCAGTCAGGCATCTCAGAGTTTTTGGTTCCACCTGTTATGCCTTGATTCCAAAGGAGCAAAGAAACAAGCTTGGTGCTCGAAGCAGAAAATGTATTTTCCTGGGGTACGAAGAATACTCCAAGGCATACCGTGTGTATGATGAGGTAAACAAGAAATTTTTTATTTACAGAGATGTCATTTTTCTTGAGACTAATAAAAATGACCAGTCCATTGAGAGACAACTTGATCATTTGGAAAGTTATCCTCATCCAAAGACATATTCTGAAAATGAATATGAAATTCCAAACCTTGAAGGGGGGATTCCTATTCTGGATCAACCTTTGGAATTTCCATATGAAGCACCAACTCCCCCGCATGAAGAAGTTCCTGCTACTTCACCTGAACAAGAGGTTCAACTGGATGATCTGATTGAGAGAATTGAAAGACTCTCAATCAATGATGAAGCACCACCAGCTGATCAACCAGGACCATCACAGAAGATTCCTAAATGGGCCACAAAGACACTTGAAAGTGTCCATCCGGATGAAGTTGGAAAGACGGGGACGAGAAGTTAG